>CM031969.1:27936378-28261694 GCA_018804465.1 Populus tomentosa
AAAGTTACAGACTCGTGGATATGATAAATCAGAAACCTTGAACTTAATTCCATTTGCTTTAAGTTTTCTTTAACTAGAAGATGATTACTTCCATGTTAGTGAGAGGAACTGCAAACCCTCAGAGCTCAACATGAAGGAAGAGTTTTAAGCAACGAAACAGAATAGGAATTGAAATATAGGAATAATGTAAGTGTGCGTTTGCATCAGGATTGCAAGGTAACGTGTGAACAAAATAGGAATTGTCACGTGTGTCCGATCAGGTAAAATCTGGTTAAGACCCAAGATTTTTTTATATATAAAATTAGTTTTTTTTTCTAATTAAAAACCTTTTTTATATATATATATTTTAGTTAGTTATTAACTCTTTTTAAAATTTATTATATAAATACTTAAAGAATGTTTTATTTTTTAAATATGAGATTTGAAGTCTTTTAGTATATATATTTTATATTAAAAAAAATTAAAAATGAGATTTGAAACCCTTTAGTATATATACTTTATATTCAAAAAAAAAATTATATTTTTTCTATGTAGAATAAAAAATATTTTTAATTTAAATACTTCAACTTAAAATAATAATATTTTAATACAATATTTTTTTCGATGTAGATACAAAACCTTTTGAAATAATTTTTTAAACTTTATTATTTATAACATATATAACTTATATTCACATGAATTGTATTTTAATTTTTTTATATAAATATTAAAATTTTAAATATTTTTTTAATTTTTTTAGGTTGATTGAGTTGGTCTGCACAGCGCTTACCAGCAAAATCTTATTAAACTGGGCTTTATAGTTTTTTTTTTTATTTTTTATCTGGGATTATGCTATCTGATCCTTATGGGTTATGGCTCATTTGGTGGCAGTTTGATGTCAATTGCTAAAACATTGGGTTTCATTCTTGGGACTCCGCCTAGTATAATGGGAGTGGGCGGAGTGGCCCAATGACAATGGAGCTGCGGTGGAGAGTGGTGTGGCCACAATGGCATAGTCGACTGCCGTTAGCTCCTCCGTCTTCATCTTATTATTTTCTAAAGTATTTTTTATTTATAAATATATTAAAATCATACTTTTTACATTATTACATTAAAATAATTTTAAAATATAAAAAAATTAATTTTAAAAATATTTTTGAAACATAATTTTTTTTTATATATACGCTTCCAGCTCTAAAAATTAAAAATTAATCCCACATTAAATATGTTGAAAACAGAAAACGTTTTCTAAATTGAAAGATAGAGCAATTGTTGAAGGAAAATCGAGAGAAAGCCGATAAAGCGATCTTTTAAAAAATATGTTTTAATTATGGTAAGAAAATTTCAAATACCTTTCTACGCTTCTTGATTTATCTCATTCTAATTGCAAATAAAATATCATATAGGATAATACCCAGAAATTTTAGAGGACTTAGTTATGTATTTTAATATGTTTATGCTGCGTATCAAAGTATTTTCTTAAGTATAGTTAAACAGAAAAGTTATAAAATAATATTAAAATTATTTTTTTCTTAATTTTTTTATATAAATAAAAGCCCTTACACTACATTATTAAACACACTGAATAAGAATTAAAAAAATAAGTTCAGGCCACCATCGAAACCAAAGAAAAGATATACGTCGAATCCAATTGTGATGCTTTTTACATCTCTTAAGAAGATTTAAGAAATAACTTATGTGTCTGCATATAATAAGTTTTTTTTTTTAAAAAAAAAAAAAGGGAGGACAATAAATATAATATAATGTTATATTTGTAGTGTGTCAAACTTTGTTTTAGATAGTGTTTGAGAGTCTCATAACAATTAATTTTTAAAATATATTTTAATTAAAAATACATTAAAGTAATATTTTTTATTATTTTTAAAGAATTATTTAAAAACATAAAAAATAAATTATTTTAAATATTTTAAAAAAAAATTATTGAAATACCATTCCGTGCTCTTGGTACTTAGGATTTGACAAAATGTTATAGAACGGTAGCAGTCAAATGGATGTGAGCAGGTTTTATGGTATTGTTGCGTCAATGTATCTCCTTAGCATTAATTATTAATTATTTTATTATTAACAAAACTCTAAATCTTGTGGCCAAAACACTGTATTAATATTGTGTATCAAGTCCAAGTCACATATAACTATGGACTTGCACAATGATTTTTGTTTTTTTATAATAAAAAAAATACATAGCTGCCTAGCTACAAAAACCCCTTGATTTTTTGACCCAAAATCAAATCTTTTTTTGTTCATCCTTTTCTTTTTCAAGAAAGAATAGACAAAGGCTCTAGACAAAAATTTTCATCCCATGTCCAATATCTCTCTCTCTCTCTCTTTTTTAAGTTTTTTTATTAAAAAAACTCTTAAAATTCTCGATTTCAAAAGCAAACAGGACCTCATCTAACCTCGGTGGTAAAAGAATCAAGAGAGGCCGATTCCATGAGAAATAAAGACCTTAATCTACCCTCGATGATGATGAAGGTATCGAGAGTAGCTGCATTGGAGAAGCAGAAAATGCATAAAAAAAGCGTACTTTGTGATGCTGAAGATATTTGTTGCTGGCTATGCAGCTTCTGAGATGGATCACAGAATATAAAAAAATCTACAAAAAGTGTGTTCTTTGAAATCCTTAATCTTGTGTGTGTTTTTGCAATTTCTTATTTGGATACGATGCGTGTCTTTTTTCTTTATATTTTTTTTTATTATGATTTTTTTAATGTTTTTTGGTTTTTCTATTTATTTTTCTTTACTTGGTTTATTTGTATCGTTAATTTTTTTTTAATTTTCTTTTTTTCTTTAGTTTTTTTTTAAATATTATATAAAACTAAAAGTAAATGGTGTTTTATTATAGCAATTACAATATTATCTAATTTTTTATTTATATTAAAAATTAATTTGAAATTTTACACTTCTCTATTAACATGTATGAATCTACTTTATTTTATTGTATATAAATATCAATCTTTAAATTCACAATTGTAATTTTACTTGATGTAAAAAAAAATATTAATAAAACCTATATATTTATTCTTTTATGTTAGAAAAGAATTTATTCAAACCCGCATCGGACAAGTGAAATAAAAGTGTTAACTCTCTTTTTTTTCATTTATTGGCATAATTGATTTTTGATTCAAAAGCTTCCTGTTGAATCGGCAATCATTCCCGAGTTTCTTCTTTTTTCATTAGGATTGAGGGTGAACCCTAATTCTATGGTTGAAAGAGATAAGTCTTTTTGATTTATAATTATTTTTTTTGGTAAAAAATAGTTAGAAAAACTTGTATATTTATTTTTAATTTTTTGCTAAAAAAATTATCTGACTTTGCAATGATGCATGAGTTAAAAAAAATTTGTAAGAATTCGTAAGGCCAGGTGGTTTTATTATAGCACAAAACATGGATTATTATAGGTTAGTACAATAAAATTACTATTTTATCTTTCACTCACTAATTTTGTAAGCTTTGAGGATAAAATGATATTTTAAACGTGACAAAAAGGTCCATGAAGTTCATTGTAAGCATATTGGTATTTGACTTTTTCTAATACAATATAATGATTGAATTATTTTTAAAAATAAAATTTTATATCCCTTGCAAGGGCCTTCTTGACTATTTTTTTTATGTGCATAGTTAAAATACTAAATTGCTCTTTAATTTCAGAATTTATTTAGTTTAGAAGTGTTCAAAATAACTGATTGATTAATTAAATTAGAAAAAAAATTAATTGAAAAGGCAAAGCAAGAGAAAAAAAAACTAAACTAGGTTTCGTCCTATTTTGATTTTAAAAAAACTCAAACCAAAACCGGATCAATTTAATCAATTTTTTTTCAAAAAACTCTAAATCATATTTCCCCCTTTTTGTTTGAAAGCAGACGCTCCTCCCGTTGCAACTCTCTCTCTAGATCTCCCTCGTTGAAACTTGAAAGTTGGAACAATCTAGTATCCCCTCTCCCCCGTCTCCCCCGTCCTTTCTCGATCTCTCTTTTTCTGTAGCCCATCATTTTAAACCTCACCTAAACCTGCTTCTTTTTTCTTTTTTCTTTTTTGTCAGTCTTGGATTTTACTACTTGAGCAAGGGAGGGTCCATTTACGAGTCCAGTTTTGACGCCACACGTTCATGCAAGAATGATTAATCCATCTTTCTTTTTCGTTATCGTGTAAAGTGTACTACAGTGGAGGTGTATTAATCCTAAACCTCATCCTGCGTTGAATGAATATCATTTTTTACAGAGAAAAAAACATATATTTGGCCTGCAGCAAAGCCCCGCGATATGACTAGTTATAGATCCTATTGCCCTATAGTAGGAGTGCTCATCATCACTCCCCTACCCTTAGTGCCATGAGGTGTCTGTCGCAAAGTTTTAGGCTTTTGCGTGGTAAGTTCCTTGATAATCATTTCCTTAAGCTGTGTGTGCTCCATTATCACAAAGCTCTCATTGCATGGCCATCATCCAATACGAAACGTTTTCAATGCCATCCTTGTTGGCTGCCAGAATATTAGGTTTGCCTGAAGTTCAGAGGTTCCTGACTGTCGTTTTCCGGTGCTGAAAGTGGATTTCTATATAGGCCAAGTTTAACTCCTTCTCCTTCGAAGAATTCTTTTTTTTCTTGGCCTTTGCTTGGTTTCTGAACCAAAACTCTCCGTTGGTGTAAGCATGGAATAAATTGAAATTAACACGATCAAGACCAATTGATACTGGCGATGGAAAGGGCTGGTAAGATTTACAGCAGAGGTTGGGAAGAGATCAAATTGGTTTTAAAGCCTTTGCAATTGCAGGAAAAAACATTTTGGAGAGATGGCGAAGCATTAACCGTTGGGTTATCTCAAGTGGGCATGCTAAGTATCAAAAGCAGTAGCTAAAAAAAATAGAGGGTTTTTCGGACCCTTTTATTTGCTAATTGATATTTTTACAAGTAAGATGCCACACGTCTACCCCATCAGCTCCAAAGAAATATTCATAGAAATTAAGTTCTAGATTTGTCGCTTACGGTCTCGCCAAGGACCGGACAAATTTTTTTATGTATAAAAAATTGTAAGGATAAATCAATTCATAATTTAAATAATATAAAAAAAATAACAACAGAAATTATATATATAAAAAAAACTAATATTAAAGAGCGAAACTATATATATAAAAAAATCTTGTTAAATAGGTGAACTTGTAAACTTTATAATCATAGACATGAGATTATGATAATCTTATAAAAAATCAGGAAAAAAAGTTTGAACAATAAAATTAAAATAAATCATTTAAAAAAAAATTAATCCACATTAACCTTTGACACTGATGATTATAGTCATGATATTAGGGTTAACCTGTAAAAAATAGCGAAGTTAGACTAAAAAAAGATAAAAAAGAAGAAAATATTAGCTTTTAAAAAATAAAACAAAGCAAACTCAGTTAAACCCCCTAAATCTGAACTAATCTCTAAATATTAACATGTTAAAATAATAATTAAAATGACAGAGATTAAATATAAAGAAAAAATAAAATGCATTGGTTGGTCTGATTTTTTTAAAGGGATAATGCTGATCCACGTGGGATAAAGAAAAAAAGAGAAAAAAAAGTATTGTACACGAAACCCAATGTGCATTTGGGATATGTGCCTCCCCATTACATTAGGATGTCGAAGCCCTCTAAACACCGTCTAAGAAAGTGGTGTTTATTGGTTGGAAGGCCTCACACACGCCACCTAAATAATACGAGGCTCATCCCCACGCTAACATGTGCTACACAAGCATCAATGATGTTTTTAATATAATATTTAATATATGTAAATTACAATAATACCCTTAAATAATCTTTAAATTTACAATAAAACCAATGTAAATTGACAAAAAAAAAACTCTTATAACAGAATTATGTTGATTTTTTCTTCAAGAACATCAAAGTAATTAAACTATTTTAAAAAAATAAAAAGATCAGACCATCCTTTAATAATAGGCATTATAATTTGTTTTTATCTAGAGTTAAATTAATAAATTTTACTATGAACAAAAAGTAAAATGAACAATCTAATTTTGTATAATTTGTAAGAGATAATTATATATATATAAAAAACCACCTTGCCAAAAGCTTAATAAAATAATTCAATAGCTAAGGTGTAATTTCATCGTTAAATTGTTGCAACGAAAGGTAATATGAGTCTCGATGAAAATAACTTTCCTATAAGATTTAGTTTTTATTTATTTAATTAATTATGGAGGGAGCGAAACACATTGTAATCCTATAACTGAAATTTTTGATGGTTTACTTGGGTCAAGTGATTAATCCAGTCATCGCCATTAAACTGCCACGCAATGCGTGACTAGTTCATCCGCGGATCAAAAGGTGCAAGCGGAAGATTCCTCGAAATTTAATTATTTTTTTTATATTTAAATTTCAATATATTTTCTTCTGTACAGGATTGTCGGTTTCAAATAAAATCTTATTTCAGAGATTTCAATTTAAGTTTTTTGTGAGTTTGGGAATGATTTTTTTTACTTAAGTTTATTCAATTTAAGAGAATAATAATAATTGTTTTCTAAAATAATTTTTATTTAGAAATATATTAAAATAATATATATTTTTTATTTTTTTAAAAAAATAATTTTAATATTAGTATATTAATACAATTCAAAAATATATATAAAAAACTTTTAACAGAAAAAATTACTTAAAAAAAAAAAAACCATTTAAAAAGCAATTCCAAATTATCTTTCCTTTCCTACTTCTCTCATTCTGGCTTTCGATTGATAGCTGCATTCTCCATGGGATAAGCTAAATCATTGCTTCTCCAGCTGCCAACAAACAACCTAAAAAGGTCATATATAGCGAAATAATTTCCACCAGAAAACAGTGATCCTAAACAGGGCGTTTTCAGTGAGAAGTTTTTAATAAGTGTTCATTTTTGTAGTATAACTTATTTTCTTAAAGTGTTTTTTAATTATTTTTTATTTAAAAAATCATTAAATTAATTATTTTTAAAAATTATTTTGATAATTTTAATGTATTGATTTCAAAAACAAATAAAAACATATTATCTTCATATAATTTTGATTAAAAATTAATTTACACAATAATATCAAACACGTTGACATGACAATTCTCATCATTACCAATATAATATATACCATGAAGTTACGGTGTAGGAGTTTTTAAGAGTAGTTATGGTTGTTTTTTAAAATGCTTTTCACTTAGAAATATATTAAAATAATATTTTTTAATTTTAAAATTTTTTAATATCAGTGTATCAAAATAATTTGAAAATATTAAAAAAATAAATTTTAAAAAAATAAAAAATATTTAAAAATATTTTTAAAATATAAAAATAAAAAAATTTAAGAATCACTTTGAATGAAAAGTGAGTTTTTCGGTGCCTTGGCAAAAATCCAAAGCTACCACTAAATTCATGAACAATATGTTTTGGTGTTCAATCACATCCTATTAGACTACACATGAAATCCAATCATGGTTTAGAATCACTCCCACCATGCCGAATGAGCATTTTCAAAAAACTCTATAGCTATTGATAAAAGTCTAAAAATGTGAAATTTATCAAAAAAAAGAAAAAAGAAAAAGAAAAAAGTGTGGGGACAAAGACAGAGCCTTTGAATTTGTTTTTTTCAAAAAACTCGAGGAGGCATCTTTAATTTGTCATAGAATTTCACATATATTGGAGAAATTATATCACAACAATCCTGGAAAACACTGTAATAAATGAGATCAAATTAACACATTGCCAAAGTTCAAATCCCGCTCATGTTAGAGAAGAGAGAGATCATCTGGGAAGACAGAACTGCTATATACTGCGAGTTCAAGCACCATGATGCTTCTGATAATGAAGAAAAGAAGAAAAAGAGTAACACAAGCTACCTAAATAACCATTGTTCACCTCTAAATGGCCCTGAATTCAAGCCATAACTAGTCATGATTATTTGCAATGCATGACAACGAACTAAAAAGCTTTCAATAAATCTTCTGAACATGGATATTTGAAATGTAGTTGCTTGGTTTTCATGCAACTCATCATGAAGCCAACATGGTATCATCATAATCAACATAATTGCTCACACTAGGAGTGGCCCTCTATGCGTTTTCAATGAACTTTTATATTCTTCACTACATTTGCTACATACAAGGCCAGGAATTACCATTACCATGCCTCTAGTACGCATGTTATGCTTATAATAAAGTGAAAATGGTGTATGCAATGCGCTGATCTTGTGTGTGCTTTTGTACCTTTTCAAGTTTTTAATATGCAAATCTGGATCCAATCTGATTCTTACTGGTAAACCAAACGCAAAACAAGGGGAGGATGCCAGTAGTGGTGGCCCTGACCATATTTTGATTCATTTTACATCATCTATAGAAAGTTCATCGCAGTGCTGTCGAGAAGCATCTTAGTCCGACACGTGCAAATTGATCATAATTGGATAAATCTGATCTAGACCTCGATTATGTGCTTAAGCATCGACGCCCCGACGGTTATCATGATTAGGGAATAGTTTTTTGATTAATGTGATGCTGTTTAAAGTGATCTGGCTAAACAGTATTGCATTGCCACCATGTGCACTGTGTTGGACAATCAAGCACAGAAAATCCTTTCTTTCTCCCTTGTTAGTACATCCATGAGTTGTAAATGTGCTTGCTTTTAGGTTTGGCCAAAAAGGCAGAAAGCAAACAGTTGCTAGCTAGCTAGTACTCTGCAAATAACCAATGATCACGAAATCTTGCAGTTAAGGGAGATACTGGATCCTCCTAGTCTGATATTGTTCATACACTGTCTCCAAGTTATTCTCCCTTTCTCTAGCAAAGTTAGGGACAGTAGAAGATACGAAGATGATTCTCCTCAAGATTAGCCATGAGACAATGATGTAAGGAATGGAGTGTTTGCAATTAGCAATAACCAAATGTGATCAAAGCGTATGAAACAAGGAGAAAAAAACATGTGGTTGGGTCAAAGTTGACACTGGGGATCTATTTTCCACAACAAGCATATGGGATCAAAACTAGAGATTATATTCCTTTGAGATCCTGATGGTTAAGATTAAGCATTTATCATGACTTAAAACAATTGGCGTGACGATAAGTTGTCGACTAATTACGTCTTAAAACCCACACCACACAATGACTTTTAAAATCTTAGTTGAAAGGCTCGAAGCAATAGGAATCAAGTGTTTCTTAAGGAATCAAATTCTTTTTGTAAGGTTAGAGAATCTAGCAGTGTTTAAAGTGGTAGAGTCAGCACCATGTGTATGAGTTCAGAAACCCTTTACAGAAAAGATAAATAATGGGGACCTTAAAACGTGGTGTGATTGAAGAGTCACTTTTATAGGGATATGCCCAAATGGAATATGAGATGTTCTTTGTTAGTTTTATAATGTAAATTGCTGTTTCTTGGTGATTCTAGGGCTGGATGGGATTCTTGGACAAAGCTGGCAAATAGTCAAGTCACGTTTAGGCCAATCTGATTAGCCAGTAGCTACTCTCTCGGCCAAGCAGGGCTCAGCTTGTTGATTAAAATATAGCCGATGCATGAGAATCTTCTTGTGAGTGCTTTCATCAACTACCCCATAACCTATTCTTTAATCAGTTGGTCACCATTCCAACACAGAGTTTTCTTAAAAGAAAATCTTGACCTTTTACAAGTTTTAGACTCTTGAAAATCCAGACTCGAGATATAAGATGTCCTTAACCAAGTTTTTTTCTTTTTCAAGAATGAACTAAACAATGCGCGTGATGCTTTATGGCACTTCTAGTGATAAGAAAATAAGCACATGAAATATTTTTTGGAACAGCATTTCATCAAAAAAGTTGATTACAATTTACTGTACTCTATCTGCTGTAACAGGGTTGAAAGTATGGGGCCAATCCCATCAACCCGAACTTGCGCGCCATAAATTTAGCAGAATTAAACATAATCGACACTTTCTTTTGTATTCTTTGCTTTTTTGGGTGCACAGTAATCATTTCATTAAACCTGAGTCAGACGGACATCATTTGCATCCATTCTTTATTGAGAGAGAGAAATGAGAGAGCCAGAGACGTGCCATGGGCTCAGGGTACTAGGCTACTATCAAACAAGTAACTGTGTAAATTGAGGAACGGAAATCCTAAGAGCTAATAAAGACGGGTCATTTCTTAAAAGGCAGTGTAGTGGCAACAGGAAAGCGAGCTGTGTGTCAGTTTTAGCGTGCATGACTGAGCAAAGGTGGCGGTGAGTGACATCTTTAATGCTCCCTTCTCCAAAAACTGAATGAGCTTATCTTTACTTTCTTTCACAATAATTAAACCAAAACAAGAAAAGACACTCAAAGACCATTTTTATTTTTGGTTTGATGTAATAACTGTAAAATGTAGGATTGGCGGCAATACACGCATATGTGATAAAACATCGGTTTCTAGCTTGTGTTTTTGTGTAAGAAAACTTGTGGGGTTTTCGGTTTCTGTAACCAAGTGACGACTCATCTTCTTGGAGATTTTCCTTGGTGATTCCCTTAGAGTTTTGTCTTCGTTAATGGTTTTAGCTAGTTCGGACTCAAAATCGCATCTTTTCAATGGTACTAGCATAGCAATTATTGGGTGAGTGCCTCTATCTATTTTGTTGAATCTTCACGTTTTGCCTTCAAGGTCTGGTCTTTTTGACAATTTTTTTCCTTTTATTGTTGTTGAAATAGGGTTCTTTTTGGAGGGTATATCTACATTGGTCCTAGGAATATGGTAGCAATGTTTATGGCTTTGTAGGCATGGATACATGGGGTTAGTCTTGGATTTCATCGGGGTTTACACGGAGAGTGGCTTTTGGAGTTTTTGTCTTTTGGTTTCCATGTTGGTTCTATTCAAACGTCAACATATGGGGTTTTAGCTCTAGGTTTTATGATCTTTGGTTATTATTAAACTAGATGTTTGTTGTTTAGCAAGGTTTTTGTTACATATTCTGGTAGATTCTTTTGATTTCAGTTTCAGTTTTGTTGTTGGTAGTTGAAGTTTGATTGTTCATTACTAAAGCATTTTGACTACGTGTCTCTCTCATTTATTCCCATACTTGGCCTTTTTTATTAAAAAAAAAATGAAGATAGATGCTTGCTGTCTGCGTTTTTGGTGGTTTATTCAACTGATACCGAGATGCTGTTTCTGTTGCAGGTTTTCAAAGTTCAACGGTAAAAATATACATATTCTTTATACTTGTCAAGTTTGGAACTTGACATTTAATTAAGCTGAATTCTTCTTGTTGATATATGAATCTTCAAATAAAGAAGGGAGGAAACAACGTATCAGAGACATCAGAGATGGAGAGATAAAAGAAATAGAGTGTGAGTGAGGTGGAATCAGATTTATGCTTGTGGGTTGTTTCTATTTAGTGAATTGTTTAGTGTAGAGTGCCTGTTGGCTATGTCTCCTGGGCTGATTCATTGCCTCCGTACTCTGTGGGCTTTGCCGCCGATTTAGGCAACAGCCATTTCTTTGGCTTTCAATTTATATAAGAGATCCTTTTAGTTGAGAAACTACTCGATCCCATCTTCTTTATATCCCTTTTTAACTCTCTCTCTCTCTCTCTCTCTCTACCCTTCCTGCCTCGGTTGCTTTCAAGATTTGCACATACCTTACTTGGTACACATTGTTCACTACCCTTTCAGATCCTTATTGACTCTCACGTAGGCCAAGAAGTCTGTTACAATTGAGGAACCTGGTCCCCACACCTGGAGTATCCTTTCCAATTCGGGAAAAAATTCCTCGAGCTGGGTTATGTAGATGTTTCATTGGGAATGAGTGGTGGCAAGCGTATAGCGCAAAGGTGTTTGATTTAGGAGTGATCAATTGAGTGCGGGGAAGAATATTTCTTTTGAAGTGCTACATTATTTGGATCTTCTTGTTTGGCAAGATGAAGTTCATGAAACTTGGATCAAAGTCAGATTCGTTTCAAACAGATGGGAATAGTATTAGGTGAGATGCTTTGTAGCTTAATTTGCATTTTGTTTTATTCCTTTCTGAAAATCTTATTTTGATTCTTGGAGTTGCTTTTATGTTTGATACATTTTGGTTTCTTTTAAGTTAATCCTCTAATTGATGAATTTGCACAGCTGCTGCTTTGTCATAGATTTGCTACTTTGGTTGTGTGACTACCTTCTTTAAAGAAACATGAAATTTGGGTTCTCTACTGGAAGGCCATACAGCAAATGAGGATTTATTCAGCCTCTGTTGGTAGTTGCTAATACCACAGATGCTTTAACAAAATGAAATAATCTTTTAAATGTTTCGCCAGTGTGTTTAGTTCCATTTCTCCTCGATCTCACTTTCATGCATGAGCCCAGTGTGCACTGATTATTTCTATCTTCTGTGAAATTGGAGCTGCTTTGAAATACCAAGTGGTTCAAAAGGAGAGATTGTTCAGTTTCTGATTATTTGAGGAATTGAAATTTGTTCTGATCCAAAGTTATTGTTGGATGCTCATGATTATAGTGTTTTTTTCCACCCATGGGGTCATATTTATGCACTTGGCCCTTGTAAAGTTTGGTCAGCCTGTGAAGCTTAATACATTCAAAGAAAGTAAAAGAATGGTTTAGATATTCGGAATAGCATGTGGTTTTACTTGGCAGTATGCGTATTGCCACATTTAAAAATCTTTTGAACTGTTGCTGACATTACCGAGACTTTATGTTCATGTGCAGGTATGTGGCTACCGAGTTGGCAACTGATATCACTGTTAACGTTGGGGATATAAAGTTTTATCTGCATAAGGTACTCATAATCTTTCAATCCAGTAAACATTTCAAATTGATGACTATGGTATTATTTCTGTAACTTCATCTTGATCTTTGTATCTTTAGTGCATGATGCAGTACATGACACTATCAGCACCCTAGGTAGCTGATTTGCTTATCAATCCAATATAAGTGAGCCTGTGCTGTGATTTTTGGTTCTGCCATGCGAGGACAATGATCTGACCAAGCTCAGCTTGGTTTGGCAATGTCTGAAACAAGCATAGTAGGATGGCAGCAATACTTAAGTGATTCGATGCATTCAGTATTATTGTTGAATAAATCATCTAACCTTTTGTCAAAGGCATCATTGACTAAGGCTTCAATTATGCTGGGTAGAGTGTTATGAAATGGAACTGTGTTGGAAGCCAATAGGAATCTGTGTGAATATGCTATGTTGCTACAATTATTTTGATGCTAATTAATTTAAAATCCTGCTGTGCAGTTTCCTCTGCTGTCCAAAAGCGCTCAGTTGCAGAAGTTGGTCACAACTGCCAATGGAGAAAACGGTGATGAAGTTGACATTTCTGATATTCCGGGTGGGCCTTCTGCCTTCGAGATATGTGCAAAATTTTGTTATGGCATGACTGTAACCATCAATGCTTATAATGTTGTTGCTGCCCGTTGTGCGGCTGAGTACCTGGGAATGCATGAGACTATCGAAAAAGGGAACCTCATTTACAAAATTGAAGTCTTCCTTAGTTCTAGCATTTTCCGCAGCTGGAAGGATTCGATCATTGTTCTTCAGACCACAAGGTCACTTTTGCCATTATCCGAGGAACTGAAGGTGATCAGCCATTGCATTGATGCCATAGCTGCAAAGGCCTGTGTTGATGTTTCAAAAGTTGACTGGTCCTATTCATACAATCGAAAAAATCTCCCTGAGGAGAATGGGACTGAATCAAGCTTGAATGGTCTGAGAAACCGGTCAGTGCCAAGGGACTGGTGGGTTGAGGATTTGTGTGAGCTTGAAATTGGATTATATAAGCGTGTTGTTATTACGATTAGGACCAAAGCCATACTTTCTGATGAGGTGATTGGAGAAGCTTTGAAAGCTTATGCTTACAGAAGGTTGCCTGGTTTCAGCAAGGGTATGATCCAGAGTGGACAAGCAGCAAAATATCGATCAACAGTTGATACCATTGTGTGGCTGTTGCCTGCTGAGCGAGGCAGCGTCTCCTGTAGTTTCTTGCTGAAGCTATTAAAAGCAGCCATATATGCTGACTTTGGTGATACAACAAAAGGACAGCTGATAAAGAAAATAGGTCAGCAACTAGAGGAGGCTTCTGTAAATGATCTTTTGATTCGTGCAGGGGAAGGAGAGACCATGATGTATGATGTTGATTCAGTAAAGAAAATGGTCGAAGAGTTTCTGATGCGAGATCAGATTACTGAGATTGAGTCAGAAGAAGGCCATGAGGTTCAGGAGACGAGAAAACCTGGAATTTTATCTGATGCTTCCAAGCTCATGGTGGCCAAACTGATAGATGGATATCTAGCTGAGATAGCCAAGGATCCAAATCTGCCCCTGTTGAAGTTTATTGAACTTGCTGAGATGGTATCTGGTATCTCTAGACCTGCTCATGATGCACTTTACAGGGCAATTGACATGTATCTCAAGGTAATCTCGATATTTTCTTTAAATTCACATCAAAAGTTTTCAAGATACAATAAACAGCATGTTTGATCCCGCAAATCCACATTCATAATTGAAAGAATGCATGTCCTGTGAGTGTAGCCAATCATAAAACTTGGGTGCATTCTATTTCTTAGTGGTTACTGATGTGTAGAGTGCTGCTGTTCTTTGATGCAGGAACACCCAGGGATCAGCAAGAGTGAGAGGAAGAGGATATGCAAATTGATGGACTGCAAGAAGCTATCAGTTGATGCATGCATGCATGCGATGCAGAATGACAGGCTTCCATTGCGTGTAGTCGTGCAGGTACTCTTCTTCGAGCAGGTCAGGGTGGCTGCGTCATCAGGCAGTAGCACTCCCGACCTTCCTAAAAGCATCAGGGATCTTAACAATGGGTCTCAAAGGAGCTCAAGGTCAACCACTACTAACACTGAAGAAGATTGGGATGCTGTGGCCACTGCTGAGGAGCTCAAGGCTCTAAAGGAGGAGGTAGCTTCCTTGAGATTGGCTAATGGTAGAAATGGTGTAGATAAGGCTGCCAGTAACAAATTGAAAGGGATGCTTTCGAAGAAGATCTTTACTAAGCTCTGGTCAAGCAAAGGTGAAAAGGGTGAGAAGAGTGGCTCCGATTCATCAGAGAGTGCTGGTTCTGCTAACATGGAAGAAGCTAAATCCACACCTTCCAGAAATAGGAGGCATTCAGTCTCTTAGTAGAATTTAGTTATTATGCAGAGTAGTTTTCTTGACATGTTTCTTTATTGGCCTTTTACCTATGTTAATGACTCCAACAGCTTGAAAAGAGCGGTGTTTTATCTTCTAAAAAGAGCAAAACGAAGTGTATGCTTTGCAACGACAGTTTTTTTTTTTAACAGATTTGCAGGGACGAATAAATCTGTGAATATTACTGCTGCAATAAACGAGCATATTTCAACTACTAGCAAGAACATCATGACTGGTATAAAAATGTCCTGATTGGAATTCCTTAGCAAATGGGAATAATTGAGAATTTAAATAATTTTAGTATGTCGATATAAAAAAATAAATAAATAAAAAACAATAAAAAGAAAGTAAAATGCTGGTTGGGTTGGGCCATATTTTAATTGATTTGGATTTCTTATGGATCACATGGTTTTATCTATTTGGGCCACACCTGACTTGCAAGTTCGGGCCGCGATTTAAATGAATGGTTGGACCACTAAACTGGGCCGACTCTAGTTCAAGTTTGGGGTTGGAAGCATTCCTTCGTCGTCTTTCTCACCGGTCATTGTCACTTGGCAGTCGGCACCGCCCTGTGTATATTTTACTGGAGAAACGGACAAGAAAAGTGTAGTGAAAAAGAGGCGAGGCTGCTTCGATTATAGACTAGGAATGTTTCAACCTTATTGGCATAAATCAAACAAAACAAGCTTAAGAACGATGGTAGTTTGCGCCGTCTGTTCTCCACATAATCGACTCTTTGAATCCCACTTTTCTACACGTCGGGTGTGTTAGGTATTGCCATTAGTGGGACTATCACCACCACCAAGCAAGTGGCAGCAGCCTTTGTTGAAGAAGATGACAGCCACCATTGACTCACATGTGCAGCTGCTGGAAAGAAGAAGAGAAGCCACCATCCTGCCTATAAATAGGCACCATACAAAGAGAGCTTTGTGAGAGGAGTGAAAACGTGAGTGTAGAGGGGAAGAGAGAAAGAGGCTGCTGCCCCTGCTGCCATTGCAGCATAGAGAGATGGGAGTTGAGTGATTAGATCCTCCTCCATGTATTTATTGTAATCCTTTCTCTACCTCTAATAATATTGTCTCTCTTCCGTGGATGTAGGCGGTTTTGCCGAACCACGTTAAATATTGTGTCTCAGTGTGCTTACCCCTCCAATGAGCAATAATCAGTACATCACCGGTCGACGGATTCCGCCCTATAATTGGTATCAGAGCATATGGTTTAAGTGGTGTTTGATTTTTTGCTCAAAAATGAAAGTTGTCAAAATGGTGTTTTGACCATCCCACTGTGTAGAGGAGGAAGAGACGAAGCCACTGGTGAAAAGCGCGTTGAAATCGGACGTCGGACATGGTCGCACTCTCCATCACTCTCCGGCAAGCGTCTGCCCACGCGCACAAACGCGCCCCACGCGTCTTCTTCACCCGGAAGAGTTGACCCGACCCGAATACTATTTGACCCGACCCATGTGAACAGTAGACATGAACAGTAGCATGCAGATTGACCCGTCAACATACATGTCAGCATTGTGGGACCCACCTGCCACGTCATCAGCCGCGAGCCGAGCCAAGCCGATTTGGAGCCGAGCCGCGAGCCGAGGGATAGGATTCTGTGCAGCAGAGTCTACGTGCAACCGGATCTGAGATTGAATCTGAGCCGTTGATCAGGCCAGAATTGTTTTGATCAAATCTTAGCCGTCTGATGTGCGATTTGGACGATTCAAGACATGTTTCCAGCTAATTTGATCATTCCGGATGCAATGGTACAATCCGATCATTGAGATTCGAGACCAAAAATGGCAGTGGTGAATTATTAAGGAGAGATTGCCTGATCAAGAGGCATCTGAGGGTCTGGATGGAGGTCGATGGAGATGAAGAAGAAGAAGGTGCATATGTTTACCCAATTACATGTGCTAAACTGTTAAATGGGAAAATGTAATGCCTTGATGGAAGGCAAAATTAGGACACTCTGGACACCCGGTTATGTGGACAATTAGAGGTGTAGAGTGAAAACTTATGAAGACCAATCTTGACGAATCTAAGCACTGGTAGTCTCGCCAGATGTTGAGAAATCAGGTATAAAACCAGGATATCCCAGATCACTTGTAAAGGAAAGCCGCAACAAAGCTAGCAAATGGTTGTATATACAAAAAGGCAGTACGGTGGATAGATACGTTCTAAGAAGTTTTGTCTAGGAGATTGGGTTTTAAGCGGGACCGTTGTGACCCCTCCAATCTTTCCTGGGAACTTGCTTAGTGGAAGGATTATCCACACAGTACTATTTTTTGTATATATAACAGTTTGTAATGAAACTGTTGAAGACTAGCAAGATGACAACTTAAAGGAACAGTTGGGTTCCATATGTTCAAGGATCTGATGGAGTGGTGATTTCTCCAAAGAAGTTAGATTCAGTGACTGTAATTTCTTGAAGGGAGAATTGATGAAGACCCTGATAATCGAAGAGAAATACAGCAAAGGGATAAAGATTGACACCCTATTTTGACTTGGATAAATGTTGTGACAGGATGAGCTGCTATCAAACATAAAAGCAAAGAATATGGAGAAATCTGGAGAACCGAAATTGCACGAGAGCACACGGAGATTGTGCAGGAGTACCCGTAGGATCCAACGAGGTATTGTAATGAGACAATAGGTGCAAGGAGAAGAAGAGTTCCCAGATGAAGCTCAGAGCAGAGACTGTGTGAAAAAGTTGTACAACAAGAAGTCTCTTGTGCTCTTGATAAAGGCAACAAGTGAGGACCCTTCCAATGCATGCAAGGATGGAAAGATGAGCTATTGCAAAAGCACCGAATTAAGGGGTTGCGACCACCTATGATGAAAGGCGAAGACACCAAAGAGAGTTGGTGTGGGTGGAGCTATCAAGCAGAAAGGGATAGAAGCTCCAAACATAGAAAATGAGATGGAAAACTGCGAAGAGTGCACCACAACTTTCTCTTTCTATGTGATCAGTGGTAGTGATCTCTCCCAAGTCCACATGGTGGTAGAGAATCTTGGAGCCACTGCAGTCATCCAGATGAAGGAGGATGAGACCGCTCCACGACGAGTAGAGACACCTCAGGAGAAGGTGTGAGGGCTATGATAAGAGCCCCAGTTCAGAACGCCCCAGAGCCAATGTGATGGCTAGATATGAGTGGACAAGTGTATAGCCAATGAAGTGGCTATGATGAGTATGAAGACAAATGCAGGATTGACTTTCATGGATATTGCCCCCATGCTAAAGATCAATGAGCTAGAAGACATTTGCCTTGGACAATAAGTGTGTGGCTTGTGGAGCATTAAGACGCGACTGCTATGAAGGAGCAGAGGGCATGTGCAGGTTCCGGGAACAAGTTGACTCTTGTCAAGGTGGTGAGCTCGGTGATGGCATTGTAATACTCAGAGTATGAAGACATACATGGATCAACCTTTAATGGGCTGCCCCATGGTTAAAGGTGGAGAGCTACCTGGACTCTTGAGACTAAGTGCGAGAGACTCACGGAGAAGTAAGGCGTGGTTCCTACGGTGGAACAGAGGGCAGGCGCAACTCCTGGATGAGTAGACTCTTGGAAGAGTGGTGTGCTTGTGATCATATTGAGATACTCAGATAATGACTATCGCACTTGGAATATCTGTTTGAGGGGGTGTTGTAAGCCTTGGTGTGAGGCTTGATAAATCATTCCGGACCGAGCATGGTTGATACGCTCGAAGGGGAATGTTCCCAGAGATAAGCGTTAACACTCTTTAGATGAGATGTGACAAACCATCTGGTTGAAGTGATCCTTTGGAGTGAGCAAAGGGGTGCTTGAGTAACTCTGGTGATTGAAAGGTTTGGCGAGTACCTGTAAACTTGGCCACGGACGCTCTCGGAATGGTAAGCTTGGAAAAGCTGCAGAATGCAAGCTTGTGCTGATGAAGCAAGAGGACAATTACCCACATAAATGGCAAAGGGGGTGATTGTTAGGTATTGCCATTAGTGGGACTACCACCACCACCAAGCAAGTGGCAGCAGCCTTTGTTGAAGAAGATGACAGCCACCATTGACTCACATGTGCAGCTGCTAGAAAGAAGAAGAGAAGCCACCATCCTGCCTATAAATAGGCACCATACAAAGAGAGCTTTGTGAGAGGAGTGAAAACGTGAGTGTAGAGGGGAAGAGAGAAAGAGGCTGCTGCCATGGGCAACAGCCCTGCTGCCATTGCAGCACAGAGAGATGGGAGTTGAGTGATTAGATCCTCCTCCATGTATTTATTGTAATCCTTTCTCTACCTCTAATAATATTGTCTCTCTTCCATGGATGTAGGCGGTTTTGCCGAACCACGTTAAATATTGTGTCTCAGTATGCTTACCCCTCCAATGAGCAATAATCAGTACATCACCGGTCGACAGATTCCGCCCTACAGGGTGGGTATGTATAATTCATACAGACATTAAGGAAAACTACAAAGCACTGCCTTTCCTTTTGACACTTTTATTCTTTAATTCGATATTTAAAAATACTATAAAGATAAATCAGATATCAATCCTCTTAATTTATAATTTTAAAATAAATAAATTTAAAATTAAAATTAATTTTTTCAAAATACTCATTTAGTTTTTTTTTTGAAGTAATAATATCAAGATAATAAAAATAATATAAGAAACAAGATGAATTGATTTTTATGTTTTTTTAAACATGTAAATTTACTTTATTTATTAATTAAATTTAATTATAATAGAGAATTAATTCCAAATAATTTATTAGTCTTTTCAAAGACATTAAAAGTTTAAACGGGATAATTTTATCTTTTTACCTTTTAAAAAACATTATGTAAAGATTATATTTATCTTAAAAATAAAAATTATTAAACTTGTATCTAGTGGTTTTTTCATCTTTTCAAAAAAAAAATTTTTAACGAGTTGACATGGTGCAATTTGATCTTTTAATTAATATAAATATTATTTTTAAAAAATTAATAGCATGTGCATTGCAGTGCTAGCAAGTGAACAAAGTGTGTGACATCGTTGCACATTCAAAAGCAACCTTCCAGAATAGTATTAGAAGCATCTTGACATCTTTTTTTTTTTATTGGTGGCATGCGTGTATACGATGACAAGGTGGTTGAGTTCTAATGAGTCTTTTCTTTTCCTTCATCTTTTCTCTCTCTTCTCCTTGAAAACAAAATATAAAGGTATTATTTAATTTATTTTTTTATTTTTAATTTGATTCTCATTCTTTTGATTACTATTAATTTTATTTTTTCAACATTTTCTTGATTGATTTTTTTTTTAATTTTGCTCATATTATTTGATTTTATTTTATTTTTACATCAAATTTAATTCTCATTCTTTTGATTGTTTTTTTTTTGTTTTTTTCTAATTAAATTTCATTTTCAATTTCATCTCTCAGTATATCATTTCAAATTATTTTTATATCAAATTCAATTCATATTCTTTTAATTATTAGAAAATTAAGCTTCAATTTTATTTAATATATTTTCAACAAGATTACTCCCATATCACAACCAATTTACAAATTTTGCATGCTAAAACAAATAACCTCAAGTCATTTTTTTTTTTTGTCAATTTATTTATTATTGATTTATTTTTTTATTTATATTATTTAAATTAGACAAGTTTGTATAAAATTCTTGTTTTTTTTTCTCCCGACCAAGTTAACAACTTGAGTATTGAAATTTCAAACTTAGAAATACTTGCATCACCTTATTACTTTTCTTACATTGAAAGCTATGCCGTGTCATAGCGCACGGAATAAAGTACACAACATGAACATTTGGCAAATAGCCGTCACCATGATTGGTTTCACTCAACTCAGACGCTGGTTTGCGACGAGCTCACTTGTTCAGTGAACTACTACTAATTAAGAAGCCTTGTGACCAGACTTCCAACCCAAAGACAAAGAATGACAAGTTCACAACACCACGTTCAGATTACAAGATCAAGAAGGCCAAGAACTGCATAATTTTGAGTAATCAGATGAACCACCGTAAATGTTACATATATATACACAATTACTTTCCTTTTTGCATTGTATACAGCTAATTAGTAGGAGGCGACAAACCACTTCCTGTCATGGGATATAAAGATACATGGAATACAAGAGATACAAGACCACAAGTGGTTCAAAAAAATGCCAAACGTGAAGCCAAAACTAACTACTCAGTCCATGTTTATTACCTTCACCTCCACCCAAAAGAAAAGGAAGAGTCGGGTGTCATGTTAGCATTTTAGGGTGAGTGGTCAAGTGTGAGATCAGTTCTACACATGTGTTGTCAGGCTGCTGGTAGTTGGCAAACGATTTAGTTGTAATGTATGTGTTCTCATGCTACAGTCCTTAACCTGTTCGTATATGTATGATCTGTCGTAAGCAGATGGAGAGGAAAACAACCCACTAATCCTAGAGTAGCCAGAAGAAACAACCATTACCTGCACGATTGCTAAGGCGGATAAGAAACCTCTACATTGTTCAAGCATGCGTCTTTCCTTAGCAGTCACATTCAAAAGTTCAGCCACCAACGAATTCATGTCCTCCACCTGTGAATGACAAATTTTTTTAGATGTGAAGTACATGCATCTCTAAAAAGTCCATGAAAGCGGCAACCAAGTGATGTTGAGCAAATCCATTTGCATTAGTACATCTTTTTCATGCCCCTTTCCCTTGATTTATCAAGTTTAGAATAAATCAAGTTATCTCCAGCCATTATTGTTTGACAGTGTGGTTGCAGTTGTTATTTAAACAACTTTTCGTGTCAAAATACATGTCAATGATGTTTTTTTATTTTTTAAAAAATCATTTTTGATATCAGCACATCAAAATGATTTGAAAACACTAAAAACATATTAATTTGAAGTTAATAAAAAAATAAAATAAATTCAAATTTTTTGAAAACTGATTTTGAAATGCAGAAACAAAAGCTCAATAAAATTGTTGGCATTGTTCTAGATACCACATGACCACGATGACACAGTACTGGTGCTATTGGGTTTAGGAATGAGAGTTAATGTCATAGGAGATGAAGATGGAATGACTTCGCTAATGTCTCGATGCCAATTGCCAAACAATCAATTTCTGTTCCACCGACTCGAAAGGACAAGACTGATTTTATTTCAGGGAGAACGCGATTTTAGGTCTTAAAGGATTAAAAAAAGAGAGAAAACAGGACCTGTCTTAGTGCCAGTACTAAGTCAAACAGGACTTGGTGAACTTGCCAAACAATAGTAGTACACTGCACTTAAAAACAGGACCTGTCCAAGGTCTCCCTAGTCAAACCAGGCAAACCATGAGCCAGACTGCGCATAATCCAGCAAACTCCCTCAAACCAGAGTCAAAACTGGGTGATCGAGCTAGTTAGCAAATCCTGACTCTTCATTAACATAGCACTAAAACATCTTTTAATGCTTTATTGCTCATATATTAAGAAATTAGAAGACAAGCTAAATAACTTAAAGTTTGTCGTCAGAGCACTCTGCTATGTTTTAGAAGAATATTTGGCATGCTCGTCAGTTAAACAATCCCTTTCTTGAGTTCAAGATATTATATATAACTATGATTACAAGAATGAGTTACCTTTGATGATAGTGAGCATATTGAGGACGCCATTGCTTGCATCACGTCAACAGCTGAACCGACAACTTCCTTCAGATTTTGTACATCGGCCTGTAATATAGAAAAGTAAAGTTTGTTAACCTCGGTATTGCTAGTGTTGAGCTTGTAAAATGCTCCCTTTCATCTTAGATGATTAAAACTGAAGGCATGTACCACTGCTTTTCCAACAACTGGAAGGCGAAGGGTACTGGCCTTCAGAGCTTCAGTTGCTCCTTCAAGGGAACTTGAATGATCTCTGTCAAGAAGAGACCATTCTTCTAAATGAGCAATCTGCATTCACCAAGTAAAATGAACTTAAGTGATGAAGATGAGAAAACCAGAATGAATAAATACTAAATGTGTTTCCGGAAGTACCAAAATAGACTAAAATAACACTCATCTACTTCAATACAACCCTCATGACTAATCCCTGGGTGTTAGTAAATAATCATTCATCATGGCATTGGAGACCCTTGATATACAAGGCACATGACCACCTTACATTAAAAAAGTTACTCCTGAAAAAATGATCAATAAACTAAAGGAAATCTAGATAAAGCTCTACAAGCATCTATAGTATACACAAACATCAAGTCCTATAAATGCTTCACCGGTTCACAGGAAATTTTTTAATCTCTCCAAATGATTTTAGAAACAATTTTATGGTCTTAATTGTTTTTAGGTCAGGTTCCAAATAAAAGTAAACATTAGAAAAATGACTCTGGAAGGCATTTGGGGCACAGTTGGCTGGTAAGAGCTGGCAAACAGTATAGATACTCCAAAATCTGTATGCCACTAACAAGTTACATGAGAGAGAAATTGACCAGTCCAAATCCGACAGGTATAAATACCAAATGATATGCAACCATTAAGGGCTAAATTGATCTCTCAGGTTTAACTTACCTACTAATTCTCAAGCTGGGTGAATACAGATAGTTTATCAGAAATATGAAGAGGTTCAGTACAAAAGTTAAGTGAATCTCTTAATCTTACCTGTCCCTTGAGGATAGAAGTTAGCTTCAGCTTTTGCCTCAGCAATATTAACTTGATTCTTCTGAGAGTGACAGAATGCCGTAGTTCTGAGATTGTTACCCATGCATTCCACATATTTTTCTGGTAGAAAGAATAGCATTAAGAGTGTGAAATCAAAATAATATGTCTGCTACACTTATCCTGAAATTTTGGCAACAAAGTAACTCATTGAAATAAATTGTTTCAGGCTAGGGTATAAGGCTTAGAAGCCAGCAGAAACAGAAGTTTCTGTAGGCAGTACTGCAAGAGCAAGCTCCTGAATCAAAGCAATGTCTCACAAGGTTAATGCAAACAAAAAACAGTCAATGAAACACAGACCTAGATGCAAAGTATGAAGTGGAGGGCGGGAATACAGTTATAAAATTATGAGGTGCATAGAAGTCCATTTATGCTGAATGCTGGTGATCCTATTTGGTTCCTGTTCCATTTTCCTGTTCTCTAAAATGTATTTCAGAAACAAGACAGAAAAAACTGATGAAATTTTCCTTAATTGTAATTTTGTTTCTTCATGACCTCACTTTAGTAGAGCTTTTGGAAACACATAAAACAACCTTTTTCCTGTTGTTAATTATGGAGCTTTTTTTGGAGAAACAGATTTTCAGAAAATTGTTTTCAACAGCTAGCCAAACAGGTTTTTCAGTCTGAAAAAGGGTTTGTCTCAAGAACAAAAAACAGTTTTCAGAAACACGAGCTAAACTTACCCTAAACTTTAGACTTTACTAGCTTGAGCCAAACATGCCAGGCAAGTATGGCTAGTACACCAACAGAAACAAGGTTAGACTCTAACTTTAGGATGCATTTTTCCTTCCATATGCTTTCGGAGGAGAGGACACCACGTAAGGTGGAACAACCCCGAATTACTAAAAGAAGTTAAATGATAAGTCAGCCTTTTTTGATCTTGTACAAACATCAAAAACTCTTGCATCCCCAACACCACAAACTCTGAAACTATCCAGAATGGAAGTGTTCGCACCAACTCTCAATCCTGTACCACCTTCAAAACCTCAAAGGCAAGGAGACAAGTAGATAATCAGATACTGAAGCCTTCAAGCATTCCTATAACAGCATAAAGAAATAATTCTCAAAAGCAGGTCATTGACAACCATTAGCTTAATGAAAAGCAATTATAGAAGAAGGGATTTAAAAGTTTTTCCACTGCATTCAATGCCAAATCAAAGCATCTCTCATAACATCCAAAAACACGAGGTGAGAATGAAAAATATCCCAACCTCCAATATCCATCCACTTCCCTTGTTTGAGTTTACAATCCATCTCCGCTAACTTCCCTTTCCTATGTTCATAACACCAAAATTACAGAACTAAAAGCACTTTGCTCAAAGAAGCAACTTCATTATCCTATTTAAAATATCTATACCGACATTTACTGAAATGAAATCAGAACTTGTCTTGCATACCTCCTCAAACTGCCCTTTCCCACGTTCATAAGACCAAAATCGCTGAACTAAAGGTCCTTTATTCAAAGTAGCAACTTCTTATCCTATTTACAACATGTATAGTCACTTTCACTAAAATGATATTTAAAATTGTTTTGTGTACTCCCTCCACTTTCCCCTTTTAGTACTCTTCCAACAGAAACATCCCTTTGAACCTTTACCAATCACTTATGCACTCTTAATCTAATTGTGAAAAGTGGATTATATTAAAAGGGAAGACTTGTATAGTCAACAATCTCTTTAGACAAATACAACTTCTGCCCTGCTAGTTCCCAATTTGTCTGCTCCACTGTTGCTTTTGATTCTAGCATGGACTTGAGTGAGGAATCCAAATGCAATCCAAAGTAATGCATGGGCCCATATATAGGAATTGTTATTGATTACATATACAATGGCAAATGTTTCTTTAAGGTACTCATGGCATGCCTAAGCCCCAGAACTCCACGTATGTTTTGTGTAAATGATGCAGATCGCCTAGGAATAAAAGGGAATGGAGTTTTGGCCATTCCTTTAATCTTAGAGAAAGTACTATGATGTGTAGAATACTGTCTTAGGCATGAAGATAATCATGTCGCCTTGCCTCTTGGGAATTTAAGATAGCATAAATCCTCAATTTAAGCACGAAGTCTGTCCTTGCCCATAGTTATGCAGCACACTTTTTAATAAAAAGCATGCCAAAGCCATCCAGAAAGTAAATTCCATCTCTAGCAAGTACTTAATCAAGTTTGCAAACTCGTTAATGTTATCCTTTTGATTGTGAACCACCTTAAGTCAAGGTCCTTATTCTTAACCTATTATCTCCACCAAATCTCAAAAATACACACAGAAATTTACTTGCTTAGATTTATGGTTCATGCCCCATTGTTTGGACTCTGGAAGCCAATTTATTGAACACTGTCCTTAATTTTTCCACTCCATAGAGTACTTTTTTATGCGAAAAGTCTAAACAATTTACATCATTACAAAGCAAATAACATACAGAAGCTAGCACCCGGTGAAAGAAAATAATAGCATTTTCATCGAGCATTCACTTTCAGATTTGAAATGGACATTATTTTCACGTTCACATACCAAAATGAATACATCAAATATTAGCAATGAAAACCGAACATTGACTATTACCAATGAAAAGGTGCATCCACAGGATATAAACTAAGCTAAACAAAGAGAACTGAAATGAATAAATTGAAAACAACATAATCTAGATGATAATTCAGTTTATCATACCTCTGCACTCAGTCTTTGCACCATGAAGGTAGCATCTGCCCTTGCATTTACAAATCGCCATTGCAAATAACGGTTATACAGAAGCCTCAACATGTGTGCATCGACAATTCTATCCTCCCCCATCTTCCCTCTCCTTAAATCAACAGAGAAACTAAGAATGGAAGGTGTACTGCTGCTCATTGGTCTCACCCTTGAAGGACTAGACATCCCTTTAGACGGAGATGAAAATGAAGATGTCCAAAGCTTACCAGGAGATGCAGGCCTTGTAGCTCCCCTAATAGGTGATGCTGCCATCATTCTTGGAGAAGCCAAAGGACCATCACTACTAAACCTTTTTGATTGAATTGCCTTTGGTGAAACACCCATTCTAGAACCGGGACTAGTAGATAAGGGTGAACCTGGATCCTGCAACCTCCTCATCCTGCTATTAGTTTCCTGCCAAAACCTTGCCGAAACAGCAATGCCACGAGCCCCTGTTTTCCATTTACCAATTTCTGTCACTCCAGAAGTGCTACCAGAGGAGACACTATCACTATCAGAAGCAGTGAGATCACCAGTATAAAATGACTCATTGACTGAAACAGTATCTGGGTTTTGCTTAGCAATATTGCCTAAATCCAAACTCAACCTCCTACCCTCACCAACCATCATAGACTGCTGCAATGACTTAACCCCCATTAACCCAGATCCAACAACCCTCTTATCTCCACCACAACCAACAACAGCACTACAATCCAAACTCCTAGACAGCAGTTGATTCCGCTCCTTCAAATTCCCTTCTCTACTCCTCCCGGGCCACCTATGGTGATCCACAGGCCTAGAATTCTCACCCTGATCCCCCACAGGAGTTGCTCTCCTCCTCTCAGGAGTGGCTTTTCTGGCCACGTTATTTTGTGGTGGTGTCACAGACTTAGCTTTACTAATTGGAAGTGAAAAGGCCTCACCTTGAAAAGAAACTGATAAACTCCTTGTTGAAGTAATCAACATCTTCGTCGCAGCTGACATTTCAGCATTGCCTTGTGGGTTTGGTGTTGTTTCCCTTGAAGAAGTAACAGGCCTTCTTCTATCAACAGATTGGGATCTTTTAGACCCAGAAAGAAAAGGACTTGCAGTTGTTGTTGATGGTGTGTGTGAAGTTCCAGAATTAGTAGACCTTGAAAGTAACGGAGAAGGAAGTCTCTTTGGAAATGAAGAGCTTGAAGATGAAGAACTTGAAGTGGTGGTGGTGGTGGTCGTTGTCGTAGAAGTGGAAGGAGAGGGAGAGAGGTACCTAGAAGGGACTTGTTTGCCTCTGGGTTTTCTTGTTGCAATGTGTGCACTACCATTGTTTTGTTGTTGGTCTTTCCCTGAAGGTAAAAGTGGGGGTCTTGTTAGATTAGGGGTTTTGTCAGTTGAACTAGTAGCTGCTGCTGCTGCTGCTTGAGGAAAGGCAGCCACCATTCTGTGTGTGATGAATCTGGTTTACGAGTTTCTCACATTGCCTCTTGAAAAAGCTTAGGTTTCACGCTTCTCTCACATTAAAGACACAACATCGTGGTTTTCATGGTTAAATCCTGCAAAAAAAGTTGGGGAAAGTTAGGATTTTGAGCAAGAAATAGGAAACCCAAAATGGGTTACAGATGGATTAGCCTGCATTTTTACCTTGTACTTCTGTTTTGGGTTTGAGGGGGATCAGAGAGAGTAGGTGAGAGAGGTGAGATTTGCGAGAGGAGAATCACAGGTGGGCTTAGGTGAGCGTGTGTGTTTTGGGTGTAGGTTTTGGTGAATCTTTGGAGAGAAGTAATGATAATTTAATTGTGTTTGCGCCATTTTTTAGTTCTGATAAAACTTTCAATTACGGTTAGTGCATGGTTTTCCTTTGGTTTTTCTACTCTACTCTACTACTACACACCTTCATTCTGTATAGAGTTCTGGTATTTGACTGAGAAGGTTGGTATTTGTTTTTTAATGGTGTCTCTGTCTCGCGCTGCACCTACAGACCAGAGGAAACTCGTTATCCTTTGCTTCATTTTTCTTACTGATTAGGTATTTAGGATTGTGATGGTGATAACACACTTGACTGAATCAAGCATCTGTATAATAACATCATGCTTGTCATTTGTTAAGTACATTCATGATCATGCTCCCTGCCAAGCTATATAATTCAAGAGGGATTTAGTTTTTTTTTTTTTTGTCCTTTTCAAAGGTAATTCGGTAAATGATGTTTTCAAGTATGCAGATTTATATCATTCTAGTTTGTGCGAGAAAATATGTATGATTGCCGAGAACAAAAAAAAAAAACAGAAACTGGACACCGACAGTAATTGAACTGTTAATTGCTTTCAATTAATTTATTTTTGTAAAATGATTACGGGTGGTTTTCCATATTTACTCACAATTATAGTTCCCTGAAAAGGTAAGAGAATCAAAGCTGGGCTGCTGGGGTCATTTATTATAGATTTTTTTCATCACATTACTTGATTTATGAATCTTTCCAATGATGCCTGTGAACCAGGTTCATGCCCCAAAGAGGTCACTTGAAGGAAAACAATGGTCAAATAAAAAAACAGAGAGCTTGAAGAAGACCCTCGTGTACCGTCAAATGAGCATGGTTGAACAGTAGTCATGATGAGAATTAGACAGTAGAGTTACGAATCCAGCTGCTTCAGAACAAAGTCAAGTAGGATTCTGGAGCAACCACATCAACCCAACCGATCCGCAAGCAAGGAATTGTTTTGTTTTATAACCTCGTGTTCATACGAATAATTGAAAAATTGGCGGAGCATCCTCCCACGTCCATGTTTTTGGCATTTTCCAAGCCACTCGTTAGGAAGTCACTTCTTTGCTGGTGGATTAGCAGAGAAGGCAGGGTACAAGTTAATTGGCTTTCAATATAGAGAACAAAAACCAGTTGAAGGTAAAAAACCAAAGACAAAAAACATTTGTTTGTGGTGACAAACCTCCTAGGTCAATCAATAAACATACGAGGCTGCTGGAAGTGCGGAATTAACAAGATTAAAGAGGACACGGAGGTAGAGAAAGAGAGGGGTGGCTGAGCTAGACTGAGAGAGACAGCCTTCATGAAAAGAGCTCTCAAGCAGACACGGAGGGAGAATGCTGGTGCCGTCAATATGAAAATGCTACTATATTGAAGAAATGTTCAAAAAGGCGACAAAAACGCCATGTGATTTTTGCAAGCTAAGCTACACAACCCATTTTTTAGTTAATAATTAGTTTTTTTATGCTAATTAATGATGTAGTAAGATGCAACATCTCATTCAATCTTCCCAACCTCTCCAAACCCTTGCTTTTAACGCTTCTTCAATCCTGTATTTCTTAGAATTAGTTTCTCCCCCAATCCTCTGCTCAGATTACAGACCACTAGCCTTGCTTTCTCAGATCTAGGTTGTACTTAGTATTCCATTATTATAAATGTTCTAATCTAGGAAAAGATTATTTTTTTTTATCATTTTACATTTAACCAATGAATCACTAATTTTTTTATCTTTATTTTTTTTCTTGTATATTTTTAGTTTTTTCTATTTTTTTTTTTAAAAATTATTATTTTTAAACTTTGAATATTTATTGCTCTATATTTAATCTATTTATATTATTTTTTTTGTAAATTTTTTCTTTACACTTTTTTTTTATTGAAAAATTATTATACGAAAATAATACTTCAATGTAGCAATTATAATATTATTTTATTCTTCAACTACGTTAAAAAATAGTCTAAGATCTTATATATTTTTATTAACACATATAATATTTACTATATTTTATTATATATAATTATTGATTTTTTTATGTTGGAAAAATAACTATTCGACTAACATCAAGACAAGTTGAATGGACACGTTTAACACTTTATTTTTTATATTTATTCACACAAATAGTTCTTATATATTTAATTAAATGCATGCATATATTTTTTTTATTTATAATTATATTTTAAAAAAACACATATTTGAAACAATAACTATTTAATTACTAACTGAAAATTTTTCGGACAAGAGGCAGCTTAATTGCCTGAATTCAACAAAATGATATATGTTTCCAACCCATGAAACAATAAATTACATGTAAACAAATTAAGGTCAGCTTCCCTGGAAATTCCAGCAAAGTTTCCTTTTCCATTGAAGTTGTTTTCAATTTGGTGGTCGGTCCCTATGAACCCATATCTAGTTGACTTGTTGTGCCCAACAAAAAAGTGAAAGCAATTATAGTCAACTGTAAAAAGGACACGGGGAGATGTAGGGTCGTCTGCACCCTCGACATAACTTGAGTATAAATTGATGCTTCTAGAGCTTTAATCCCCATAACATATTTCTTAAAATAAATACTTTATTGGTAGATAATACTTGAGAGCACAAGAAAAGAAATATATACCATGATGAAAATTGCTTTTAAAAAGAATTAAATTTGGTGATATGTAATGATTTAGAAAGGATAAGATTTAGATATCATGGTATTTTGATAGAAAGAAACAGGTTTATTCCATAATATTCCAAAAAAAGGGCATCAAAGGTTACTGAATAAATACATCTTCCAAAAATAAAATAAAATCCCAACCGAAGGTTTGGTCGAGTGGTTGTTCTGTCATCACCGGCTCTTACAAGCTACAAGGACTCCGATTAAACTATCACTCACCACCCTTCACCGGTAAAAAGCACAAGAATTGAAGGGCGACCGCTGGAGGAGGAGGAGGAGGCCAGCGGCTACGAGCAACAATATAGTTATATTTTTATTCCACAGGTGACTTCGACTGCTCATAGCTACGTAAATATTTCTCTTGCCCTTTATGTTATTAAATCTTTAATTGGATTAATTTTATCTCTAAACATATCTTAAACTTTTCATAAAGATGAGATTCTCAAGTTAACTCAAGGGATTAGACACATGATTTAGACACATGATTTGCGTATTAATCTAAAATCTTAATATATATGTTCAACTATAAATTTATTATTGCTGGTAAATTGATAGGAGAATCCCATGTAAATATCATATAAAAAACTTAACTTAGTCTTAAAAATACAAGTAGCTAGGGGTGCTTAGAAGTGTAGTAATTTTTAATATTAACAAATCAAAACATATTTTAATTGGAAAAAATTCAAATTTTCATGAAATATTATTTGAAATGCAATTTCAAACGGCATATAAATTAGAAATATTTCAAAGAAAATGCCCCAATTATATTGATACAGTGAGCCATCAAGTCTAGATTTATCTATTAAGAATTAACAAACAACTAAGAATCAGTGATAAACCCAGATGTAAGGCAGTTCAACATATCTTAAGATAAACATGGCGCATTAAGAGCTCTGTTTGTTAAGCTCTGGCTATATGGAGAAAAGAAGATAATAAGACTTGAAATAAACTCCAAGCTACAATTAATTTAAAAGAAAAACAGAGCACTTAAGTGATGTTTGTTTAATTTGGTACGAGTTAACCCACTTTGAAAGTGAGAATATAATTGGGAGTGCGATTTAGTCTAGACCCATACCTCTCCAGCATTGGTTTCCCTTTCCACCTCAACCCAACCCCACATATAAAAAGAATGCGACTACTTGTTATTAAAGAAAATTATAAAGAAAACAATTGGGAAAGCGATTTGTGGTGCATGCATTGCACTGTGCTTCATATTTTCCTTAGAACCGAAGATTCAGAGGCAACTAAAACGAAGCACTGGGTAAAAAAACATGAGAGCAACGTCTTGGAGAATTTACACAACCTCCCTTTTCGACCATTGCAATCTAGACCTGCCATGGCTGACCTACAGGTTTTCAGGAATGAAAACATGTTAAACAAACTACTTAATCACCATGTGTCTCTAAAATGTAAGAGATGCACTACTTGAACGCCTATAAGATTAAGATTTTATGTTATAACAAGTTTCAGGGATGGCACGATTACATTCTCTCAGGGATTTGCATTCCAGGCGATGAGGATAAGGTTCAGGATTCAGTTGTATCCACGAGTAAAAATAAGGAGGAAATGTGGTATAATCCCAGTTGGAGAGATGCAGCATTCATGAAAATCCCAGATGCGTGCTTCAATGATAGAGATGATTGATTGGTGCTTGGAAGAAATGTGAAAAGGGCACACAGAATACCTTGGAACAGAAGAAATAGTAGTTAAGGAAGTTGGTGAAGGAGATTATTGCTGTCACTTTTAGCTTGTATGTGCTTTTATTTCTCATTTAGGTGATTGCAGTGTATGTGACCATTAATTTAAGGTTACTTAACAGCATGCATCATTAGTTAAATTTTGTTCGGCTAAACCTTGTCAGCTTTAACGATGCCTGGGCACTAAAAGAAAGCAAACTGATGCCTAATTCAAGGTTTCAGTTTCAGGAGTCACAGAATGAGTCTTAGCTGTGCAAAACAAATGCCATTTTCAGAATCTTCAAGCCAAAGACAATTAGAAAAGTAAGTTTGCTACAACGAAGTATGCATGTTTGCCTTTTAGATCATCATACAGGCAAACAAACTAAGGGCAGCTTGCGATACATGCTGGCCCTGATTTAAGACTTCAGACAACAACCTGAACTTTGAAATAGCCCAGTCTTTCAAAACTACTAAGGACTTGCTTTTGGCTGGCGATAGAATGTTTAAGCAGGTGGAGGTGAATCGAACCTGTCAGGCTTTGGGGGATACGGTGGTGTCGGTCCTGGAATGTAAGGTACGATAGGAGTGCCATGTTCAGTTGGTCTGGATACTGTTGTGACAGTAGATTTCAAAGCTGGATCAGTCTGGCTGTAGTCCCTCGAATCTTTGTTGTCTGTCTGAATCTCCTCCCTAGAGATTCCCTGTCTCTAGCTTCCCTCCTGGATACAGAGAAATCACATAAATAATAGGAAGAAAATCCATTAATTTGACATTTAGCAGTCTTATATTTCAAGTTTCTGAGTTTCTCATCCTAAAGCACAAACAAATGCCTTCTAGGGAACTTCATAAATTCATGTATGGGGCGGATTTAGGATTGAGTCAGATGTTAAAGAATTAAGTATACCTTTAGTAATTTCATTGGTATTCTAGCTGTCATTCCATCTTCAGTTTTGGGGAAATTCACATCTGGGTTTAACGTGATATTATAACAGAAATGATCAGAAAAGAGACAACATCGGACTTGAATTAACAATTTGAACATTTGTGATGTCACGAGTCATAATCAGTGTTCAGATGATCAGTGCAAAACACTCTGATGAGCTTGAAATAATCGATCTCGTATGACATCTCCATTAAAAAGGAAAAGGTAGGGCCACTCAGTTTATTAACTTTGTGCAAAGGTGAACCACCTATACAACTATGTTCAGCAGAATCATGAACTGACATGTTCATTAAGTTTAGATCCACATAAAGCTCAACTGGAATCTAGGCTTCTATATATTTTCCTCCGGCGCCTTTTTTTTTCCCAAAGCATTTAACATCTCTAAAAGGGTGCACGGGTATTTGTTATTATTGGGCGATCTGCTCGACTTGTAGCTAGTGAATAATTGCAGTAACAGTAAAAGAAAATGGACACGCTCTGACTTATAAGAACAAACAAAGAATAGGGAAAATTTAACATGAGATTGGCAAGCACAAATTTAACTTTACATGATTTCCGTGGTGTGTTTATGCATGTCATCACAGAAACCAGATCAAGTAATATGCCCGAATTTGTTAAGAATGGATAGGGTGATTACAATAAAAGGTCAGTCCTCCATCATCCTCAAGGACACGCCAGAGAAAATAGACTTTATCCACTCCTATCTTCTACGTGATTATCAGTGGTCCTGTTTGGCGAGTGTGAGATAAAATTAAGAATCATTATTGTTCTAGTGTCAGGGATCCTATATAAAAAGATATCAGTCCCTACTCACACCCAGTTCGGGCAAAGTGCTCAAGACTAGATGACTTGAGTAAACGTTTGCAGTTTCTCTTTAGCTCTACACGGATGATAAGAAACAGCCTTTCGCAGTTCGGTGCTTCTATGTCTGTTGGTGCAGAGCACGTTCCATGATTAAGGGAGAGGACACCACACGCTGTAAAGCATTGTCAAATCATACAATACATAAAGGTAGGATAAAAGTAAAAATATGGAATTCTTACGTCAAGAGCTCATTCAATGTAGATCAAGGAAGTGAGATCAGGGAAAAGATAGTGAACAAAAAGATTTTACACTATTAGAGCATAATCTTCAAGCACACAGTTGGAATTTGCGGCAAAATCTTCAAGGTTTAAGTGCCAAAAAGAATTGCCTCCGGTCTTCCTTCAGTTCTTAGCTCTATAAATGATAATTCTGGATCCATACTTTAGTAATAATGGTGAAACTTAGATCATGATCCTTTAATTACAGACCTTGCTATCAAAAGAAAACACTTGGTGATTGCTTACTCTACTTTATGCTCGACAGGCACATGCATAGATGATGGACCGTGAAAAGGACATTGTTGGAAACAGAAAGATGCATGGCCCAGTGGTCCAAGGGGCTCATTGCTTAAATGGTAATGGAGTTCGCAAGGGAAAGTTTATGCATCATTTCTTTGGGGTTTGGCAACGAAAGCGAGTCCATACACAGTCGTCTAAACTATAATGGTACGATTAAATCAATCAGAAGATCAATAGTTTTCTTTTTTAAAAAAAAAAAAAACATATTTTTAGCTTGTAAAAGACAATGACCAGAACAAAAATAGTGATACTTTGGTGTATATGAAAGCATTCTGACACTGTACTTTCACCAGTACAACACTGCAAGTGTTACAAATACAGCTAAACTGTGGCAGAGAAACAGAGGGAAAATATGGCAACAAGGAGCAAATAACTTATAGTCGTTCCTCTTGAAAATTTACTTATAACCTATATGTAAAGATAGAATAAAATTCAATGAACAAGGTATTAAAATGAAACTATATATATATATATATATATATATATATATATATATATAAAACCTTGGGTTAATAGATCTTACCGTGAGAAGAGGAATGACTGGAAGACATAAAGGCCGTCAGAATCCAAACACAGCCAACCTCACCATGTCTCCCAAACGAATGAAATTCCCTAAATGCCAAGTACAAATTTAACTATCACTGTTTAAAACAGAACTGATGAAATAGTATATTTTGACCTCTCGCGAATTAAAAACATAGCATATAATAAATATTTTTATTAAAAAGCATGATATCAATTAAAATTTAAATTTTTTTCATATCAAAGAACATACAAAATAAATGCCCTTTCTCTCTCTCAACACCAAATGACACTCTCATAAACTCTCTACAAAACCCATCAGATACTTTTATCTTGTCCTTAAAACAATCAAAAATCAAACACATCCTAGTTTTTAAGTATCTATGGATATGTTTTGGGTTCAAAATTGACCATTCCTTTTACTTTTGTCACTGCCACCACCTCCCCAACTCTTTTTCTAGTCCTACAAGCAAGATAAATATACTACATTAATATGAATTTGTGTTTGGTTTGGTTGAAATGAAATAATTATTTAGGTTGAATTTAGGGTTAGTTGAATTAATATTAAATTAGTTAAGAATATCATTAATTAAGGTTGATTTGATATAGTTGAACATAGAGAAAAAAAGTTGAATTAATTATTTCAATTAGTTATGTGTTGCGTTTAATTGATATTGAGTTATTGAATTTGAAATTTTATGTGTATTTTTTAAATTAACTAATAATATAATTAACTACGTTTGATAATTTTATGTAAGAGAGCACGGATGCAGTAGAATTATGATTAATTACATGTTCTATTGAATTGTTGATAAGTTGATGAATTTGATATTTTCTTTGAATTATATTAACTTGTTATGAGTTTGGGTTTAATTTAATGCAATTGAGCATAAACACATCAATTAGATTTTGTATCATGAATTACATTTATTTTTTAGTGAATTGTCTTTAACGTTAAATTTTGGGAATTTAAGCGAATTTGATTTGGATTTTACCTTTTAGTTTTGGGGTAATGCAATTTAGTTAAAATTACATCCAATTAACACGAATCTGATTTTATTTTATTTTTACAGAATGTCTTATGACATATTTTGTTATATCATTATGGTGGCACTATTGTTCATGATATGAACAGTGGTATCACATATAATAGTGGGAGTAATTTGTTGTTAAATGGTAATTTAGGCATGTGAAAGAAACCATTTGTTATGGATTTGAGCAAAATTATAATGATATTGATGTTGAAATAACTTGAAGGTGTCAGATTGGTGAATATCAGTATTATCCTATACCAATTATATGTGATTACAATTTTAAGATATTGATTGTTTCTTTTATCCAAAGTGGTTTGAACATGATGATATAGTATATGAGTAGTCGACCAAAATCTATGTATGACCCAACTTTTATTGATCCTTCAAGTTTAATCAGTAGAGGTAAAAGTAGTTTATTGTCAGATGATTTGCTGTATAGGATATATGATACTATGTTTGACAATTCATTTACTAATCAACATAGGTTTGATTATTTTGAGTTCAGTGACAATAAAGATGACGATATGTTAAACTCGAATGTGACAGTAAATGAGATGATGATGATGATGATATTGATGATGAAATCATACCTCATGTTCCTAAATTTATAAATACTTCTGGGTTTAGTTTTGATATTTCTAATGATTGGGCACTTAGTCATAGATGTACACCAAGAGGGTCTAATTTAGAGGTTGGACAAACATTCAATAATAAAAATGAATTAGTTAATCCTGTTAAATAATGATACATTGCATATTATGTTGAATATCGAGTCTAAATGTCGAACTCTATATTTGTTCAATTACAATATGTGCAAGCACGTGGATGTAGAAGATATTTACACGGGGAGATATTATAAAAGTTCGGATTCATTTGAGATAGAAAAGTTAAAAGGGCTGCATTCATGTGTCTCGATCTTTGTAAAAAAAAACCATTTTCATTTTGATGCAAATTTTATTGTTGATGCTATATCAACCCTTATAATGAATAAGCTTTTAATAACAATTGCAAGCATGCAAGATAAAATAAAATTGCATTACAAATATAAAATTTCATATAATAGGGTATGGGTTTCAAAACAAAAGATGATTGAGCATCTTTTTTATTCATGTAAGTCTTTTAAAAAATTTCTTGGGTCATTATTGTCAATAAAAAAATCAAATCTTGAAAGAATTGTTGATTAGATATATAAAGAAAATCTTGATATAATGGTTTTTGGTACAATTTTATAGTCATTTGAACCTTGTATAAGAAGATTTCAAGTAATGTAGAACACTTATTAGTATTGATGGCACACGTTAAAATGATGGTTTCTCTAGTGTTTTTATTGGCAGAAACGACATATGAATATCAATGACCCTGCTGATATGTTTTAAGATGGTCAAGCTATATTATCAATATCAAACAAAGTGACCGTTCAACTACATAGTCTTAATTCCTGCAGTGTTAATTCATCATTTATTTATTTGCAGTTCGTGTTAATCACGCAATTTATCCAGAAGATGATCTCTTTACCCCCCCCCCCCCTCTCTCCGTGTGTGGGTGTGTGTGTGAGAGAGAGAATAGGGGTAGCCAAGAGGGAAAAAAAAAAAAAAAGGAGAATTGAATGATTGTAGAATTGTGGACATCGTGTGCAGATTCGCAGTGGAAAATGAATGCATACGAAACCGTGCAGACAATGGAAACGACATTGGTCATCAGTGTATAGAGTCTTGAAAACAGAAATGAGGTTGGTTCAAAGTTGCAAACCACAGCCTTTTCTCTTGTATGGAGCTTGTTTTGCTTCCATATTATTTAGAATAGTATCTGCCCTGCCCCATTTTTCTGTGCCAGTCATTCAAGATCGCATGGAGTCAAACTGAGACGAGACTCTGCCCGATCGGTACCCACATTCACCAGACTAGAATCGGGCCATGCATTGCATGTGAAATCGAGCCATGAATTGATGCAAAACATATGCACCTTCTCTACTTAACAGCTTATAGGCTTATAGCAGATAAAGTATAAAAGGGGTATGTGTGGGAAAACTTGATAGACATCCATCAAACTAACAAGGTTCGCTTCAAGAACTAGTTTGTTCAGGACAAAGCCACGCATCTTAGTTACACAAAAAGTGCCTCATATATCCTCTCCAGCATTACCATGGAGAATCAGAAAGAAAAAATTGGAGGCCGTTAATATGTTCATCCACATTCACAAACCACACGCTGGCTTGTGAAGACCACTGGCGGTAACCATGACATAAGTATTGGAACTGTGCTAAAATCTTCAGCAACCAATAGATGGCAGCAAGTAATGAGCATTGAAAAGCCAAAATAATATTTTTTTTGGGTTTTCATTTTGAGGAGATGCTCTAACAAAGGAGATAATTCCAAAATGTTATCAAGTAATTCGAAAACATTCAATTCGCAACATCAATCCAACTTCAATAATACATCAACTAAGCAAAACATTGTCTTAAGAGTTCAATTCAAACATAAAAACTCTAACAAGATCATACTTGTTCCAGACTCATCTGCTTCTGTGGAAGACACCATCTTCTTTAGCGGTACTGTAAAAGAACCAATGCATAGAATAAGAATGAATTACAAAAATTAAATGCTATTCAATTAATACATAATTGACTTTACCTTGATGAATCCAATTTCCTTGGCATTGCTACGGAAGCACTGTCTGCAGCACATAAGCCCGTACTTCCTGATAATACCATGGGGATTTCCACACACACGGCTGACAAATCAACAATAAAATAAACATCAGAACACATAATTCAATATTTCATGTTTCTATCCAAACCATTACAATCTAGAGACTCGAAATAAAAAGAGAAGTAAATTTTAGCTTCATCTAGCTGAAAAATAGGAGAAGATAGTAGCGTAGAAAAGAAAGGTTAGGGATCATTGAACTTCAAAATTAAACTCTAACCAACACATAGCTAGAATCATCAACTTAAGCACTAGCTAATAGCTCTCATAAACAATAAATCATCATATTTCCGGGGAATATCCAAACAAAACCATAAAAGCTCTTAGGACAACACGAACATGAAAATAACAGGACAAGTTCCTAGAAACCACACTCCCAAGGAAAACTCTTTCAGACCCAACGCATATTAAAGCATAACAAGAAAAATGATAGAACCCTTTCTGTCGTAAAATAAGCAAGTAAATACATCGATTTAATATAAGATTATACTTCCATTCAAGCAGAGAGAAGGAAAGTATAGGTTACCAAGTGCGAGAACCAGGGCCGTAGTTCTTGGGGTGAGAGTTCCAGACGTTAGAGTGACCCATCCTTTCTACCGATCGTTATGGAGAACGAAATCTTGAAGCCGCTAGGAAGAGCCTGAAGCCTGGAGTTTGCAGAGGATTTTTGTATTTGTGAAGGAAAGAGAATATTTATAGTGGTGCTACAAAACCCTAGTTTTCTAGTTGGTGTCATACGAGCCATGAGGTTGTCGTGTTTGGGCTTTTTTTGGTATTTGACCCAGAGTGACTACTAGTTTGGTCCTGTAGCTCGGAGGCTCGGAGCCCTCTGTAGCATAGGTTTTAGGCCCTTTCTGTGTTGATCCGCTCCCAATTTTTTGATATCAATGTATTATGGTAGTAAATTAGACTCTTTAAAAATAGATAATTAGCTACTCTCGTTATATTATTTTTTTCACTAGCAGGAATAAAAATGGGTCATATTATTAGTCGTCATTGTGAATTTAATGGAGTATTGCCTTCAAAATATTTTTCACTTGAAAATATAATAAAATAATATTTTTATATTTTCAAAGTATTTCATTGCAGCTCATATTGCATTGCGACTCATATTAACTGTTAAATAACTAATAAAGCTACCAATAAGCCTACTTTTGTAATTATTATTATTTGAGTTAAAAGAAGTCTTTAGAGTGTTATCGTATATAAGGGAGTTTGAAAGGAAAATATTAGAGGAAAAAAATAAAAAAGATGAAAGGAATAAGTTGTTCGTCAGGCTGCCTGAGCTACTCGACAGCCATAGACTAGACTGGAACTTACAGCTATAAGCACGTAACAACTTGTAGCAGTCACTGGGCGGTGTCGTTTCAGGCATCCCGAGCTCTTCCGTAAACCTTACCCATAAACTTCTTTATATTTCTTCTTTCCCCGCTTGTATATCAGGGCTGCGTAGTTGACAGGAATTCAACTGGGTTTGATGTTTCTGTTTAATCAAAATGCAAAAGAAGAAACCTTGATTATATTTTCGTGACAAGCGTTTTGTGAACGAGGTTGAATTTCTCTCTTGCTACCATCCATTGAAAGCTATTTAATTTGATATATTCCATCTTACATCGACGAGTTTTCTTGCTGCTACGAGTCTGGCAACTATCAAGCTTTAAATAGTTATGTGGTCAGCCTGCAATATTCCCAAGTGACCCATTCCATTTCACAGGATGGAAAGATTGCAAGAAAGATTTCAAGCAGTTTTCTTGCTGGAATGACAAACTGTCAAGCTTTAGAGCGTTGCAAGGTCAGCCTGAACAAGATCTCTCCGGTTGCACATCCCATCTTGCTAGATGGATTAATTGCAAAAAGTTCAATGGAATATGAAAAGAAACTGAGCAGGGGGGGCCTGGAAAAGCATATTGAGTTAAATTTTGTCTTGTATCTAAATGCTAACAGCAGAGGCGATCAAAATGACGAATCATAAGTTGAACCAATTCAATACAATCAAATGGATATTGCCTCAATAAACTGTCATTGACAAATAATGTGTATAACTCATAGCATGGTTTTTGAACTACAGTGCAGCAGTACAGAGGTACATAAATCTTCGTCAAAATTTGTGGTACCTTGAAGATCACATGTTCGCCACTCACATTCTAGCTTGCCCCACCTGGCATCAACTCGTTCGTAAGGGAGTACAAGTTTACCAAGGCTGTTCAAATTACATGTTGGCAAGAATACATAGTTTTGCCAGGATTAGTAAGCAGTTAGTCTACAAGTCCATTGGTGAAATTGGCATTTTAACTCACCTTCTATTAACTACATTATGCAAATGGCACGGCCATTGTGAGAACTCAGTATGGGTCCAGCTTGTACAGGATTTACTCTGTCAAACACATAAATGCAGCCATAACTAACAATGTTTGAAGAGACTTGATAATCATAAGATTCGAAGTTACCCCTATGTAGTTTATAGCATCATGGTGAAATCAGATATAATAAATTGTCCATAATAGCAGAGTATCAGAGAGAAACTAGATGGAAAGGATACTCAAGCAATGTAAAAGAACCATTTCAGAAAGAGGGAGTATAGGGTGTAGAAAACACTTGTAGCCTAGAACACCTTATCTGGAAACGGGTACAAGTTTTTTTTTAAAAAAAAAAAGCATCAGCATACCTTAGAACTTCTTTAAAGTGATCTGCACATTCCTGGCAAGGGTACATCCGAGACAGAATTGCCATCTGAATGCCAAAGCAATCCTGTTACTTGTTCTTAATAATCTTACAAGCACACCGAATTGAATCTGATGTTCTATTTTACACAGGATAAACAAGGATAGAGAGAGAAGTGAAAATTAACACATCTAGTTATATATTGATGAACCAAATGGCACAGCATCATGAACTTTACAAGCACACAAGAATTTACCATTTGCGTATCAGCATCCCCCAAAATGGTTGTTCATGTCCAGAAATGCAACTGAAGACAAAGGAGATTTTCCTCGAGATCATCTGCCAAGTCTAAATACAGTTGGGTCACATCAATGGCAACTACTGGAACAGTAGAACAGGGCATACTTCAACTACTAAAATAGAACAAGCTTCCCACGCCACAGGTATACACTTTTGGTCAGGACTTAGTTATAGAAAGCTCCTGCTCTTTGGTCAAGACAAATCATAGGTACTCATAATCAAATTTAGTTTTTCTAATATTTTAAACGAGGTTCTCTAAGTCTTTACTGTGTCAGGGATTGCATTTGGTTGGTTTGCTATTTTGACAAAACTCACCAAAAACTGTGTTAGAAAATAATATAAATCATATCTTAGAACCTCACCTAACAGCTTAAGTTTTTAGATTGAATGGGTTCTTTGACATGGTATCAGAGTCTTGATGACTAAGTGATCATGAGTTCAAATCTTACCATTCTTGTTTATTTGATAAAAATCAAGCATAAAGTGGTATGGACCAATGCAAATTCCAAGCCCAAAGAGCTTTCACTCGAGGGGATGTGTTAGAGAATAATATAAATTATATATTGGAATCTCACCTAACAGTTTAAGCTTTTAAGTTGAATTAATTCTTTCACATGCTGAACTTGATAAACAATTGAGAGACAAATTTAATATGCATAGGCTAAAGAATGATAAATTCACCAGCTCAAACAAATTGAAATAGTTACTTTAACATAATAATAATAAACTCCTTTGCTGAGTGCTAGCCATCAAATTGAAATAGTCACTTTAACAAATAGTCTAGTAGAACCGCATGCAGCGAGGATAAAAGATTTACCAGTTCTTTTACATCCTTCTTTTGCTGTCCTGTTGGATGTTCAGGATCCTGAAAAATGAAAAAAAAAAAAAATTAAAAACAACTCCTCTACACCGTATGATTAAAGGGTTGTTTAATTGTAATAGATAATTGATGCACAGGGCATTTAGGGGGTGAAGCTGCATTTTGAGTGTACCTGAGCAGCAAGCGTGTGCGGGAAAGCCCAAGTAGTTTTTCCAAGCTCTTCTTTGGTTACAGGAGCAGCAGACTTTCCCTAAACAAATGGATAACAGAACTTTAATCAAACATGGTAGTTATATAAATGGCAGAAGCAAAAGCAATGCCAACTAAAAAATGCATGAGATTAAGGTATTCTATACTATCTGGACACCATGTCCACATTTTACAAGTCTTGACGTTCACCTTTAATAGTCTAATTCAGGCAGAGGAAACCTATACTGGAAAACTGATCGTCAAAAACACAATAGCCCATTCAGGACTTTTGTCAAACAGTTTGCTGAGTTTGATATCCTTTCCATATAAACCAGCCTGACATATATAATTGGGAACTCAAATTCAAATTCGGTGAAGGCTAGTGATGATCTAAGAAGAGACAGTAAGTGGGGTTAGCTTGTTAAGAATGTCTACAGGTTGGACTGTAGCAGTGTCAATGTTAGCTGGGTATGTTTTGGATGATGAAAGTGGTGGTGATGTGAGAGAAAAAGAGGCTTCTTTTTTTTTCTTTTTTTTTGAAAAAGAGGCTTCTTGCTTGTGGATGGTGATGGGTTTTGAGGTCTGTGAAATTAGAAAGATGGGATTGGATGCAATTTGAGACTTTCTGAAAGGTTTGGAAAAGATTCAGCAATGGATTGTCAGCCATTTTTTTTGCAGACACACGAAGGCGGTAGAATGTCCAAAGATGGATTAAGGCTCGTTTGGTTTATGTGTACAAGGTATCGTTTTATTTGGTACGTTCAAGAAGTGTTCATCAGTTCAACCGACGTGCCCATTCAATCAGATCCGATTTTATACCTGGAAAAAGTTTTTTTTTCCCAGATTTTTTATCAAATAATACGTGACATGATGACCTTGAAACGTAGTTCTTGGTCGATTCAGTACAACTCATCCATTTTTTGGTCGATTCAATCAATTTCAAACCAGTTTTTACAAGATCAATTGCACAAACAATCCATGTCCTTAAACCAGGATTGGTCCAAGATTCATCTATTAATTCATTGGTTGAAACCCTGATCCGGTTTTGAGAACTTTGTTTTTAAGGTCTTTCATTGCTAGATGCCAATCCTGCTTCTTCTTCTTCTTTTTCAATTTACTTTTCTGATGATGGTGTTAAAATAGATACGCTCTGGAATAAGGTTTTAAGTGTTTGAATTATGAGTTGTGATGTGTCTCTTTAAATAACTCTCTTCTCCGGTATAAAATAAATAAATAACTATTTTGATGAATATTTTTGAAATACATGTAAAAAATCCTTTTTTAAGGTGTTTATATGTAAAAAATCCTTTTTTAAGGTGTTTAAAGATCTATGAATGATAGAAATGTTAGGGAATCTGATCAGTAATGTACTGATAATTATTAATTTAAGGCTAAGCACACTGACACAATATTTAACGTGATTTGACAAATTACCTACATCCACGGGAAAGATTAATATTATTAGAGATAGAGAAAGAATACAAAATAAATACATGGAAGAGAAGGATCACATCTACTATAAGTCAACTCCCAGCTCATACACACTGCTACATATGGCAGCAACTTCTTTCTCTTTTATTCTCTTCACTTCACTCTCTCAACTCTCTTTCTTTTTGTTCTCAAATAATACCTCTATCTATAGGCATCAATGGTAATATAAGAGGTCATCAATTATGGCACAAATGATAACAGCACATGGGTTGCATCATTTTTGTCAATGGTTGGTGCAACTTTCATTGTAGCCTTTTGACAATGACATCTCTACTTCTTAGGGTAAATGCACAAGTTGTTGCCCATTAATAACAATATCCTAACAAGAAAAGGATGTAATAAATAAGTTAAAAATTATTAAATTCTTAAAACTTGGTTATTTTTGTATTAGGTCTTTCTTTTATGTAGAAAAGCTTGAACATTTTACTTGAAAGTTCAAAGATTATTTATGATATTTGAAAGTCTTTTTTTCCTTAAATAAAAGGGTTAAAGAATAATTACACAATAATAATATTTATAAGAAATAAAAATATTTTACACAAGCATTAATAAAAGAGATTATCTCCTAAACAAACATTAATGAGCATTAATGTGAGGATATTTGTCACACAAATATTAATAAGCATTAATTAAAAAAAAAACATTGGATATATTTTTAGGTTTAAAAAGAAGAAGGTCAAGACTTAATGAAGCACACTTCTAGATATTAGAAAGAATGTTGAGTAAACACCAAGCATTTAGGCTCAGGTATTAACCAAAACCTATTCTATACGTAGGTTTGAGTGATCTACTCAAGCCCATCTGAGATGAATGGAAATGAGTTAAAAATTAGCACCATGACCGTTATGTATTTTGTGCTAAAAATAATATATCTTGATCAATTATTTTCAAAGGAAAATTTAATAAATAAAATTTGATGGTTAGTGTTGTCTATACAATTATATATAGTATTTTCAAAGAGCCAGCACCCCAAATGTGAATTACTCGTGCTCTATTCTTTCTCGTTTATTTTTTAAATTAAGATATGGTGTGCATTTTCAATGCCTTAAACAAGCCTCTAGGTTTTGGGCCTCGAGTGTCTATGGGGCTCTGTTAAAGATGTTATTTGGGATTGTTTTTGAATTGGTTTTTTTAAAATTTGATTTTTTTTTACATTAATATTTTTAATTTTTTTAGTGTTTTGAATTTTTTAATTTGATGATGTTAGAATATATTTTTTAAAAAAAATAATATTTTTTTGATGAATTTTCTAGTAAAAAATATATTTTAAAAAGCAATTTAAACCAAAATCTCAAATAGGCCAAAATTAATCTAGTGCCTTATGTCATATCGAGTTAGAGCAAAATATTTTTTCAAACACAAAAAATAGTTATCCAAACGCTGCTAACATGTATTCTAAAAAAAATAAATTTTAACCATGAATTAAGATTAGTTACATATTAAACAATATTTTTATTAAATATTAAAATAAAAACACATTGGATTAACTTGGATAAACATGAGTTGATATGTGAAACTCAAGGGAACAATCTTGAAAAAAATAAATTGAAAAGCTAATCTAACAAACTTATTGTTGAAAGAAGAAATTGATGGGGAAAAAAACAACACTCAATTAAAAAAAAAAACCAATTGAACTTGAGTCAACAAGTCAAACTTGTGATGAAGGTCATACATGTCATTGAATTAAAAAAAACATATCTCATAAATTATTTTTCATTTAATTATATAACAATAAATACATGAGAATTTTTTTCGTATGGAGTATTTTTTTAAAAAAGAAAAAAATTCATGACAAGCTCGTTGGACTAAGATAGCAAGAATAAATCATTGATAACAAATGATGAAATTATATTTTTTTAATTTTAAGTTGAATAAAAAAATAAATCATTAATAACAAATGGTAAAATTATATTTTTTTAAATCGAGGGACAAAAATATATATTAAATAAAAAAAAGATCTATATTATAGACCCAACCAAGTTCAATAATTTTTTTTTCATAAATCTTTATCTAATTTAAATATAAAATAAAAAAATAAAATAAAGAAATGAGTCCAGGTATTTGGGCTTTTAAGCTAAGGCTCGCACACTAGGACTTTTTTTTTCTTTTAAAGAGGCGGATGACTTGTATACATGGAATGGAATGCGGCAACTCTTTCTCTTCTTAAACAAATTAGGGACTAAAAATAAAAAAATGAAATTTTATATTAAAATTCAATTTCCAACAACTAAAAAGATGCGATCATTTATTAACTAAAAAAAAACCTAAAATAAACTTTTTAAATAAAATTCAAAGTTGCCAACTATATTTTCATTTTTTTTTTCACTTTGATCATCTGCATTTTACTTCAACCCTTTCTTAAAAAGAAAAAAAAAGAAAAGGAAGAGAAGCAATTAGGTATTAATTTGAACTCAAAAAGTTTAATTATACAAAATAAATTTCGATGATAAAATTAAAAAAGTTAAAAGTTAATTATGCTATACTATAGTAATTTGTGAGAAAATATATAGCAAAAAGATCTCATGAATTAGTTTTTTTTCTTTGTAATATATCAACTAAGTTCTGCATTTGAGACCAACCAAAATATATCGACTTGATTCATTCTTAAGATTATATCAACTAGGTTAAATGTTTATTAACTGCAAGGGAAATTATTAGGCAATTCTTAAGTAGTATTTTTCTAACACTCTTAAAAATGGAGTTCATGAATGATTATCATTTCTGGACCAATTTTCATGTGAGTAAAACGACAATACATCTAGAGTATCTAATGTTTTCTACCAGTGGGGACTTGAAATTAGAGCAAACCTTAGTTTTAGTGAACAAACGAATCTAATTAAAATTTCAAATTTGTTTTAAGATTTTTTTTTTAATTTGACAATAAGAGGCATTTTAAATAATTTTTAACTTTAATTGAAATAACTATTTTTTCAAACGATTTTAATAATATACCTTATATATTTTATGAAAAATGATTTTAATGGATACTCATTTCAAAATTCAAGCTCAAAAAAAAGAAAGAAAAAAATATGTTTGACTTGTAGTTACCGTTAATGGCAAGTAACAATGCATTTTGGACAATGTTTCGGCTTATTACATCTTTAGCCCTTATAATATGGGATACGAGGCCAATAAGCATACATGTGAGACTTTAGATACTGGTAATTTAAGCTCCCGTAAGCCAAAAGTCTGTTGCGTGGTCAAATCTGGCACCCATGGATGGAAATTATCATTAAATTACACCCCACTCCCTGCAAGCAGGAGACGGGGGCACAACTTTCCTTGAGTTTCCAAGAGAGAGATAGATTGATAGGAAGCCACCATAGCAAAGATGATGAGAAGATAACATTCAAGCACAGATTCTCATAACATGACAAGCCGAGCAGGTCTTCCTTTTGTTCATTGTATCTAAAGATCTAATGGAGAAAGTACTGCTAGGTTTCTCTTGAAATTCAAGCACAGGTACTGTCCTCGGACAAATTCTTTTTACTTTTATTGATCGGTGTGAAGAAACTAAACTAGCTTCATGGATCCATAAATATCTGATTTCAGGCTAAACCCAGCTCAACTAAGTCCAGGGTCAAAGATTAAAACTCCTCTAGATCCTGTCTGTGTCGATGGGTGAAGAGGGAATGGCAAGTGATGCAGAGAACAAAGCTAAAACAAGTCCAAAACTAACTTTATTGCCTCTTATTGCTTTGATATTCTATGATGTATCTGGGGGTCCGTTTGGTGTAGAGGATTCAGTTAGGGCTGGAGGTGGCCCTTTATTGTCTTTGCTTGGTTTCTTGATATTCCCTTTAATTTGGAGCATACCAGAAGCTCTAATCACCGCAGAGCTGGCCACGAGTTTCCCTGAGAATGGTGGATATGTTATTTGGATATCTTCAGCTTTTGGTCCCTTCTGGGGTTTCCAAGAAGGATTTTGGAAATGGTTTAGTGGGGTTATGGACAATGCCCTTTACCCTGTATTGTTTCTTGATTACTTGAAGCGTTCGTTTCCTATTTTTAACCAATTAATAGCTCGAATTCCTGCTCTTTTAGGCATTACAGTTTCCTTGACATATTTGAATTATAGAGGTCTGCATATTGTTGGATTTTCAGCAGTTTCCCTTGCTGTTTTTTCACTATGTCCATTTGTTGTAATGGGTTTTCTTTCGATCCCTCGAATCAGTCCTAAGCAATGGCTAGCTGTAGATTTTAAGAAAGTAGAATGGAGAGGATACTTCAATTGCATGTTCTGGAACCTGAATTATTGGGATAAGGCTAGTACTCTAGCTGGCGAGGTTGAAAACCCCAGCAAAACATTTCCAAAGGCACTTTTTGGTGCTGTGATTTTGGTGGTGTCTTCATACTTAATTCCACTTCTTGCGGGCACGGGGGCATTGAAGTCGCCCTCTAGTGAATGGAGTGATGGGTACTTCGCAGAAGTTGGGATGTTGATTGGAGGGGTTTGGCTCAAATGGTGGATCCAAGCAGCTGCTGCTATGTCTAACTTGGGATTGTTTGAAGCAGAAATGAGTGGTGATGCTTTTCAACTTCTTGGTATGAGCGAGATGGGAATGCTTCCATCTATATTTGCTTCAAGGTTAGTCATTTTGTCTTAATTTTTTTTCTTACTGATTTGGATTCCAAATAATTGCTGTTTTCTTTGTTATTTGAAATTAATCTATTATGAAGCAATTGAAGCAAAATATTCCCCATGACCTAATTCAATTACTCGAGACAATGTTAACAGGGTGAGGCTCAAACATAAATGCTGCACATCAATTTTACTTTTTCAGTATTTGAAGTTGACGTTTTCTTATATTTGCCAAATAAGCTCTTTTAGTGCACCTTAAGGATGTGGATTCCTCATCAAATTGATTGAACTACCTATGCTTCCCAGCTCCAAAGATGATCAACTAGACCATAATATTTTGCACTTTTATCACATCATTTGAGAACTTTTATGTGCTTCTGCAGGTCCAAATACGGAACGCCTACCATCAGCATTTTGTGCTCTGCTACTGGAGTAATCTTCCTCTCTTGGATGAGTTTTCAGGAGATCCTGGAATTTCTGAACTTCTTATATGCTATAGGAATGCTCCTTGAGTTTGCAGCTTTCATAAAATTGAGGATAAAGAAGCCAGAACTTCACAGGCCTTATAAAGTTCCCTTGCAAACACTTGGTGCAACACTGCTTTGCCTGCCTCCTGCAATGCTACTTGTTCTTGTTATGTGCCTGGCTTCTGTCCAGACATTCCTAGTTAGCAGTGTCGTTATTCTGCTGGGGTTCCTCTTATACCCGACTTTGGTTCTTGCCAAGGATAGGAAGTGGGCCAAATTTGATACAGATGAACCAGGATTGCCTTCCAGCACATCACTAGAAGAGAGCTCGGTTCTGCTACAGCCGCATCAGGAAGTAGCAGATGAGGCTTCAGTCAGCCTTCTTTCAGATTTGTCACCAACAAAACTGGGCCAAGAACGCGGTGAAGTTTTGTTGGAAGGAGTTGTGAAAGAAGAATGAGAAGTCCATGTATATTTTTATGCTGTAGATCATACTAAGAAATTAGCTTCAACGTTATCACTAGTTTATAAAATACGTAAATTATCTTAATGGCTTGTAAAATGTTATTCTGAAGCGCCGGACGGCTTCCTTGAATTGCAAAAGTATTTCGATGTCTTGGTAGTTGAATTTTTCTCAGTGAGCTCCAGGAAACTCTGTAATTCTGATTCTTGCCACCAAGTAACTTCAGGGCAGAAGAGGGCGTGTTTCAATCAGCAAACCAAGTTTTAACCTTGGTGGCTTGAAAATCATTAGAATGGCAGTCTGGAGAGGATTTTCAGTGTCTAGGAGAACAAAATCTTATGTTCTTGATGGAATCTAATTATAATTCTTAAAAACTTTTCAATGTATCTTGTTAGAACAAGAGTCTTGTGATTAAATTGTTTCTTCAACTCAAATAGATCCCTGAAAATTAGAAAGGGGAGGCTTATAATTAACTTTAACCCTGATAATCTACTAATAGACTGACATGTTGTATTCAAAAAATTATTACACCCCGTTTTTGGGCTGTATTCAGAAAATTATTACAACCCATTTTTAGAGTTCAACTTGCGCCTTATTTTTTAAATTGTCTTTTTTTTTTAAATAGTATTAAATTTATATTTTTAATATTTTTTATAATTTTAATGTAAAAATGTATATAAAAAATATAATCTTAATACATTTTCCATTAAAAAATATTTTTTCAAAATACCACGTTTTGCATTACTAAACATACATATAATAGAATACTTAAGCGATCTTTTATAAGCCAAGACTAGATTTTATTATTATTATTATTATTATTAATTTAAACGTTCATTCATATTTGTATTAAACAGATACTAAATTTCTTTTTAAATATGAAAGCAAAATCCAAAAAGAAAATATTAGTGCTAGTCAATAAAAAAGATTGATTTTTTTTTCTATTTGAGAATAAAGAATATTTTTAAATTATTTTATAAGTTAATCAAAATTAACCATTATTTATCATTAAAGAAAGATTTTTTTAAAAAAAATTAAACAGATCTAAAATTAAAAGTCATTGGACTTGCAAACATTTCCGAGTGTTTAATTAATTTTTAGTTTTGGATGTATTTTATAAATATATTTTACTTAAAAAACTATTATATTATATTAATTTTTTAATGATTTTTAATGATTTTATTTATGAATATTAAAAATATAAAAATAATTATTTTAATATATTTTTAAATAAAAAATAATTTTAAAAAAAATCTTCCGTCCCCACACGATGTTAATAGAACAGCAAACTAACAACCCTTCTGTCAAAGTGCATGTGTGTTGACTTGTGTCCTGAAAAACGACCCGCCGAGCGCTTTTGGTCTATGACTATGGTCTGCTTCTCTCCTCGCGGGGGAAAAAAACGAAGAGAAAAAGGAAAGAGTGAAAGAAAGAAACCAAAAATAGAGAGAGAAAAAGAAAAAAAGTCTTAAAGAAATAGTTGCAGAGTAACACAAAAAGAAATAAACCCAATTCACAGTTTGGTACGTGCTTCACTATATCTTGTTTCAATTTTCAATTAACCATTTGGTTATTGAATTTCATTATCATCTCAAATGGGTTTCTGTTAAGAATTCTGAATTTCTTTTTTTAATCTGTTCAGCTTGTGTAACTTTGTTTTAAATCTTAAGTGGTGTTCTTTAGCTAAATTTATACTTGGGGTTTGTTCGTTTCTCATTAGAACTAGAAAAATGTGTGAGCTTTCATTGAATTTTGATGAGTTTTTGTTTACTGTGCTGATGTCAATAGACTGTTTTTGGTATAGCTCTACAGGGTTTTTGGTTTTGGATTTATGAGGAAGCATTGTGAATCTTGTGATGTTGTGGGTTTTGCTTGAAAGTTAAGATTTTGATGAGGATTTGGATTGGCTGAACTTAAATTGTTTTGGGGAGTGAAAATGACAGTATCCAATCAAACATCCATGCGAATTGATACTTTAGAGCTCAAATCCTTGATTGTTAAAAAGATTGGGCAGCAAAGAGCAGATAAATACTTCTATCAACTTACAAGATTACTTAGTTCGAAGGTTACCAAGTGTGAGTTTGATAAATTTTGTGTCGGGATTATTGGAAGAGAAAATATCCCTATTCACAACCGATTTATTCGATCTATTCTCAAGAATGCTTGCTGTGCAAAAGCTCTACCATCCAAAGGTTTTAGAAGAGGGGGAAGTAACCTCACTGTTGTTACTGCAAATGGATACCAGAAAAACAGTCTTCAATTGCTTTATGGAGATGCCTTGCCTTCTTCCCCTCGCAAGGGAAGGTCACCTGTCAGTCGAGATCGCAAGTTTAGGGACCGCCCAAATCCTCCAGACCCACTTGAAAAGCCTCAAAGCGTAGCATGTGAGGAATTGAATGCGGGGGCACAAGAACAACAGAGTGCTACAGAGTTGCTTTCACTTGGTAGCAGACCCCCAGTGGAATTTGTTTCCGTAGAAGAGGGAGAAGAGGTTGAGCAGATGACAGGAAGCCCTTGTGTTCAGAGTAGAAGCCCGGTCACTGCTCCTCTTGGTATTTCCATGAATTTCAGTGGATCTCGGAAAGCTCTTTCAAATGCATCTTTAAGCAGTAATTACCTTAAAGGGACTTGTCTGAGAAGCGGCGGACTACCTGATTCTAGATCATTAAGACATTGGTTGGAGCAGAAGTTGGAGATGGAGGGCATTAGCATGTCTCTGGACTGTGTTAACCTGTTGAATAATGGTTTAGATGCGTATTTGAAGAGGTTGATTGAGCCTTGTATGGCTTTAGCGGGTTCAAGGCATGGAAATGAGTACTTGAAAAGAGCAAGTGGTCAGTTCGTTCCTGGTTTGAATGGGGCGTTACCTGGGAAATACATCCATAGAGAGACGGAATCAGTTTATGCATCCATGTTGGATTTTCGTGTGGCAATGGAGTCAAACCCCCGAATACTCGGAGAGGATTGGCCCACACAACTTGAGAAAATTTCCTTGCTTGGGTTTGAAGAGTGATAAATACTGTCGTTGTTTTAGTAGTTAAGTGGTTGATGAAACTGGAAATCAGTTCCTAGTCACTGTACACTGATAATTAGTTTTCTTTATGCTGATGGAATGCTTCTTATGTTTTCAGCTTTAATAAGGTTGTGAATAAAGAAGCCAGTGCGTCACCGGCATTAGAATGTTATTATCTTGGTGCAACTAGCCTCGATCTCGTGCCGTTGCTTGTTTTATTTATGCGCCTCTGGCTTATGTGCAAAAATTCTTAGTTAGAGGTGCATTTTTTTTCCTGGGATTCTTCATATACTAACTTGAGATCATGCAAAAGGTATAGAATGGGTCAAATTTGATACAGAGAAACCAGCAGTGCCTTCCAATACTTGTCTGCAGGGACAACCGGGTTGTGCCAGATCCACAATGAAGAAATAGCCAATGAGGCTCTAGTCAGCATTCTTTCCATTTCATCATGCACAGAAACAGATCATGAAGACTGAAGTTTTGGTGTAAGGAGTTTTTGAAACCATAGTGAGAAGTTCATGTATACTTCAGTTCTGGAAATCATTTTTAAATTTTGCTTCAACAGGGTCGCTAATTAAAAAATGATGTTCTGGTAAATGATGTTCTTTTTCAGTCGGTTAGTCTTTCTTATCGAGTTCTTGGAAATCCTGAAATGGTTGTCCGTGGAGAGACTTTTATGCCAAAGGAAAACAAGAGGGAAAGACGTACATATCTCTCCATAATTCTGCCTCCTAGACCCGAAGGGGGTATGTTTCAATTAGCAAAGCAAAGGCAATTCCAAGCGATTTCAAGTTTAGTATCACTCGACTGGCAGCTTGGCAATAGTTTTGTCGCTTTACATTATAATTTTCTTATATGCTGCTCAAGAAACAAGTTTTTCTTTCTCCCCCATAATTGCAGGCCCAGGGATGCCTTACAAGTTGCAGCTTTCTGTCATCTCCTCAGCTGCAAGCTACGCCACCTGTCTCAATTGTCACTAACCAGATCAAGTTTCGTTGAAAAATAATCAGAAACGGAGTTTTCTTTACAAATCAACCCAATGTACATCCTTTTTCAGGGTTAAATAAAGCCACTAGCTGGATTATTTTGTTGAAGAAATATAAGGGTAGCTACGACCCGAAAACTCGTAGAAGAGTTTAAAATCTGAAAATTTCTAATATCTGTGAAATAAATTATTCATGTTCTGTTGTTTTGAATAAATCGAAGAAATTAAACAAAACTATCCAGACCCTCAGACCAAATTATAGAAAGTACCCCAGCGTGAATAAACATTTGATCAGATTACAGAAATCAGATCATGATCAAACCACAAGAAATACAATTGTGGTGCATATAAGTTAGTCCAAAGTACTTGCCAGAAAACGAAAATAATATATATTTGTACTTTTTTTTCTTGTTTTTTTTTTTTTTCTATAGGTAGTAGAAAGCTTTTCAGTTTTCACCCGCATGATCTGTGTTGTGGACATTCCTTTCATGCAGAACATGTAGGAAAACAAAATTAGTTTTTTTTTTTTTAAAAGCAAACTAACAGGTCTTTCTGAAAGTGCACGTGACATGTGTTGTGTGACTTGTGTCCTAAAACAAGCCCCTGAGCCGTCCTTACTGGCTGCGGTCTGTTTCTAGACACCCAAAAGCACATAACCAGCTAAAAAAGAGGTGTTGCGTCAACGGGAAAACCTTTGCTTGCACAAGCACAGACTAACATTGGAAACCCTAATTCCAATTGGGTACGTATCTCTTCTACTTTGTTGTAATTCAAAATTAGCCATTTGGGTTTTCGATTTTCATTGAAATCTTAAATGGCTTTCTATTATTTTTTCAATTCGATTCTTAAATTCCCCTAATTGTCTTTCCTTCTCTGGAAATTCTGTTCATGTAGTTCTTAAATTAAAATAATTATATTCCCTGTTTTGGTTGTGAATATTTTTATATTAAACATTACAAGCAGTTATTTTAGCTGAATTTGCACCTAGGGTTTTTTAATGTTTGATTAGAACTAGAAAACATGTGTGAAATTTGTTGAATTTTGATGTATTTCTGGTTACCATGCAGATGGGAACGGTGCTCAGGGAATTAGGGTTTTAGGTTTTAGATATTTGAAGAAGCATATTAATGAAGTGGGTTTTGCTTTAAAGTTCAAGATTTTGGATTTGGTGAAGATAGATAATTTTTTAGAGAGAGTTGAAACAATGGGGTCGAATGAAATGAATAGTCGAATTGATACTTTGGAGCTCAAATCTTTGATTATTAAAAAGTTTGGGCATCAAAGAGCAGATAAATACTTTGATCAGCTTGCAAGATTGTTTAGTTTGAAGATTACCAAATGTGAATTTGATAAGTTTTGTCTTAGGATTATTGGTAGGGAAAATATCTCTCTTCACAACCACTTTATTAGATCTATTCTCAAGAATACTTGCCTTGGGAAAGTTCCACCGCACAAAGGTGTTGAAAGAGCAGGAAGTAACCTTACTGTTAAAACTGCAAATGGATATAAGAGAAATTGTCTTCAGTCGCTTTACAGGGATGCCTTTCCTTCTTCCCCGCGCAAGGGGAGATCGCCTGTTAGTCTAGATCGCAAGTGTAGGGACCGCCCAAGTCCTCTGGGCCCACTTGGTAAGCCCCAAAGCATGGCATGTGAGGAATTGAATTCCAGGGCCCAAGAGCAGCAAAGCGCTACAGAATTGCTTTCACTTGGTAGCAGACCTCCAATTGAATTTGCTTCTGTGGAAGATGGAGAAGAGGTTGAGCAAATGGCAGTAAGCCCTGGTGTTCAGAGTAGAAGCCCAGTTACGGCTCCTTATGGTATATTGATGAATCTAGGTGGATCCTGTAAAGCGCTTTCAAATATTTCTAAAGGGAGTAATTACATTCCAGAGACCTGTCTAAATAGAGGAGAGCTACCAGACACAAGATCATTAAGAAGTCATTTGGAGCAGAAGTTGGAGATGGAGGGCATCGGTGTGTCCTTGGACTGTGTTAACCTGCTAAATAATGGGTTGGATGTGTATTTGAAGAGGTTGATTGAGCCTTGTATGGCTCTTGCTGGATCAAGGTGTGATAGTGAGCAGTTGAAAAGTGCAAGTGGTGAGTTCATTCCTGGTCTGAATGGAACATTACCTGAGAGATATGCACAAAGACATAAAAAATCAGTTAATGCATCCATGTTGGATTTTCGTTTTGCAATGGAGTCAAATCCCCAGATACTCGGGGAGGATTGGCCCGTGCAACTTGAAAAAATTTCCTTGCGTGGTTTTGAAGAGCGATAAATACCTTCTTCACTGTTGTATTAGAATTAAGTGGTGGATGAAATGGGTTTTCAGTTGATCGTCACTTACATAGATAATTCAGTTTTTTGAATCGATCATTTACTCCAATTTTGCTCTCCTCGCTCTCCTCTTGGCGTGGAGCTTTACAGACAGTCCCAAGGGGAGTAATAACTAGCAGAAGCTGTGGAAATCTTTGGTCAGCTTGACCAGGTTGCCTTTAAATGCCAGCAGTCATAATCGTTGAAGGGAAACTTGTTTATACAGTACAGTGTAATTCTAGATACAGGTTAGAGCTTAGCTATTTTAGGAAATTTACACGATTCTTCTACCAATCTCTTTTGGATTTTGCCTCCCTGTAGTGTGTTGGGTTATCAATGAACAAAAGTTTCATTGATTTGGAATGATGCTTACTGGTTAACAAAATTTCATTTTGCATCTAATCACCTCATCCTCACAATTGCAATTTGGAAGACTGGTGACTCGGTATCGAATCTGATGTGAATTGCTGAATTTTAAATCCTATTGTTCCCAGTAAGGTCTGAAACTTTCTGCTATAGAAGGTGAAAACTGATGTTTATACAGTAGACTGTGCAATTATCTATGCTTATTCTTCTGCAGTATCAATTTTTCCAAAAATATTAACATTTTTCCCTTTGTCAGCTTTTTAAAAATGGAGTTTGATATAAATTAAACGTAATCCTGGAGGGCAATGTTTCAAAGAGATGTTTACAATGACATTAAGCCATTGCTTTACAAAACACTAAGTTCTACATTACAAATCTGGTCAATTATCTCAAAACAATCATGAGAAGACAAGATCAGGTTGCTATTCTCAATTATATCAGAGATCTAACTCGCATGTTCAGCCATCGTACTATTTTAGATACCATAACAGCATGTCATTGAAGGCATCATTGAGTTTCGTTGAACTGATTATGTACGCAACCACCAATGCAGGGCTGTGTAGTTAGGAGACATGATTTTGGTGAAGGAATGAATTGGTAAGCATTGAGCCCATCATCCGGAGGAGCCTGCTTTCTCTAAATTTGCCATGTATGTCATGTAGACAGTCCATAGATATGAAAACGAGTTGCTCACCAAGGGCTGTCAAAATGAGAACACCAGGGGTAAAAGTCAGAAGTGCAAAAACCAGATCATATCAAAAGAAATGGACAATAGTTTTGACTACAGCAATGAACCTACTTGTACCTGTAAATGGACAGGAATGAATTTGAATGTGACAAAATCACATACAGGCCAGTACATAACACCGTTTATCATTGTAGGCAATAAATCTCGCTTTAACCGGGCAATAATCTCGGCACTATTCTCACCTGAACCAGACAATCAAGGCAACAAACTCTTTACTATAAAGTTTGAGTAGCTCGTACAGGTGATTGTGTCTTCTGTGGAACACGCTTGACCATCATGAAGATCAAAATAGAATACATTTTTATTGATTGACCAATTTGACAGTACAGGATCTGCCTGATGAATACATGTGAACAAAGATGCAAGTCTAGTAGAGAAGGCATGCACATTGACAAAATGTTGTTAATTCCGAGAACTATGAATTCAGAACATTTTAGTACCTATAAAGTCAAATTGAACTCAAGAATGTGCCAGAGGTTGCACTTCATAATGTATATTAGATATATTGTCAACAACTCACAGTTATCATAGTTCAAATCTTCTGAATTAATTAAAAACACCTCTTGTTTCAGAGTTACTAAAAACACCTGCTCATTTTAATTATTCCATGCTTATTAAATGGATTTTTCACATTGAATGAACTGGCCATCAACAGCCAGGGAAGAAATAAATGAACAAAAAATTTCATACTCAATCTAGTTTATTTGTTAGTTTGCAGACTTCTATGCTCACAGCCAAAAAGTGGTATCTCAAATTGCAAGAATTACCCTGTGCTTACCCTGTAGGCGTGCATTCAATGAGAAGAAAACAACAGTCATGATAGGTCCGTAGATGGTCTGACCCATGAGAATTTTCTTAAATGTCGTGATTAGATCTCGTTTTGGAAGGAGTTTTGAGACAAATTTGAACCAAAAATGCAGTGATGGTCCTACAATCAGCAACCCATATCCAGCCATGCGCAATGTCCTCACCAGATCATAAGGTTCCGAACTTGGCAGTGAAATTGTCTGAGCAAAAATAGAAGAAATTTTTGTGAAAGAGTGTCAGGGATAATATTTTCCTGGGCAAACATGCAAATATTAATCGCAGCTATTGCATCTAATTCAGGCAGAGACTTGCATTAAAGTAGTAGGCAAGGAGAAGAAATAGGTCATACAAAAATGCAAATAGGAAGAGAAGAGTAGCGATGATGTGTGCACCTCATCCCAATCCTAAGATGACTTGAAAGCATGCTTTGTCAAGACATTCTAAACAGAGAGTACAATGCAAGCTGAACAGAGTTGCTGGTTTATAGTTTTATTGTCCTGTCCCTACTAAAGAGAGAGGACTGCTAATGAAATGCTTGCAAGGAGTGCCTCTTGTCCACAGTAGTGAGATAGAACAGAGGTATAAAGCAGATAAAACAACATAAACAAAAACATGATAGGTCATTCTAACTTGCAGATAATTGGAGCAATCATAGTTTAATCCAAGCTACAACTACAACAAATAAAGCAAGGTCCAGAATTTAACAATTTATCGTAACAGAAAAGGCCCATCCATATTTTCCAACCAAATTACTCCAATCAACAAAAGATTCTTCATCACATAGAAAAAGAAGATGGCTCTCTAGCACATTATAAACAACTCCCTAGTAATACTAAATCCATCATCTCACAGGGCAAAATAACAGAACTTGCCATCAAATGAAACAACTCTGGGTAATTGACATCACAATTATAGCTTAATAAAATATAACTCAAGTTCATATCTAAAAGTTCACCCAAAAAGAAAAGAAAAGAGGAAGGCCCTTATTGTTAGAAATAAAAAATCATTTCTTGAACCATGTATAAACTATTCTCTTTTTCAATATATCAACATGACCCCGGTTTAATTCTACACTGTGAACACAAACTAAATCCATCAAAATTGAAAATTAAACAGTAAAAAACAAATACTTAAAAAGGCCCCATTTTTAAAGCAAATCACTTAAAACAACAAAGACCCAGTAACCTACAAGCCATGTTTAACAACTCGGTGGCTCTACATTTACCTGAGACGACAAGTCAGCAGCAATGTAAATAAGAGAAGAAGTGGCACTTTTGGTCAAAATAGGCCGTGACTTAACCATCCCCAGGTACCAACCAATAAACCCAATTTTGAAAAACGCAGCGTTTTCAGCCTTTGAAGAGAAAGAAGAAGTCAAAAGAGAAGAAGGAGAGAGCTCATTATTGTACTCTTTTGATCTCTTAAAAACATTTGAGAAACCAAAGTAAGCTTTTCTTGACTGTTGTTGTTGTCTGAAAACCGAATGAGCTGCTGTTGCTGCTGGGTCAGTGATGTTGATGATGGTGTGGGCGTGTAACAGGCGGGGGATGGTGGAGTTTCTCATGAATGAGCCGCTCATTTTGGTGGTGTCTAGAAACTAGAAAGTGAGTTGGGGGTTTGGGCCCACAAAAATAACTTTCACACTTTCAAACACCCTCTCTGTTTAAAGAGCTTCTAGCAGTGGTTGAACTCTTTGAAAAAGGCCCTGAAAACCACAAGTTCGCCAAAACTTGAATACTCCACCTTCCAACATTTCAGCACAATTCCCATCGACTTGCTGACACGTGTCCTTCCGACCATTCACTTGAAGCCACGTATATTTTCTTTTTACTAGTTTCCTTGAAATCTTTTCAAACACGATTAGCTCCGTCTATACGAATGACACGTCGTTTTAATTGAACCAAGACTATTTTGGACGACTCCAACACGCGTTGGTATTCTCGCACCATCCACGAATCACGTGTTTGCTAGTTTTTTAACCACATCCAAGGTTAGAATAGAAGGTTTTCGAGAAGTATGGTATTATAACTACATTAATCTGCTTGGATGTAACTCAACGTTAGCTTAAAAATGATTATTGAAGTGATTGGTTTTGATTGAATCAGCAATGAAATTGAAAATTCACCTATAAAGGTTAGCAGATTTACGTAGCAAGAATTTGGTTTAAGATAGGTGTTTGAGAATTATTTTTTCAAATACTTTTTTATTTAAAAATATATTAAAGCTTTAATTTTAAAGGCATATGAAGACAAATTTATTAAAGGGATGGGTTAATAAAAAAATAACTAGCCTCTTTGTTTTTGTCGGTCGGCAATCTTTTTTGATTTCAAGTTAAATCTAATATTTTTTTTATTTTTTTCTGTTTTTTGTGAGTTAAGGGTCTTTATACAAAATTTGATTTTAGATTTTCCTTTTAGATATCATTAATTTAAGTTTTATAAATCTTAGAGTTGCTAAAAATTTATATAATTGTTAATTTTAGGATTTGTAAAATTATATAAGCTACTCAAACACTAATATTAATAATAAAAAAAATGATTTGGCTATCTTCTTCTTCTTCTTTTTTTTGGGAAAACATAAGATGTAGAGCTAAGGCATGAGAATATATATAAGAAGCCCTTCACAGCGGGAGACATGCTTAATTGGACGGGGTTAATGGACGATCAAGAAGGTTCATGGCCTGGGTCAGTGACGTCTATTGCATTTAGAATGGGTGCTGGCTTAAGGTCTCCCCAAGAGGAAGAACCTACGTCATAAGCTGTGGTAGAGAGGGCTGCGCAGGTCGCGGCCCTGTGCCTCTAAGAGGGAAAAATCTTTTGCTAAAGTTCATATCCAGTTCTAAACACTGATCAGACATTCTTCAATTCTGCCAGCAGTTTGATTTTCATGAAATCATTCTTTTTGTCTGGTTTTTGTTTTCATCAAATGATCTGATTGTCTCATTGGTTGTGGGCACGCAGGGACAAAACTATAAGACATCCCACATCGGAGAAAAACGAAATAACCTGTGAGCAAGTGCCTATAAACATCGAGCATACAAGCCGGTTAGAGCACGCAGCCGCGCGGTGAGCACAAAGCGAACTATTCTTTCGCCTTTTACTAAAGAATACCGTGTGCGCGCCGCAATCAGCGGCATACGCTTATTTTTGGAGGGTTCTTTTCATTTTGCGAAGGACCCTAACTGAACAGTTTAAAGTTATGCTTTTCTTTAGACAGTAAAATATATGGTCCATGTCTCAGTATTTGCCCTAGATTCTTGTTGACGACTCAAATTCTGAGGGTGTATGAAGTGCATGGGTCATTATTATCTCCGCGTGCTGTCGACGCTACCGTCAAAGCCTTTGCAGAGTTACCAGACCACAGCTTTTAAAGTGCTGAAGGGGATAAAACCTAGTCGAGACTCATAATAAGTAGTGATCTAGCTAGCTTCCAGACATGCGAGCTCTTGTACAGTCAAAAGGGGATAATTCATTTTCACTTTGTGAGATCGTCAACATGGTTCCGAGGGTTTCTTTAAAGTATTACCAAATCAGTATAATCAGTCTCGAAACGAAGTCATGATAATAAGTTCTTGCTTTTAGATTCCATCTTTTACCAACAGAGTGTTATAAAAGCCTTGAAATTTCACTTAACAAAAAAGGAGAGCAGTGATCTACAAGTATTTATTCAGTCCTGAATCCTTAGTTCTGCAACTGCATCAGTATCTGACGAAATAAAAAGCATGTGGTTTGCCATTATTTTGTGTCGGAACAAGTTTTATGTCATTGTAATCTGCTGCCAGACATTGCTTGGTACTGTCAAATACGCATAGGTATGTATTTCTTCTTAGTATAAATTAGATTCTATTGCCTGTCATTTTTCAGTCTTATGATCAAGAATAGCATGTCTTTGTACAACAATCATCAATGATAAACCTCAGATTTCTGTGTGTGTGTGTAATAACTTTTCTATTCACTGTATCAATAACAATGAGCTACATTTTCTCCTTGGTAATTTCTGATAGGTTACTGTTCTTTTTTTCCCCTTTTGTTCCAAGTCAGATTATCATCAATTGTCGCAAGATTGGGGATGATGCATTGATCAAGTTGAATAAGGTCTCGATGCAAATCTTCGGAGGAATCTGCCAAATTCTCTCGCCAAATCAACCTTTGAAGTTCATTTTTGGGAACAGATACCTGGGATGGAAATGCTTTACAACCTTCGCTAATTCTGAATTTTGATTCTCTACCATACAATCAATCAATTTTTTAGGCATCAACATATCTCTACTTGGTATTATTAAATATAACTCATTGGACTAGAGAAAATGTGTGCAGGTGCATTGGGAATGTAATCAAGCGTTGTCCGTTCAACTTTACAATCCCACACTGAGAAAATACAAAGTTTAAGCAAGGAATGTGTCTATAAATAAGAAGCTCGAAGCAACGTGATCCATACTTACCTGGACGGGGTCGATGGGCGATCAAGAAGGTCCATGGCCTAGGTCAGTGGCATCCATTGCACTGAGGATGGGTGCTGGCTTAAGGTCTCCCCAAGTGGGAGAGCCTACGTCAAAATTTGTGGCAGAGGGGGCTGCGCAAGCCGCGGTCCCTATCTAATTCCAGCTCAAGACTTCTTCTTAGTCCTGCTTTTATATCTATGGGAACATTTTCTTGGGAGAATATGTACGGTTGTTTTTTTTTCTCTTTCATTATTTGTTGGTTGCGGTCTTAATCCCCTGTATTGTGATTAGAAAATTTGTTACACATGATGCATGGAAACTTTGAACTTCCATGGCTCATTTTCTTCTCAAGATTCCTTTCCTTTTTCTTCAAAAAACAAGTCTTTCATTACCTTTATTCTACGAATAACTCAAGTTTTTGAATATTTTGTCCATGATGCGTTCAGAGAGGGCAAAAGATTTCATTCAAAATCAGTGGTCTCCCATTGATTCTGTTTAGTGTTTCTCTTAATAGTGATGTCAAATTTCCAAACACAACCAAAAGCCTGACATTTTATTGGAACCGATAGGACTTGATTTCAGAGAAATGGTTCGTCAAATTTTCTCCTTGTAGGCAAATGAAGCAAAAAGAATGATATTCACAGCGGAAAATGATGCTGCCCGATTGTTTCTGGGGAATGATGACCTGATATCGAAATGGCAACATGTTCAGCTGCAATGTCACAGAGGGTTAAGATTACCAGCTAATGTTCAGCAAGACAAAGATGTGAGTCATCTCTTCTCGAACATTAAGAAAGATAGCAGAAGCTGGTCAAGGATTGCAAGAGAAAGGGAAGAAGGTTTATGTGAAAGTAAGGTCTTTTGTGAAATATCTTTCTTTCTCGGACTTTAGGAAAGTTTCCTCGCGATTTTTTCCAAATTTGTTTTGAGTGATAGCATGACTAAATTCTTGCAAGTTACGCAATGAAAGGGCCTTGTATTCCAAGATTATAATATGCTATCCAAAACAGATCATTAATAAGGAAATGATCAAGACTTCCTTTCTTTTCTTACAATGACTGGAAATATATTGCAAGAAAAACCCATTTGAGATGCCTCAGGAGAACATGATGCCCTCCCTTTCTATCAAGGATGTAGTTGGTGCTCTGGAGATGGAAGACCCAGTTTCAAAATCAGTTTCTACATATCGATTGAATGAGAAAATGTATGACGCTGCAGATGCCCAGGGGAATGAAGAGGATGCTAATCTCTCGAAAAAGAGGGAAAGGAATTCTGATCTAGTCAATTGCTAACCATGTACAAATCAAGCAGCTAGTTCTAGTTCAAGTTCAGGATCTTTTATTTTTCAATGGCCATTCCCGTTTATCAATAAATTTTACTTTACAGTTCAAATAGATTTCCTTCTTTAAAGGATAAAAGTTAATGTTTCCGTCCCCATGCGCTTATGTTTATATCCAAATACTTTTATGTTTATATTCCTCTTGTATATATCCCATTTATCATCAAATACTAACCAACCACAACCTAAGAAAGATCACAGTATGTCCAAATCCATCAAAAGGCTACAAAAAATTGTGGAGGTTCAGAGTGAAAACACAGAAAATTTATAGCAAATGTCGTGCAGAAAACTAATTTGGCTGCTCACTTTTACATATTAATAATGCGGACACTGTCCTCCATTGCCTAATGAGGGATGTTTCCCTGCGCTCCAATATCAAAGATACGGTTTAGCACCGAGGAAGGTAGGATAAGAGTCTATGACCAACTCGCAGATCTTGTATAACCATTTTATTTGCTAACTTGATTAACTTCTACGCGTGAACAACGTGCCATTGTCAACTACATACGGTAACAAGGCATATCCCCAGCTAAATTATCTTAGTTAAGTTTCAGCATTACAGTCTTCGAGGAAGGTCAAGTTCAAGCTTTCTTCAGCATCCAAAGTCATAAGGCACCAGTCCCTTCAGCTCAGGTCCATTAAGCTTGTTGTTTTCGAAACTGAAACAAGCCAGCAAAAATCAACCAAGTTCACAGAAAAAAAACCAAGACAGAGCCATATCACGCTCCATGCATGTATTATGAAACAAATTATTAGTTTTTTATACCGTAATGTACGATAAATTTACACATAGCAGCTTCAGACATTATATATTTTTTGTGTTTGCAACAGTTCATTGAATTTATTGATACCTTGCATGCATCAAAGCATTTGCATTGCTCATGACTTGTATCAATCCATTTGCTGGTGTACTTGCATCTCCATGTGGCTGATGCAAGCAGTGTTGACAGCTAAAGTGGACATAAGTGGGGGGGAAAAACCGGTTCTTTCACAAAAAAGCCTATGGAATTCTACATGATTGAGGAGTTCCCGGTTGTAACTACTGGGGCAGAGAAATTATGTTTGGCTAGTTCATAAATGCAACATGCCAGTCACATGTTCTGCACTGACTCACGCAGATAAACTGGCGCTCGTTATATGGGATTTTTAGGGAGACTAACAATTATATTTCAGATATTCAATTGGCCATAAGAAATACAGTAAATGACGAGGAAGTAACTTCCATGCCCTAGTAATTCAAGAAAACTACAAGCAAGACATGTTGTGTTGACAGGATCTAGATACCTTTCCACTGGAAAAGAGGCAAAGGGACCGTCGACTGGAATTGTTCCACAGAGATCGTTGTTAGAAACATCACTGCAAACAAAAGCAAAACATTAAAAAAATTAGAATACTCATAAGCAAACTAAATAGCTATTATTTTGTAATTTCAAACATCTTCCTTGTTCTCTACTTACAAAACTTTGAGGTCTTTAAGAGTTGTGAGCTCCCTTGGAATAGATCCCGATAGCTTGTTGTTGTTTAGTCGACTGCACCGTCAATTCAACCAAATTAAAGTTCAAAGTTGAAGTAATTTCTGAGTTGTGTGCGTTCAAATTGCTTAGGGCGATTAAAGTGAAAATGCTTACAGGAATCTGAGAGACTTCAACTTGGCAAAAGACTTGGGTATTTCTCCTTCAAACCTGTTGCCATACATGTCCATGCTAACAAGGTTTTTCAAATTACCCAACTCCTTGGGAATTTTCCCTCCTATATCATTCCTATAAAGCTCCCTGCAGGCATTCAAGACCGTCACAACCCGGTTATTTAATATAATCATATGAAAAACAAATACAGCGGCTTATTCACAGAGAAATTGATACGATGATATATGGTCCTAGAATTGCATGTAAGCTTCTTCACAGAATGTTTCCGAGGAAACAAAAGCCTGAACTCTACTAGGTCTCACTCAAAAAAATAATACCAAATGCTTCTTTCCTTCGAAGAAAAACAGAAAAATCAGAGCAGAAACGAGATGTACTTCAGGGTCTAAACTTCTCCTGTTTTTGGCTGATGTTGTCACAACATAATAGATAATAAGGTGCAGCAAAAGGGGAAGAAAAATGACATACAGGTACTTTAGATGCCTGAGTTCTCCAAGCTCTGGTCCCAAAGTTCCAGAAATATTAGAATTACCCAAATCCCTGAAATTCAAAAAAAAAACAGTTATAAATAAAACAACATAATCATAAATAGAATTGCAACATATCTAAAAATGTAGAATGAAACAAGAGAGAGAGAGAAGGGGGGGGGGGCTAAGAAAATACAAGCGAGTAACATGATTGCTGGAATCACAAGTGACATGGAACCAGGTGCAGGGATTGACAAGAGTTGGGTCCCAACTCTGCAACACATTGGTTGGATCAGAAAGCCTACTCCTCAGGGCATGCAAAGCATTTCCTGGAACCCCAATACAAACAAACAAAAGTCACAAAACAACAAAATCAGAAATCAGGAAACCCAAACCCATCCACGTTTTCTTACCAACAAAAGCAGAATCAAATGCTAAAAAATCTACACAAGAAATAATCCAAACCTAAATCCTTAAAACCATCACACTACTCTCTTTTCATGCCAAGATACAAAAAGAAAGGTAATATTATCATCATGTCAGTGCAGTGCTAAAGGTTGAAACTTTGAAACTCAAAGGAGTGAAGTCGATGAGCAGTAGTACCTTCAGAGTTGGTGGAAAGGGAGGGGGAGATAGTGAGAAGAAAGGAGAGAAAGAGAGCTAGAGGGTAAAGGCGAGCCATTTTCTCAGATGGAAGCTAGACAGCGAAGGAAGGAGCATAAAGAAACAAGAAAAACAAAGAGAGTCAAGTCAAATGTTTTCGAGTGGAATAAGAAATTAGTTCTTAAAAGTGGGTTTCGCTTTCACACGCTATTTGTTTCGAAGAAAGACCACAGATGTTGTTGTACCACACCACACAACACAAGAAGAAGAGAAGATAATAGTGCGAGTTGAAGGGAGGAGGAAGGAGAAGACAGAGACAGCCAATGGCAGTGAAGTGTTGGGCTTTTGACTCTCACACTCACGAATTGGGTGTGCTGTGAATCTTTTACGCGTTCATTTTCGGGTGTGTACTGTTAAGGATCTGTTTGGAAGGACAGTAGAAACTGTTTTTAAATATTATTTATTTATTATAACAAAACATTAAAATAATTTAAATATATATAAAAAGATAGATTAAAAATTAAAAAATATATATTTAAACTGAATCAGCACCTAACAATTAATGACTTTCGAGTTTGAAGCTTAGCAGTTGAGGCTAATTAATCAATGGGAAGACTTTCTGAAGAGGAGGAGCAGTTAAAAGGGCATTTTGGGAGGAGAGTATAAGTTGCTCTGCTGGGGCCCGCTAACATGCTATGCCACGTCATCCAGACCCTACCGTGGTTGCAATGCATTCCATTTATAGGTTAGATTACTTCCTGTATTTGAAATAATTTTTAGAATATAAATCTGATTTTTAAATAGAATTTAATTTATAAAAATATATAAAATCAAATTATTTTTATTCTTTGAACTTGGATGCAAGATTTTCCTTTTTGTTATGGTAAAAATGTTTAGGACTGTTTCGTGTACAAGATAATTTAGCTCTAAAAGCTTAAATATACTAAATACTGTCTAAATTAATTAAAAACCATCCTAAGCTTTCATGTGCACCAACCTCATAAATAAAATAGCACTAAAAAATATGATTAAAATTGTATTTTAAAAAAAATAAAATTTTTTATTTAAAATAATTTTTTTATATATTTTTAGATTATCTTTAATATATTAATATAAAAATAAACTTTTAAATAAAAAAAATTTAAATCACAATCACAGCCTCCCCGATCTCAAAATCTATATCCTTGGGGAGACTCCTTGATTAATCACCCGGAATCCAGTCAAAGTCAAGCAAAACAGATGGCTCAAAAAATGTGCAGCCATTTGTGCAAAAACTTCAGGATTTGACAGGGAAGGGGCCATCAGGACAAGAAAGCAGTGTTTTAAGACCCGGCCCGGCCCGGCGAGTTGACCCGTGACCCGGTCAACCCGGGTCTGTGGCCGGGTTGGGTCTAAGCAAAAAACAGGCTGGGAATTGGCCCGGCTAGACCCGGTCAAACCCGGGACCCGGCTGGCCCGGTCAAACCCGGCTGAGACCTGAGTTTATTTTTTTTTATTTCCTCATGCCCAAAACAACAAGAGCAGAGGCCATTTCATTGATTTCAATTCTTCAGTCACGAAACGAAATACCATTCCAGACTTAAGAAGAAGACCTAATTTTGAAATTGTTAAACCCATTTTATTCTCAATCGCGAAGAAGAACAGAAGACTCTTGAATTGCCGTTTCAATTCTGATCAAAAGGTTAGATGAACTTTTACTTGTTTCTTTCTTCTTTCGTCTTTCGTTATCCTCTGTTTCATTTTCTTCCATCTGTTCATCTTCTTTCATCTGTATAACAGTGGCTTTGGTTCTTCTCTCTGTTCAGTGATTCAGTTTGTTGATCCATCATCCATTGGTTCTTTTCTCTGTTGACCCATCGATTGACCCGTCAGTTCTTCCTCGTTCCCACAGTATGTATCTCGGCCTCTCTATTCTTTTTTTTTTCCTGCAAATTCAAATGGCCTCTCTATTCTTTTATCTCTGTTGAATATTGATGTGATTCATGTGAATATTGCTGTGAAATGTGAATATTTTGTTCGTTAATTGTTGGCTATCCCTGTTAATTTTTGTCGCGAATTCAAATGTGTTTTTTTTTTTTATATAGGTTTTCTTGGGTTGACCATGGTTAACCCGCGTCAACCCATCTAACCCGTGACCTGGAGGGTCGACCGGGTCAATGACCGGGTCGGATTTCAAAACTATACAAGAAAGGCTTACAGGTGAGGTGATCATCCTTGCATCTGCCTTCAAGGAAGCAATTTTTTAAATCCGTGATACTATAGTTTTCAAACCGGCTGATATGTTAACCCAAAACTCAGAATTTAGCTAATTTAAAATTAGAATTGAGCCACATTAAAAACAAAAAATAAGTGAAAAAATAAGTTTTGTATATCCCAGTGGGTTGACCTGGTGACCTGGTTAACATGATAAGATCCAGTTAAAAATTCTATTATAATTTTTTTGATTTTTTTTTACTAAAATAATATTGTTTTGATTTTAAAAAAATAACAACACCGTTTTAATTTTTTTAAAAAATAATTTGGGTAATCCAATAATCTAATCAAAACTCGAAAGCTGAACCTTAAACTGGGTCGAGTCTAAAAACTATTCTTATACCATGTGACTTGATTTGATCTATTTAGAATAATATTTTTTTTAATTTAAATCTAGTAATTGGCAAAATTGTTTACTGGGTCTTTGTATACTAATAACCATCACTTGCATTTTTATTTCAAATATGAGATGCCCTTCATTTATCAAAATACTTCGACGTTTTTTTTATTTAATTTTAACAATCAGTCTATCTCAAATGAGATTTCCTTGATAGGTTATCCATTGTCAAAATCTTATTTTGGATAGTGGTATACTTTGAATTATTAAAAACAAATAAACTCCATCGGTCTTTCTTTTATTATAGGGCTAGATTCATTATACTGTGGATGCTATAGTGCAATGACATCCCTGCACTTCATAGCAAAAATCGAATGGTCTCTCTACGGGGTAAAATAGTTTTTTTCTTTTTTGGAAGATTTATATGGTATTATGAAATTAATTTGGGTTATAATAGTCTATCAACTTTGTTTACATGGTTAAATAGCATAAATATCCGTAAACAAGAAATTGAAGGATAATAGGGGCTTTTGCATCCTTTAAAAATATATATATTAAAATTACTTCATTGTCCTTCAAGTCAAAAAAATCGAAGAAGAGGTAAGGGGTATTTTGATATTTTACTTATGGTTGACACAAGTATAGTACGCGTTAGTGAGTGGACACAACCAGCACCTTTCAGGCGATGCGTGCAATGTCTTTCAGACTCCAAAAAGATCTAACCGTTGTGTTTTATAAAGCATTTAGTGGCGGCACAACTAATGGGGCAACACGTGTACTCCAATTTACAGTGGTTTGACACTAGTAAAATTTTTTTCTTCTCCATCTTTTTTTTCTCTCCTCTCCTTGAAATATGTACTAGGTCAACCAAAATTCAAAGTTATCTTTCAATTTATTTTTTCTTTCGATTATGGTCTCTCTTTTTTATTGGTTTTTATTTGTTTTTGGTTTTTTATTGTTTTTTATTTAATTTTATCCATTTCTATTTGGTTTTATTTAATTTTTATATCAAATATAGTCCTTATTCTTTTGATTGTTGTTTTTGTATCATTTTCTTGATTTATTTTTGTCCCTTGACATTTTATTTTTGATATTTTATTTCATTTATTATTTTATCCAATTTTGGTTCCTATTCTTTTAATTGCTCTTTTTTTAACTTGTTCTTTTTTTTAATCTTGTCCCTTTACATTTTATTTCACCTAGTCAACTTAACCCATGATGACTCATGTCTTTTCTTTAATATTTTTTATTTATTTTAAAATTGATGTCTTTTTAATTTTATCATTTGAAATTAAGTTATCAAGCCTTAAATTTTATGAATTTTTTCAATTTCTATTTTATGGGGTATTGTGATCACACATCTCATGTATTTATCAAGTTAATATAGGTTAACTCAGGTTATCATCCCATGAACATCTTTTTTTTATGTTAAAAAAATATTGACTTGAGTTGCGTTGTAGCATGGGAAAAATAATCTTAATTAGAACTAAGAATTGTGGTGTTTTTTTTTTTTAATTTTTTTTTTGAATTAAAGGCAACATAGTCACTATTTCTAATTCAATTCATTTCTACATGTATTCCAAGCAATATAATTAAATTTAATTATATTGTTTAATATTTAATTTCAAATATAAAAATTATAATGAGTTTTCAATTAAATTTAAATTTACTTATAAATAGAATTTGATTACATGTAATTATATAAATGAAAAACCTAATGGGCCCTTAGGCCTGCTACTGTGAACTTTCATCATGGGATGGGATTATTAGTACAACGTTCCTTGCCATGGCACTCCATTTTTGTAGAAAGACTAGATAGTTGGATAGCACTACTCTGCAGGTCTAGTTAAATTTTTTTCAATGCTTAAAAAGGATATTCAAGGAACGATAATCTGATAAGCCGAGTTAAATTAATTAAAACACAACCTATGATATGATATGAAATTGAGGAACCTGTAAAAAAAAAAAAAGTTATAAAGTTCAAGACTTAATAATCTAATGTTAAATATATAAAAAAAAAAAAAACTTTTAAAAAATACAATGTTGAAGGAGAAAACCCAAGTCAGCTTAGGGTAACATGACAAACTAATAACCCGTGTTATGAGATTGGCATAAAAAAAAATAATTTCAAAAGAATGACCTAGTAAAAAAATCAAAGTTCAATTAAAAAAAAATCAAAAAAACCCTTAGCCAATTCAGGTTAACTTTACTAACTTGCTTTCAGAATAACCAAATAGTAAGAAAAGTGAAAAAATAACAAATCTCAAGGGAAAATAATTTAATACAAAATGATGAAATAAAAAAAATAATTATAAAAATTCAAGAAAAAAAAAATCTAAGTCGACACGGGTTAACTCGACTAACAAATTAGACCTTCAAAAAAAAAACCTAACAAAAAAGGGCCAAGTTAAATAAAAAAAAACTATGTAAACAAAAATGCAAGTTGACCTGTGTTAGCTTAACCAGCCCACTCTTGAGATAACGAAATTGAAAGAGAAGCAAAAAATCAACAAAGCTTAATGACAAATAATTTTAATATAAAGTGATGAAATTAAAAAAATAATGAAGTCATACAGAAATTGAGAAAAAAAATCAAGTCAACCTAAGTTAACTCGACTGATTTGCCATTCACAACATGAAATATATATACTTTCAAAAAAAAGACCTAAAAAAAAAGATCAAAGTTAAATAAAAAAATATTAATTAAAAAATACTAGCTAACTTGGGTTAACTTGATGAAGCCGCATTTGGGATAACCAAACAAAAAAAATAAAATAACTTTCATCACAACCCAAGTAAACCTTTCCGTGAGCACGTGTCATTTTACTGTTCTAAAAAAGTAAAACCTCTTTTTATATATATATATATATATATATATATATATATATATATATATATTATCTTCTAAGGACATGATCATAAGATTTTTTATTTTTTATCTTGAGGTCAAAACAATTATTATATTATAACAAAAAATATATCAAGATCAATTTATCCCAATTAATTTTACAATGATAAATATATCCTATAAAAAAAATATTTTTATCCCAAATAATCAAATTTTTTTGGCAAGAACAAAATTATATTTACATTCTTTCAATCTATAATTTTCTTATATCTAGAACCACCATGAAAAACTGAGGTGAAAAACTGAGCTTATTATATCTAGAATGCAAGTTACTGTTTACCCTTCCAGCGTCATTGCGGGAAGCAGGCATACACATCGGACTTGGCGAGCTTTGGTTCAGCGTGTTCCCGGCACTTCACCTCTGTTGTGGTGCATCTGAATGTCTGCATGCACACCTTGCACTGCATTCAGCATCCATCGTCCGCCATATCAATATTTGGAAGGAACCGGCGACGGTGTCAAGAGAGACAGTAACAAGAAGAGATCATCAAGTCACAACCTTGTAAAAGACTGAATAAAATATGTCAAATTTATAAAGAATGCGAGCAAATTCATAAACAACCAAATACAAATTTACGTCAACCACTAGATGACTATATTCTAAAAACAAAATGGCCAAGAAAAATGGTAAAACTCCAAGCATAAATCAGAAACAAGAACTTAAAGAACTCAGTACTGTGAAACCTTAAATGCAGAATGGTCTAAGGGTCACGACCTATGAAACCTTAAAGTTCTCATTGTTCATATTGCTGTTTGTATTCCACGGAGGGTCACAGACCTCTATAATAAATCAGTTCAACTCTAACTTCTGCGCAGAAATAAAAATAAATAAATTCCAGGCCCAAACTTGACGAAAGTTCCAAGACATATTAGCAAAAATGCATTCACGGATGATCCTCAGGATCATGTAACTGGCATTATCTGCTTAAAATCAAATCCTGAAAACGTGACCTAATTCCCCCTTTTTTTCATTGTTCTATGCATATTGTTCTATGTATATCAATCCATCCTAATTTATGCAAGACACGATCAGACGAGTTTATCGGAACTGAACTAAAATCCAAGAGTCTATCGGATCGATTTGTACCAAATGGAAGGAAAAAGTCTGATCAAGAAAGGCATCTATTTTGAAAAGCAAATCTAAAACCAGAAGTACAACTGGAGAAGCTTTGAGTAAGCTTAAAACAAAGTTAGAAGCTTAAAAAAGAAAATTCCAGCTAATGCCAAATTTCAGGCCGAAGCATGCAAGAAACAAATTCCTAATTCTCACAAAGACGATCCGATTACTTATTGCAAACCTCACGAACTGCTATTACTAACAGAACAATCATTAACCAAACAAATTAAAATCGAAGAAAAAAATGATGCTGATTTGCTGTCAAATGGCTATAAGATCATATAATTCAGAAAAAATATACTAACAAGAAAGGATACCATAAAAGAAGGAAAAAGAAAAACAGACAAGAAATGATATAGCACATATGTGACAAGAAAATTTAAAAGCAAAAGCCTGCAGAGACACTACCTGGATAGTCATAGCTTTTTTGTTAGACTCAAGTTGGCTTCCTATACACACAAAAATCAAATTATAATCACTGAAGAAGCAAACTTTGGGGAAATTCAATTGAAAATAAAATAAAATAACTCACCACTTAGATCTGTATATATCCAAGAAAAGAAGCAAACTTTGGGGAAACTATACAAGGTAAAAAAGAAATAGGAAGAATACCCTTTGCAGCTTTTTGCTTCTCTATGTTCCTCTCACGAGCCGTCTTTGATTTCTGACCGTTGCCTCCTCCCATGGTGATTTGGTTTAATATTTTTTTGGGTTTCTGATTGTGTGTTGGGAATTACAAGGTAGAGGGAGGGGAGCAGGAGGTGTCTTGAAAGAAGAAGAAGAAGAATAGCCAACAAAGAAAGGCAACGAAAAGTTAGTAATGAAGTCCCCAACCAGAAGTCATTTGTTGATGCGAATAATTAATATTGTGGGGTTTAGGAGAAAGGGAACAGTTAGGACAAGGATTTTGTTTGCCATTGCCTTTACTTTACTTTCCGTTTTGTTTTTGTTTTTTGGTTCCGATGTTTGTAGCTGGAGTAGTTTATGGTTATTTTCCTAGTGCCAAAATTAACTATAAACTTACTTTTAATAGCCATCCCCTCAAAATTTTAATATGTATGGTTTTGTAGTACCCATGTGTTTTTGTCATATTGAAAAAGCTTCAGAAATCTTTCATTGAGTGGCTTTTTACAAGTTACTTATGTTTCTTTTTCAACTCTGAAATTAACTATAAACCTTTTTGCGTTGTTAATTATTTCTCTTGAAATGTGACCAAGAACTATTTTGAACTTGCACTGCATTCTTGCTTAACTGAATCAGGAAAACCAACCCCGATAGGTTCATGTCTAACAGTCCTAACTTAAGTGGTCCGCAGTTTTTTCGTTAGTTACGTACCTGTATCTCAAACTTTTGCTGGTTGAAATGAAATGGAGGGCAGCCGATTCAAAGGGTTTTGTAAACCCAAGATGGAAAATCAGTTCATGTTATATAATGAAGATATACAGAACAATGGGGTAATAAAATAGGATTCAAGAGAGAATCTCCCTCCTAGCATTGGCGATATGGCTGAAAGAGTTTACACCTCCTCCATGGCTCGCCTTCTTGCCTCCTCTTCTTCAGCTTTAATCCAAGCCGCCTGAATTAAGGAAGAACCAACATGAAAAATTAAACAAGACTGCGAAAAGCAAATCCCCAGAAATGGTAAAAGCTAAAAAAAGTTGTGACAACTTGCCTTGTCCCTTTCAAGTCTGGAGAGATGTGGGCGGATGGAGTTTCCTAAACTCAACCCTCCCCATGCTTCTTGCAACTCTCTCTCCCTTGCTTCTCTACGAGATACGGAGAGCCTAGCTGGCACTTCTTCTCCAGATTGCTGAGCAGAAGCCATCTTCTCTCTCTCGAGCTTTGATTCATGTTTAACCAAAATTTGGTCCAGACCACCTTCATTCGTCTGCATATGAGCTTTTCTGCCACTTCTTTCCACATGCATCTCTTCTTGGTTTAGACTCAATGCCATTTTCTCTTTCTCTAGTCTAGAGATATGCTTGACCAGAACTCTGTCCAAGCCCTCACAATCTGCAGTAGCATTTCCTCCGAATTTGTTTTGGTGCCTGTAATTTCCACAGCTGCTTCCCAATGACAATGCTTGCGTTTTCTCCGTTTCCTGTCCAATGTCTTCTTTATTCAAGTTCACATTTTCTTTCTCTAATCTTCTTTCTTCAACTGATTCATTTTTCTTTCTGTTTTTCGCTTCTTGAACCTCCTTTTCTAGTCTTGAAACATGTTTAACCAGAATTTTATCCAGGCTTGGTACTTCTGGAACATATTTTCTTGGAGAGTTTGGTGCTCGTCCAGGTTCAGGTTCCTTGCCATCGATGTCAAACGTTTTTCCTGAGTTTTTTCTCATCTCCTGAACTTCCTTTTCAAGCTTCGATGGATACTTAATCAGCATACTTCCCAGGTCAGAAATGCCCTCAGATATGATTAAGTCACTTGCCAGTTTCTTTGAAATAATTTTGAAACTTTTCCTCGTATTTTTCTTTGCCTCTTCAATCTCTTTCTCTAACTTTGAGGAATGCTTCACAAGAATAGTTCCCAGATCAGAAATACTCTCGGATGAAGTCTTTTTACCATCTAAATTGACCTTTCCATCACCGGTTGTATCTGTATTCCCTTGATTCCCTTCCTTGAGTTCGTTCTTCCTCCTATCCTTAGCTTCTTGCACTTCTCTTTCAAGTTTTGACACGTGCTTGACCAAGAACTTGTCTAGACTTGGGAGTTCCAACTGAACCTCGTTCCTTCTTATTGTTCCTGAACCAATGGAAGACATTCTTCGGTGACGGTTAACAGCTTGACTCGAGGTAAAATCAACAGCAGAGCCTGGATCATGCACCTTGCTGTTTTCCACTTCTGCTAAGGCAGCATTTAAACCACATGTAGCAACAATTGTTGCCAGAGAAGAAAGCTCATCTTCATTCAAGCATCCAAGCCTCTCAAACATCATATCCACAATCTTGGTCATATTCAACGTATCCAAAGACTGTCTCCTCTTATATTTCTCGAGTCTTGTCCCAGGAATCGGCAACGTAAAATCCATGTCTTGAGATATTGGTTCAGATTCTGACCCAGACTCTAATTCATATTCTGAGAATTCAGAATTACTATCAAGCAGATCTTTAAATTCTTCATTGTTAAAAGTAGGACTGTTTGCAAGCCTGGTAAATGCAGTTTTGACTGCTGCAGCTACTTGTTTATCTACCTCAAATACACTTGCAAAAGATGTTGTGGCCGTATAAGGAGTAGATCCCCCTCCACTAACAGTAGATGTTTGAACTTGACAGGACACTTGAGGGCTATTTGGTATATCGAACATGATTACTTCCATAGCTTTTGCAACTTCGAAAGCTTCGGCTGCAGTTTTCTCTGCCTTAAGCAGCAGCTCTTCTGCTTCCTTGCTTTGGATCCTACAAATTCAATACGAATAAACTAAGCGAAAGAATGGAGAATGTTAAGATATTTCATATCCTCCATGCACCAAGAAAGTTTACCTGGCTGCTTTTAGTATCCGACACCAAGATGCTTCCACCAACGCAGCTTTTCGAGCCTCCACCGCTTTGTTTGCAGCTTCTCTTGCTGCAATTTTCTCTCTCAGTACTCTTGAATAATGTGGATTTGAATCACCAAGCGCCTCATCAAGAGTCATACTCATTCCATCTAATTCCTGATCCAAATATAAAAATCAGATAAAAATGATGCGTGTTTTAACTTCTTTTACACAGTAGAATATAATACACAAACAACCTGCAGCATTTTGATTTTCCTCTGCAAGTAGGAGTCCCCCTTTTTGCGCGGGAACCAGTTGATGGGAGAATTCTTACGGTGAGAAGGCTTCTTAATTTGGGATGTAAATTTGTTTAGAGCATTCAATGCTGACTGGCCAGTCCCTTTTGGTGATTTATTCTGCAATATTCATGAGCAGGAAATGTAAACATCACAATTAACCTCCACAAATTTCAAATATCAGGCTAGTAAAACCATCCAGCAATATCAATATCATATATACCTAGCAAAAATGCTACTGGCCTAAATGACAACAAATGTATTGATGAAAAGGTGAACCATTAGAACTTAAGACTTAATCACCAAGTACTTAATATTAGGATTTCTAGAATCCTAATGAACTTCAACAATAATATTAATTTGTTTCAAACGTCAGGAAAAGTAAATCGAAACAACGACAAAAGAAACCAAATTCTTTTGTTAGGAGATTTTAAGGTTTTGATTCCAGTCAAATCAAAACAAAACCCTAAAGTAAACACTCGTAAGAAAAAACCTTAATCACCTAGTAACTCTGAAGTTCAATAAAATGAGGCAAAATTTAATGATACAAATTAACAAGAAACCAAAGAATCCTAATCGTTGAAAAATCAACAAAACGGAAAAGGATTTACCTTTCCGGGCTTAGAACCCGAAGAAACCTTCTCACTCGAATCACATTCTTTGTCAACAGAATCAAGGACAGTGTGGCTTCTGTTCTTGTCTAACACAGATATGCATCCCAAGTCTAAGCACCCACCATCCATTGATTGCCAAATCATACAATTAAATCTCTTGAAAATTGCAAACTCGATGGTATTAAAAAGAATTCAGTGGATTCAGTAAGGAGATATTTGGCGACTTGGAGGGAGAAAGAAGTGAACGAAGAAAATTTTGTGTGTTTTAGGGGATCTGATTTTATGAAGAGAAAATTACGACGGTGTAACGGTTTGTTTGTTTTTTTTAAAAAAATCAAAGCCGTTGCGGCTAGAGGGTTGTGGGTCTCTAACGGCTAGTTTTTGCTAAATCCGGTATTGAGTTGTTATCCGGTGTATTTGGGGTATGGTGGCGCTAGTTGTGGACCACTGCTAGCAAGACACGTGGGTCATAGCCTAGTATAATCTCGCATACCCATCCTTGCACAGAGATTTTCACAATTAATGCTAGTTTCACTGATTTTTTTTCCAGCGTTACTTTTTGAAACATCATAATTATTGGATATGTGAAGCCCGCTTGTTAGATTTTCCAGAAAGTTATTTGTAGAAAAACCTTTGAATAAAGTTAGCATCGTTCTATATTTTAGTGCTTAGGAATTAGATTCAGGCTCTATCAATTACAGCATGTAAAATACGAAAATATGCCTCTTCTGCTTGTAGCATTTTTTTTCTTTTTCTTTTTTATTGACATGGTAAGCAGAGAGATATAGAAGTATTCCAAAAGTAGTAGAAGAATGCACTGATCAAATTCTCTGCACGTTTCACCTATAAACTATACATCAGCGGGCCAGAGTTAAAATGCTTTTACATGAAAAAGTTCGCATTGAGTGATGAAATTTATTGTGAGTTCCGACAAAGATGATGAGCGAATCGCAGAATATTGTCTACTTATGCCTAGTCCAGTTCCATTTGATCTCTGATCCACTTCGTTGCCACCCATTTCTCCCCTTTGATAACTGGACAGCTTCCGTGGAGAGATGTCTGCAAAAGTTTGTGACAGAAAACACATGCATAAACTAGAGTAACGACAGCTAAAACAGTCATTATACATGAAGAATAGGAATGTCAAAAACCGATGGCTAACAATACGGCCTCCATCCATTCCCTCCCCCCACATACTAGCAACTCCGTCGCAGTCAAATGAACTAAAGAGAAAAACACGAGGTGCAAATTATCCAGCGAAGGCGGCAAAGAAAGTATGTTGGCTCTACACTGTACACCCAATCCAGACACCTTACTGCAAGCTATGAAAACAACTTTCAATGAACTGTAGGATGAAAAGCAGTTCAACTGAGGAGGTCTTCTGCTTATATGCTCTATCCTAAGGAAAAGGACGGCTTGAAAATTGGTTTGGGTTTTGAGGCTACGATCATCACTACCATTTAATTAACTGTCAAGGGATCAATTTATTGGAAAGCTCTTAACTTGCGCATTAAAACAAGAAAATACATGTACAGTTATATAAACATGATCATGGGGTGATTATGATCTGGAAAAAAGGGAACAATTACCCGATCAATGGTTCCATTTGGAAACAACGAGTAAAATAGAAGTCCATCACCTTGCCGAGGCTTCACTTTCAAACCAACACATTGCTTATACTCAAAGCCAGAACTTACAGCAGAGCCATTCTATAGATCAAACCAATAGGATTATTATCAGTTCGCAAAATGATTCAAATCATAAAGCAACAAAAAGATACAGAATTTGGGTAAATACCTCAAAGGGGAACATGGTTTCTCCACCTTCTTCCACACTAGACAGATACAACAAGAAAGAAGCAACCTGCACGATGGTGAATCGATCACAAAATTATAATTTTGGAAAATAATACAACTTTCATAAGGTAAAGAAAGATCTTGTGATTTTTTAATGAAAAAAAAAAAGAACAATCTTTGAGAATCCTGTGACTACTTCAATTGATTCATGGATTTTCATTGGGAGCATGTAAAGCACTACTATAAAAGGTCAAAGAAGTAACATGCTGCAATAAAATCCTTGTAAATAATCGACAACAAGATAAAAGAGCTTTAAATATGAATTTTGGGTATGAGACCATGCTAGAACAAAAGGCAAGGAAAAAAACAATGGCATGCAAGGGAGCGGGAGCAATCAAATTTACTAAACTCCTGATTTGGCACAGCATTCTACATTTAGTAAGTAGCAGGGAGTGGTGAAACTAAGCATTCAAGATGTGATAAAGGTGTTTGTTATGTACCCTTTGGCTTGGCTGTGGACCATATTCATCAGGGTTAAACGCATCATAATGTGAATCATACTTCTGCCCAATTTCATAACGCAAGATATTGAATGCCTGCAACACGGTGATATCCACTCAGACTAACATAGAAATGAACCTGTAAAGAAAGGTTAATTATTTTTAAATTTTAAATGCAAGGGGACAGAATATCAAATATTTGATTAGCTAAGAATCATTAACTACAAAGGTCAAATCATGCTTGTAAGAAAATGTGTGATCTTTTCTACCATCATACATCCCAAAGATCAGAGATGCCAGACAGCACTCCGAGTAGCTCATATAGGAGGGGAAAAAGTGACAGTAGCAGTATCAGATTTCACATGCATTTGGTAGCATTACAAAAGCATGGGACTTCCTTTTAGACCATCAAAGTAAATATTTATTGAATATATGTATCTACCAAAAATATGGCCACTCATTTTTCTCCAGTTTTCCGTTTTCAAACTAAAACACTGTAGGGAGACTAGAATAAAAGTCTATAATAATCATGTCAAGTTGCAGGTTCTAGAATCAGGGTCCATAACTTCTTTTCTGGGAAAAAACTAGATGCAAATAAATTGCTTATAGCCTTATACCATTTCTGAAAATGCAATAATGAGCAGGGTGCCATGGAAAAAGGGCCTAATTGGGTTGGTCAATGAAGTCATCAGAATGAAAGGTAGAAAAGAGACTAGCTAAAACAGGCAGTCTCTCAGAGGTAAAAGGCTGAATTGGTAGATGATGTTATTAAAAGCATGTCTTTTCAGTCAGTTTTTACAGGTATTTTTAAATTTTAGCATTCTGAGTAGATAAGTGACCAGAAAAAAAGTCTCTCAGAGGTAAGTTGTGATATCATTACAGGGTTCTTCTTGTAGATCTTTCAGCTTTTCTCATAAGTATCCTTAACTTTGTTGCCAATTATTTTAACCATTAGCAGCTAGTGATGACCATCTAAATTGCAGCAGTTCCTTTTCTTTCTTGAACATTTACCAACATTCTTGATTTATTAGTCATTAGAACCTCACAAGCATGATTCCAAAAACTTGCAAGTGCAGCCCATAAACCACTATAATTTACATAAAGGCCAGAGATCCATGAAAAAAGCAAATATTTAGAAACTCTCTGGACAGAGGTGCTTCACTTAATTTAACAAAAAAAATACTCTAAGAGTAAAACAGCAAGTCAGAGATCCATCAGTTGTTACAGTCTGGAACCTAAGGATATATAATGTCGTAAAGCATTTGCAACTGTTAATTGAGTCACATTTGAATGTAAGTTATTAGCTTTAGATTTACTGAAAGAAAGAGAAAGAAGTAAACACCCAGATACAACAGTAGCATTACTACCTGTCACAACAGTTATTATCGCAAACCTCTGAATTCCAGTCCCGGATACAAGCCATACAAAAACAAAGGACATTTTAACAGCAAGAAAATACCTCTCCATGTGATTGTGGGATCATTGTAGCCCTTGCAATTTTCCGCTCAATGAAGTCCAAGGTTCCAGTTTTATCTTCTGAACCACCAATAAATGTACCTGAACTGTTGCCGTGAGTTTTAAAGTCAAACAGATGAGAAAAGCCCATTGATCTAAAGCGTTGTGAGGAAAAAAAAAAGTATATTGCACAGAAAAAAGTAAAGAAAGTGAAATGGCTTGCCTTGTTCTAGTTCCTTTAGTACTCTCAGTAGTTTCTCCCTTTCGCAAAGCTAAAGTAGATGGTTTCAATTTAGATTTTGCCATTTTAATGATGCTTTCACATTGTTCAGGAGTCGCAAAGTTTGGGAAATAAAGTGCTCTTGGTTTCCAACTTAAAACCTGAAACCATACAGCATAACATGATCCACGAACCAACTCAGAATCACATAATTCAAAACCTTCCTATAATAGCACAAAACAATTGCAACCGATTAATTCCATCTGCCACAAACAAAAAAAAAAAAAACGGTCTATTACAAGATCGAGGCAGCTAAAAACATCGGCTTATTACAAAATTGAAACTCCGCTTCGCCTTTTGATGCATCGACTTTTGTTCTATTGCCTGCTCTCAACAACATCCACAAGGGACCAGATATCTTTCCACGTTTCAAATTTCCCATTTTCACTTCTGTTTGCCATCATTTCACTTTATAATAATAAATTAAATTCCTTTTAAGTTTCTCAAGCAAACAATTTCGAAATAGAATAAACAAACTATGATCCAATCAATATTAAAGCAAATCTTTCTCGCATCAAATTATATTAACCTAGCTTAACTTTAAAGCAGCTAACCAGTAAATCTCCAATCTATCACTAACCCAGAACATTTTTTCTATAACCTCAAATTATCAGACCTTGATTACCTGAAAAGGGATGGATTCAATAAAAGCTTCGCCAGTATCCCCATGAGGCATCGCGTCATGATCCACTTCCGCTACTGCAAGCATTCTTAACCTTGGTTTAATGACCGGGACATCCTGCAAAACCATAATTAAACACGTAATCACCCTCTAATCAGAGTAATTGATTAAAACACACGACCAATGCATGCACAGAGGGAGAGATACAAACGTGGGAGATAAAAGTGGAGCTGTATAGACCCCCAAGAAAGAACAAAGAGCAAAGAAGCATTGCAGCTGGTAACCCTAGCTTTCTTTTTGATCTTTTCGTTTTGATTTTCATTTATGATTCTTTTTTTATTTTTGAGTGTGGATCGTGGATCTTGAAAAGCAGAACTGAGAGTTTCGGGTTGATTGTGTGTATGTTTTTTCTTCCGTTGATCTGAAGAGCAAAGCGCGTTAATGGCGGGAGAGGAGAGGAGGGTTTTTTATTCTTCGCTGTGACATCACGGGGGCAGCCACAAGTGCGGTTACTGGAGGACATAAAAAAATTAATTAACACAGTGGGGCAAGTCTAACGTTTTCTTGGGGGGGAAAAAGTACAGATAAAGTTCCATGAATTTGATTTGCCGATTAATAATCCAACTTGTGGAGTTATGGCCCCCGACCACGTTACCATAGTGGCCATGAAAGTAACTTCTTGTCTTTGAGCGTGTGTGTTTTTTTTACTTTATTTGTTTTTTTATAGTTTTGTTGTTTTTATTATGTCAAAAATAAAAAAAAAATGAAGAAGAATTATTGATATATTTTCAATTGAAAAATATTTTTTTAAAAGCACTCATACTTTATTTTTAAAAAAGTGATTTTTTCTCTTCTTTTCTTTTCTTTTCTTCATAATTTTAATGTCATGTTATAAAGTTATTCTCTCCTGTCACTTTTTTCTTTTGTCTATGGATCTATAACCTATAGTTTGCGCGGTCACTTGTTAGCTACTTGTTGTCCTCGTTCATTTCGATTTTTGTTTTCTACATAACGATTTCAAGGCTGTTTATATCTATATAAAAAAGACATGTCAATGGAAAACTCTTATCATCAATTGATAGAACTAATTATTTCACCAATGTCAAATCCTTTTTTATAAAAAATATATGTAATGTTTTTTAGAAGATTTTTGTAGCTAAGAAAATTTAAAGTGAAAATAAAAAAATTATGCATATATATAATCATATAAATCAAGAACTATGTGTTAATAAATAAAAAAAATCATAAATGATAACTACAAAATAAAAATAGAAAAAATAAGAGGTAAATATAGAATAAAATATTTTATCTCACAATAGAAGATATTTATTCGGTTGTGTTTGCTAGATTTATTTATTTAATCAAATGATAGTAAAAAAGAAAACATATTAAATTGATTGAATAAAATAAAAAAAGAAAGAATATATCATAAGTTTGTATATATTAGAAATATTATATGAAAATAAATATTTTTTATTTTAAAAAATAAAGTTCATCTATATAAAAAAAAATATAGATGAATCGGAAAAATCTCTTCAAATATTAAATACATACGAAATAACTAAAAAATAATTGTCATTTAAAAGAAAATATATAAATAAAATAAAAGAGAGAAATGGTATTGATTTAAATATAAGTAAAAAATAATTTTTTAAAAAAAATGAAAAAAGAATTAAATTAAAAAAATAGAAGAAACAAAAGAGAGAAAACTTTTATTTTTTTTATTGCATTAGGTAAATAAATTTTTTTGGGAATCCCAAACACACCCTACATTATAATGGTAATAGAAATTTTTTAATTTTCTATGTTAAATGTGATGTAATGTTAGAAAAGTTTTAATTTTCCATATATGTTCATCTTTGTAAGATGGATTTTGTTGAAGAGCCGCATGGTTTTTTTCATGATCAATTTTTATTAAATAAATTATAATGGTAATAGAAAAAAAAATATTTTACACTTATAAAACAAAGTTCATCAGAGAAATCCTAGAACAAAAAACCAAATAAATCATTATATATTTTACATTTATACAATACTCTTTGCTCTGGATTTTAATATAATAAAATCATTCATCTTTAGAAATAATAAAATTTATTATGGAGGTAGGCATGCGCAATTTAGGATGGACACGTGCCATCATAATTATGTAGTTTTTGGTTAATATTTTAAAATAAAATATACAAAGACAATTGAAATAAAAAATTATTTAGCTGTAGAAACAAGGACAAAACGTCTTAGTTTATAAGATGTCTTAGAAAATGAGATGCGACATGGCCCTAAGACATTAATACAGTTATATATATATATATATATATATATATATATATATATATATATATATATATATATTTCAAAATTATCATTCTATCATTAACAGAAAAGAAATTCTAAAACATTTACTTTCTTGCATTAAATTTTAATTTTTTTAGAAATACAAAGGAAAAAAATCATAAAAGTAAGAAAAAAATATTAATAAGAAAAGGAAATAAAATAGAGAGATAGAATTTTACTCAAAAAAAAAATTCCGTCACAAATCAGCTCAAAACTATGATCAAATAAAAACTCTCTTGGTAAAGGACTCATAAATCTACCATTGGTTTTAAGAGATATAAAGATTTGAAGGTTTAGATCTAAAACCTTAATTTTGAATTTGAATTGACTTGGTTAAGATATTTTTTATAGATTATATTTGTGTTTGGAAGGTGTAGGGTGTTAAGAAATATAGAATTATTTTATTTTATTTATTAAGGGTAGAATAATATTTTTATTTTCTTTTCAGTTTAGCCTATATATAATCTTTGTGTATTGAGGTTAAAGTTAATCCTTTATATTATTATAATTACATTATGCAGTATCAATAAAACTCTAACTTTTTCCTCTTTTATTTTTGTATTTCACTTTGTTTTCTTAAATTATTTAACATGGTATCAAAACTAAATTTCATGGAACAAGGCTTAATCTCAAACACAACTTTCGCGAATTCAATTTTGAGAAAATATTTGTTCAATTTCTGCAATCTAATATTTTGTTTTCCTTTCTTTTGTGTTTTGGTTTTCTCTGTTTATTGATTATGGTTACTGAAAGAAATGATCCGCTTCAGTCTATGAATGTGAGGTTAAATAGAAAGAATTATTCATATGGGAGTTATATGATGAAGAATTTTCTTAAGGGTTGAAAAATGTAGAGATATGTTAGTAGAACTCTTGTGAAATTTAGGAATACTGATGAGAGTTATGCTGCTTTGATAGATGCCTGGGAAGCAATGATACAAAGATTATTACTTGGATTAACAATTTTGTTGAGACAACAAATGAGGTTTAAGATCATCTACAGAAGAGTATTCACGCAATTAAATTTTACAAAGTAGTATCAATTAGAGAATGACATATGAGTTACTCACCAAAAAAAATATGAGTATTCAGTAGTTGTATTTTGCTATGATAGATTTTTAGGATCAATTGTCTCTTACAAAATCAGTAGAATTCAAGGCATGTGGTGCCTAATTTGCTATTAAAGAGCAACAATGATTGATACAATTTTTAATGACACTTCGTAGTGATTTTAAAGGATTTAAAGATTCAATTTTTCATCGTTCTCCACTGCTTTATGTTGACTTAATTGTCAGTGAGTTGTTGTTGAAGAAATACATCTTCAGTCTTATTCTGAAATGAGAGTTCTTTCTACTTCTAATTATCATGTGCTAACAATACCTTCTAAGCCATTCTTTAATAATCAAAATAAGCCTTACACAAAGGTTGCCTTCGACGAGTACAGTTTTTGTAAGCAGAAAGGTTATTTGAAGGTTCGGTGTCTTATGTTGAGACAACAGAATCAAGCTTAGAAGCTTGATAATCAATCGCAATCTAATACTCATAGACCACCTTAGGGTTACAAACCACCACACCATAATATTGCAACAATAGTTTTATCAGGTCCTTTCACCAATCCTAGTACTCTGGTTAAGTAATTTCAGAAGTTTCTCTCTTTATAGCCACAAGCTATGTCCGTTTATTCTTCCGTAGGTTAGTTGTCTTATAGTTCTTCAGGTATGTCACATTATAAATGGGTCTTAAATTCTGGTACTTCATATTATATGTTTCTAGATTCTTTATCTTTTGTTTTTATGTTCCCTTCGCCTTTTACTCTTATAATGACTAATGATGACACTCTTATGACCTTAACAAGTATTGGTTCTATTGTCACACCTCACTTGTCTCCCCTTAATTTTTGTTTTATTCTGAAACTCATTTTGAATATTGTTTATGTTGGCCAGTTATGTGATTATGGTGATTATTTAGTCATCTTTTCATCTTTTTTTTTTTGTGTACAGGATCTGTAATCTTAAAAGCTAATTAGGACAGGCCGTAAGAAGAAGGGACTATATATTTTGGATGAGTTAAAAGTGTCAATTACTGTTGTTGTTATTGTTATTAATGTTGATTTGTCTTCTTTTCATTACCTTCTTCTAGTTTTTATTTATAGCATTCTCGTCTTGGTCATGTTTCTTCTTCTCATTTGAGATTTTTAGCATCCACAACAGCTTTAGAAAATTTTAAAACTTGTGATATTTTTAATTATAATGGATGTAAACTGATAAGATTTTTCCCTTTACCTTTTAATCAAAGTATTTTTGTTTATTCTTCTCCATTTGATGTGATTCATTTTAATGTTGGGTTTATTTAATGAAACATCATTCTAAATCCTTTAAGATATATACAGTCTTTTGAGCTTTTGTTAAAACTCAACATTATATCGTTATCAAATGTTTTAGGTATGATTTGGATGGGGGGTATACCTCTAATAAATTTTATCTTTATATGTTGATGACATGATTATTACTAGTAATAACATTGATTGTATTTTAGTTTTGAAAACAGAGTTCGCTAGATGGTTTGAAATGAAGGATTTGAGTTCTCTACGATATTTCTTAGGTATTGAGGTAGCCTACTCACATAATGGTTATCTTCTTTCTCAATTGAAATATGTTGTAGATATTTTTGAGCGAGCTAAACTTATAATAAGACTGTAAATATTCTTATTGAGGTTAACGCAAAGTATTCTTTTTCGATTTACCTTTGTCAGGTTCTTCTTTATACTATATTATTGTTGATAGCTTGATATATCTTACTATTACTCGTCTAGATATTATATATATTGTTCATGTATAAGTTTATGTTTTTAGATGGTTTTGATATATTAATATTAAAAAATATTTTAATATATTAAAAAAATATTTTAAAATACAACCATTATCACAAAAATAACCACTACTTTACGGTCATTTCCTGATTTATTCGACAGCTCTTCGATGCATTCTATTTCTGGCCCAAGATTATATGCCACTTAGACTTCAAATTATAAAACCCGGAAGAAACCGCAACTCACGAATCAGTAATCACCACCCTTCACAAAAATCCATATATTCCCAGTTGCTAAAATAAGATTTTGAAACTATCGATTATATCACAATCCCACCCACCCATTCGATACCCATTTCTTCAAGCAATTCATTAACGTCGGTGATTTTAGGACCACAGATTTGTATCATGCACCCATATCGTTTTTCTCAAATGGAAAAAACGTTTCTGGTTCCCGTGCACATCTGCTTTCTGAATGTGTACTTCTATCTTCAACTCTTCACTACCAGAAGTACAAAAGAACTTATTCCTTCATGGATATTGACAGGACACCACTAAGATTATAGGTACTTGTGTTTCCATGCCTGGACTCCGTCGTTTTCGATTTTTCATTATTATATAAAGGACCTTGGACCTCCAGAGCTTTAATTTGCCCTAGCAGCTCTACGTGCAACCACCTGGTTAAAATAATTAAGCTCTTGTACTTGTGTCATCAGTCATATGGCTAGAGCTGTGATTTCAAATGCAAAGATGCTAGTGCTTAGGTGATGCTATTGACTTCTTATTAATTACTTTTTGACAGATTGGAGACCTGGAGCAATCTAGATTCTAGAGTTTCGTTGAATGCATGCATGATCATCAGTACTGTTTTGCTAACGAGCATTAACTCTCTTGCACCTCAAGTGATTTGCATTTAATTTCATTTGTTCCGGCATCTACTTATGTTCGTGGGTGCACTTGTTTTGTGTTTCCTTCTTCTTCCCTGATATTGACTTTGAGGTATGATCACAGCTCGTGCAGGGGAACGTCGAGGCCACTCCAGCGCCATTTTAGCAGTCCTCCAGCAGTACAGCAGCCAGAAAAGTCAGGGAACTCAGTCGAATGTAGCAAGATGGGGGACTGGGTACCTCATCCTCGCACAGGAATTTATTTTCCGAAAGGCCATGAGTGGGTGATGGATGATGTACCAGAGAATGCAGCTTCATTCAGTCAGACTTATTGGCTGAGGAATGTTGATGGTGTTGAGAAACCCCATGACCATTACTTGGCCACCAATCTGTATCCAGTTTAGTCAAGAAGATATAACGAGTGCCGCTGTGGCCCTGAAAGTTATACACTAAGATATATCCTCCTAGTGTTGAACGCTATATATATATATATGAATGGAATAACACAGATCCAAGAAATTACGCAGCCCTTTTCTTTTTTCGAATGGCTTCTTTGCTGTTACGTACAGCAGCTCTGCAATATTCTTATTAATTAACAGGTATATACATGCAGCTTACTTCATGATTACTCCCAAGGCTATATAACTGATCACAAGAAAAAGAAATCCTTGATTAATAACATCGATCATGCTAAATGAAGTAGAATTAGTTGTGTTTAATTGAAGGAAGTAAATCCTGCTGTCGTCTCCCAAACGAGGTAACCTACCAGCATAAACTTATTGGTCGGTGTGCGAATACGAATTAATTTAGTGGGTATCAGCTGCGTATGAAAGTGAAGGAGGATAGTTATGGCAAGGCCTGGCAAGGAACTTATTCTTTGATCGAGGAAGGCAGCCCGGTCTCAAATCCCTCGTTTCCGAACCCCTTGCTGCACGTGTCTCAAATCGAAATCCTTCAAAATTTTATTCGTTTCTCTCAATCTTTTTCTTGGTTTAACCCTCTGGTGAATTATCGTTGGGAGATTGGCAGGTTCACATGCATTTTAAGATTTGCAAATCTATTGGAAAACTCAACAATTATGGAAGTATGTTCTCAAAAAGTTCATAAGAGAGCTAAAATTTGAAGGGAGAAAAAATGATTCTTTTAATGAAAAATGCATTTTTTGAAAAAATTAAATTTTTTTTATATATATTTTGAATTTAGAGAGTTAAAAATGAGTCAGACAATAATAATAATAAAAAAAAATTACATCAAATGAAGTTAAAAGTTAGAGATCAAGTATTAAGATAAGTTTGGCTATGCGTTTCAACCTGTGTTTTGGTAAATTTTGAAATTTTTTTTTTGTTAAAATTGAGTACGGTTTGTATTTTTTGGATCGTTTTGATGTGTTGATGTCAAAAATAATTTTTAAAAAATAAAAAAATATTATTGACATATATTTCGACACGAAAAACTATTTAAAAATTAACCGTTATCATACTGCCAAACACACTAATATCAGATAATAGTTGATAGGGTAATGTTAAGATTTTCTTAGTTTGCAAAAATATCTTGTCTTGTAGTGTTGTTTTTTAAAATATATTATATTTAAAAATATATTAAAATATTTTTTATTTTTTAAAATTTATTTTTAATATTAACATATCAAAACATTTTAAAAATATTAAAAAAATTATCTTTTAAAAAATTTATTTTTAAAACACAAAAATAAAGCATCTTAGCCTTACTGTATCTCATAACTTTGCCTAGTTTATCAATCACCCCCTCTATGTTTCCACTTTACACCAATCGTCGTCAAAACGGTCTTCACACGTCTTCGCAGGGACTGTCGGTTAAAATCCAAGGCCTTCGGTTTGGGATTTCAGATGAGAGCTGAAACATAAGAGGGTGGTTGGTGGAAAAAAACTAGTTTGAGGGGTTAAAAGATAAACCTGGTACAATCAGGGGGGGTGGGGGCAAATTAAGGTTTGCCAGTATTCCACGTAGAAACCACAATAGTCAGAGAGTCAAAGGTTTGACTCACCGTTCATCACGGGAAAATTTCTTGACGGACATTTTCCTTTCCATCTTTATCAGTGCATTTTCTTTTCATTTTCCGTTTTTGTTCTGTCATAAATCAAGCACTAACCACGCATCTGACCCCTGATGCATACTTTTAGCCAGTCCTTAAACTTTGTCATATTTTGATTTTATCACCCAACAACCCTTATACAATTTCGCTGATATGTGAATGCCAGGCACGTGATTGTTTTATTTGTTGATATGGATTTATTTATTTATTTGTGTTTTTAAATTGTTTTGATATGTTAATCATAAAAAATAAATTTAAAAAATATTATTTTGATAAATTTTTAAACGAAAAACACTTTAAAAAACAATCATCACCACAATATCAAAACAAATAAATTATTTGTGCTAGTGGTATCCTATCTACTTGAATTATTAATACTTTTAAAAAAATTCAAATTAATTTTGAAAAAAATTAATTTTTTTTAAATTAATTATTTTATTTTTTCAGATCGTTATAATGTGCTGATATCAAAAATAAATTTTAAAAAATAAAAAAATATTATTATAAAACATTTTTTTAAAAAAAACTTTTAAAAACAACAAATTATAAAACCAATGGCTAGGACAAATTGGCATTTGTGAAGCCTACATGGCTCGATGCTAAATTGCAAAATAATTACAGTTTGGGACCTGAATTGAGATCTCTACCATTTTCTAGGGATTGTTTCTAACCCAGTCCCAAAGTTCTATTAACAAAACCATTTCTTAAATATTTTGTGATGAAACTCCATCGTCGTTTTATCTCCTGCTCAGCACCAAGCAACGGTCCCTTCTTCCATCCCTCTCGCTCACTGGTCACTACCAAATATTAATTCTGTATTTCTACGAACCCTTCCCATCTCTTCATAATCCCTCTCCTATTTTGAACTCCGGTTTCTTCTTGGAAACCTCACTGACACTTCACCTTAATTTTTATCTCCGATTTTTCTTTTTCTTTTTTATGCTGCCGTTTTAGTGGCAAAAATAAATAAAGAAACCGGATCGTGAGCTTCGTGGTGCATGACGAGCGCATCGGAGTTATTTTATCAAAGAAGGTCCCGTGTGAGCCGAGCCAATACCGATCTAGGGCTCGAGCCTTCTCTCTCTGACCGTAGCTCTTACCAAAATTACAATCGCCGCCATCACCATAATCATAATCATAACCATCGTCATGATTTGGACGGCTGTGATCCTCTCCGCAGACCCTCCCACGTGCGGACCCCCTGCCACCGGCTGTCATCCCCACCTGTAAGCAACTGAATATTTTTTGGAGTTTTAGAGTTCAAGAAACGGGAGCTTAAATTATTTAATTACTTGACTGGTAGCTTATAATTCTAATATTTCTCTAGCACTAGTAAATACACCAACATAAAAAGCTGCAAAGTTTGTTAAATTTGGAATGTGATTTAAGTGGGTATTTAAGCTGATGTTTCTTTTATTTGTATTTTCTAAAGTCTAAACTCTGTAAATCACTGTAACTTTAAGTGCATGGTCTGGAGGTTAAGTAGTTATGTTCGTAGGACATTTTCATTGCTGTAATCAGTGTGGCAATGCCAGGATACATTCTCTTTAGCTTATTGCTGTATTGTGTCTGGCTTGCATAGGAACGTGCCTCAGATCGACTGGATCAAGGTACCGACCAGTTTGTACCAAGCAACAATCTCACCGCTGAAACTTTAAGCCGGCCAAGAGCGACTGGAAATGGGAGGCTTCCTGGAGCTGTGCTACTAGCAAGGGCAAGGCTTCTTGAAAGGTTAAGAGGAGTGTCCCTTTCTGCAAACAGGTGATCCAATTTACCTGTTGCATTCACTGTATAATGCACAGAGCATTGCATACACAGTGGTATTTGAACCCACCACAAATTAGCAGCCATTGATGCCAATGATGGTAACCTCTGGCATTTGTTACATGTTGATGCCATCCCATCATGTATGTGCTGTTGCCACCACGATTATTGTGACTGCTGCTTTTGGTCCCATTTCTTTTGCCACCCACTACTACCACTACTTGATGTCTTGCTGTAACTCGGAGACATCTGTCTAATTATGTCACACGACACATACAGGAGTTAGAATTTTTCCACTTCCATTCTATTCGATAAAAATCAAGTATAAAATAATACGGCCTGTGCTACTTATCTTGGGCCTTATCTAACCGTTTAAATTTTTAGGTTGGGATTGTTAATGATTTTCTTTGCTAATGCAAGCGTGTTAGATCATGGATTTAACTCTAGGAACTGACCTGTTTATTTTGGTTTCATCCAGGCGAAGTGGCCCAGCTTTCTTTGGCATCTATAACAGGGAGTATACGCTTGGTGACGAATTGAGGGTTGTTGATGCAGGAGCCTGGGGAACTGACATTTCTTCAGGGTTGTTTGCTGGAGTTTCTCCTTTCAATGACTCAACCTTCCAAACCGAAAGACCTCACACCGTGCAGGAATCATGCAAGAAGAAACCGCCTGGTCTAACTCAAGATGCCCTTCAGTGTTTGCAATCAGAGGTATTTAGCTGTTTAGGGAAGGGTATTGAAGGGGATTCATCTCAGGTGTCGTGGGATTGTAGCATATGTCTCGAGAGTTTCAGTGAAGGAGACGAGCTTATTCGTTTGCCCTGTGACCATAGATTCCACTCTGCTTGCCTGGATCCTTGGGTCCGAACTTGTGGGGACTGCCCATATTGTAGAAGAGATATAGTTGTAAGTAATGATTGACAATAAAAAGAACATGAGGTCATTTGGAAGCAGTCTATTTGATTGTCATGAATTCGAATTCAACTGCATTAATCTTGTTAAGTGATCTGAACAATTCCTGGTTAATAGAATGCATCGGAGCTGAATGGAAAAGAATTAAACATAATTGATGTTTTGGCATAGCGTATTATAGTCTGAACGATAAAGATGTTCGCCTCTTTCAACTTTCTAGCATCCTTCCATGGAAGCTTATAATGCCGATGAATGAATTTAAGTGGCCAAGATTTTACTGGCAACCCCCGCATTTTTTATTCTGCAGTTGCAATTTCTCGCAAGTGATGTAGCTCCGCATGTTTTTTATTGTTTTTTACGTTATTTCTAAAAAGATAACCTAGTTATGGAGAGCTTATGAAGGTTCATTTTTTATACGAAGAGCTAAACTCTTTTTTTCTTTCTTTCAATTGAGCCCTTTTTATTTTCCATTTCCATCTTTTATTTTCCTTTTAATTTTTTTTTCTTCTCATTTTCATTCTTATATTGTTTTAACAATAGTTCAAATTGTTTTTGGGCTTAAAAACCACTAGTAGTTCTGTGTGGTACCCTCAAATTGGCAATCCCTCCCTAACCCCTTGCCAATACATCTTCAAAATCACCCCCAAAACAACCCCTGAAAATTTAACTATCTGGTTAGAACGTGCCTGGAAAGACGATCCAAGTACCACTCTCAAGCTCATTAGCCATCTTGGCTTAGCCTTCATCAATGGCAAACCTAATAACGATGCATTCCTTACGTCAGTTCTTTGGCTTAATGAGAAAGATTTTTACTTTCTTGAGTCACGTATTCTCGCAGCCCTTGCACAACATGGGTACCTGAAAGATCTTCCCGAGATCTTGTATCGAATCTTGAAGTTAGAGATGGAACGTAAAGCTTACAGCAGAGAAGGCCCTTTGTTTCAAGAATCGAGTGTGAAAAGTGAGAACCGGGGTGGTGAAACTGAGATGGATAAGGAGAAGAGGAGGGTTTTGAGGAAGGGGAAAGATATGTCTTGGGCTAGAATTGCAGATGCTGATATCTGAGAGGTGATTTGAGTTTTCCAGCAAGGCAATTCAATGGAGTGACAATGGTTAATGGGTATTCAAATGGTTCACTGGCAGCATTGCTGGAGAGAGGTGTGGTTCCATTGCTAGAACATTTGGTGAGAGTAGTCAGTCCTGATCGTGTTATGAAATCAGCCATTTCTAGAGAGTTTGAATGGTATATAATTGGAGGATAAACAAACACTCCTAACAAAAAGCTTGGCTTTCAGTTGTACGTCCACGATATTTTGTGCAAATCTCTTTGATCAAATTCCTCTTCTCAAATAGACAAAGCTAATTTGATGTAGCATTTGCTCACATTAGAGTTCATGACTAGAGAGAACAAATTAATGAAATCGTGGTTTCCTAGAGTTTCCAATTAAATCCTTCATGCTAAGAAAATAAAGAGATAAAAAGGTCCTTAGACTTATTGCCAATGTTTCCGATGCTTTGATCCTCAGTTCAAGCCAGTTAATCGAATATGACATCAGATGCTTTGTGATTACTTGTCCTTGCGTATTTTTAAAGAAATATTTAGAGGCCACCGCTTGTTTAATTGGATGATAAGAGTGTTGAGCTTGCATTCTCGAAATAAATGACAATTCTTTGCTTATTAAAGAGATGAGCTGAAACTTTATGATCGGCTACAAGATTCGTATAAGCCAGAGTTCGTTGTTATTCTGCAGAATTGGGGGCCTTCTCAGATCATGATTTGGTTTTTAGATCAAATGGACAGGTTCTTTTGCGTTTCTATATATTATATCAGACATTTATTGTTTTGTGGCAGGTAAACTCCAAGCAAATGATTTGATTAAAAGAAATTCTTCCAATCCAAAAATAAACAAAGTAGACATGAACATAGAGCGAGAGTTTGTGCATTGTCTCATGCTTGGTCCTGCCATGGTCCGAAGCATGTTTAAGAGTGATGGGCCCATTAGAGTGAACTCTTAAGAAAACAAGAAACGGAAAAGAACGTAGAAATCTGAATGCTTCAACATTTTTCCAAGCAAGCTAGTTTTTGTCTCGTATAGTTTTGGATTTTAGTGACAAGATTGAATCATTTTATGTTTCATGGTCATGGATTCAACTGCAGAATCTGGAATTCGATTTGATTTTTTGGAAGAAGAAAATGCAGCGGGGTTCATTGAACGGGGTTCTTTAAATTTCGTGATGGAACGGAGGAGCAGGGAGAACTTGATTCTGAAATAACTAGTCAGAGATTATGGAATGCAAAAGGAAGTTCTTGTGCATATAGAGTTCGCAATCGATTGCAAAAGGAAGTTCTTGCTCCATCGCGCTAAAGCCCCTGAGGAATCCAAAGAGATTCAAGCTCCTGTCAAAAGGCAGGGCTTACTTACGTTGCCATGAAAGCATACAAGAAGCTAGTTATGGAACCTGATGAGAGGAAGAAATCCAAACAATACTTGAAGATTGTGGATAAGTAATGGAAGTTCAGTGCATATTATATACTTAAAGAAATTAAAGAGAGTGAGGGAAAGGCATGGAAGCCGAGAGAGAGAGAGAGATCACATATATATAGAAACTAAGACATGCAGCTTATGACCACATATTTTGGTCTTACACAGAGGAGCTATCGGAGAAACTTCAACTTGCAGCTCCACATCCTGAAATTGCATCTCATGTTATTTACTTATTTAGAAGATACGGAAAATATAATATAGTTTTTTCAAAGATCTTGCTGGAAGAGTGTCACTTTCAACAGTAAGTATGGAACATGGACAGATGATGATGGAATGCAGCTCCCTCACCCAAGCATTCATTCTGACGAACAAGAAATCTGAAATTGAAGAGCGCTACTGGCAGAGACTTGCAGAATTGTTGTCAAGTTGAAGAGTTGTATTGCCGTATGTGATATCTCTGAAGGCGTGAGTGGCACAATTGTGGACGAATTCGGTGTCTTTATGGGCTACTAATTTATGAGGTTATCTATAACCCGTGGAGAGAAAAGATTTTCACAGTCAATGATCATCCTAAGCTCTGCAAGATCAATGTTCTTGATGGGAGATTATCATTCTACAAATGATTACACACAGCAAGAGTAGATTTTGACAGAGAAGAGAGCTTGGCTCCAGAGATGGAAGAGATTTTAAGCTCTGCAATTAGCAGGGATGAATTGAAGAATCTAGCTGTGATGGATTGATGAGCTGATAAACTGAACAGTATGTGTTAGCTCAAGAATTTTCATTTTCAAGTTCAAGTACTGAGTTTTCCTTTATTCTTTCATCTCCTAGCATGGTCAATGGTTTCCCTTTTCTTTTAGCAATATGAGGATAAAAACTATGTGCAGGGAAACCGTGAGCAGGGAAGTTGTGTCCATTGTCCAAGCTCAAAATCCACTGGCTACCTGCCAAATGATTCATAATCAACATTTAACCGGTTCAGCCGGTTTTCAATTACCTCTGATCTCTCTCTCTCCCTTTTCTTCCTGCACAATAAATGAAAAGTTTGATTAATATTGATATTACTCGATCTAGTTATTAATTTTAGGGTTGATAAAAATTAATTGAGATGAAGTCCGAAAATTCTATTTGAATAAAAACAAATAAAAAATAAATGACAAGTCTCTTATAAGGTTTTTGTCTATGTTATATTGTCTTTTATTTCATTTAATTTAATCACTGAAAAAAGAAGAGACCATTACTAGACGCTGACATTTGCAGCACTAATCACGTGGTCACTAGCAACCTGGAAGAATATAAAAGATATAATTGACCGATTCTAAACAAGAATGTCCTGCGTGTACTTACAGTCAGACAACACGTTAATTGGTGTTTTACACTAGCTAACACGTGTTTTCTATCTGGACGAAATATTTCTTATCTATAAAAAGACTATATATACTGAATTTTTTCAATGTAGTTTTATAATTTTAAAAAAATTATGTGAATTGAAACGCTCGTCTATATATGTAATTATATAAATTGGGAACTAGAAAAAAATATATTAATAATTACCAAAAATAAAATTAAAAAAATCAAGAGATATAAATATATAAAATATTTAACCTTATAAGATAAAATATTTATCTAGTTGTGCTTGCTAAATCTATTTATTAAACTTAATATTTTATTCAATCAAATGATAATATAAATAGATATATACATTAAATTGATTGAATAAAATAAAATAAAAAATATTATGCAAGGGTACACATATTAAAAATATTATATAAAAATAAATATTTTTATTTTAAAAAATAAAATTCATCTATATAAAAAATTAAAAAAATTATAGATTAATAAAAATAATCTTTCCAAAAACTAAATACACACAGTACCATTAAAAAAAATCTCTATAAAAAAAGGCTAAATAAAAAAAAACATAAAGAATAGATATTAATTGAATCATAGATTTAAAAATTATTTAAGAAAAAAAAAATTTAAAGAAGATATCAATTAAAGAAAGCAAAATTAGAAAAAAAAAATAATCTAGATGTTATGGCTTAACTCGTCAAGTATATGCTTCAAGTTATAGACTCAACTAAGTTTAATAATTTTTTTTCTTAAATTTCTATTTAACCCCCAAAATAAGGCAAAAAAACAGTCCAAGCTCTTAGGTCATTGCAAGAAAAAGCCGAGGCATGTGGTGGGCTTTTAAGCCCAGGCTCACATGTTCGAGCTTGGTTATATATCTTTTATTTTTTAAAGAGGAATGTGGGTCATCAACCCTTATTTTTCTTAGGAAAAAAACACTATCTAGTTAAGGTAGATGACGTGTCATGTACGAGCTTATATTTCGACCACTATTATGATAGCTGGAAAATCGGGACGTCTTTTTTAGTAAAAAAACAAAACTCAATTTTTAAGTCATTTCAACCCCCAAAATACTTCACCAAAACCCTTATAACACCCAAAACCATTATGTCAACTCCAAATACCTAAAAAAATTGCTTAAGAACCCGAAATCAAATCGGGTAAGTTTTGGTTTTTTGTATTTAAATCTAGTTTTTTATGCAATATTGATGCTCTAAACAACCATCATAAAACTTCTCTCATCTCTAAGAACCCATGAACACCAATAAGAACCCATTTTGGTGGCCGGAAGTAGAGTGAACAATAACTTTCTTTCTCATCATCAAAATCCAGCAACACATCTCTCTAACCTGGGATTGAAAAATAACGCAAATAAACTCGTGTATCGAAAGTGATTTTTTAAAATTTCAAGGAACCTAAAATGTATTAATCATGTTATTTTTAAAGATCGAGGACCTGCGTGTATTTTGCATAAAGTCTCTGGCCGCCACCCATGTTGGGCGCCTTTTTCATTTCAATTTCTATTCTTTTAATTTTATAATTAACTAAAACACCAAAAATAATTAGCCTTCAATAAAGATCAAATCTAACAAACTTTGAGAATTAAAATAAATTATTAGAAAATAAATATTAAATCTACAATGTTTTATGAGTGTATGAACAATGCCCATCTACAATAAAAAAAAATCACATGTTTTAAAGTTTTAGATATTAATTTGGTTAGTGCTAAATCTAATTTTATTATATATCATCACATCTATCCATAATGACATTGGATTATTATTATTATTATTATTACATCATGTTGCTCAAGCATCAAGTTATAGTAGAGATAGAATCCACATCTAGCTTGTGTGGTGTGAGGGAAAAAAAATATTTCAAGAATATATACAAGTTAGTAAATTAATTGTTATAGAATATCATGACACGATAGCTCATATCATGAATATATACCATGTATCCCACGTATTATGATAAGCTCACAATTTTTTTTAAAAGTTTTTTTTTATTTTTTTTACCAGGAAAATATATATAAGAAAAAACTAATTTAGCCATAACTCCTTGTGCTCACAAGTTATGTTTAACTAGAAAACGGATAAAAAGAAGGATCGTTCCAAGAAATTTGATGCTAACCCTAGTTTCCAAAATTTATTGGTCAAGTCTGAACCTAAATACACATCGGTCCAAAATCTAGGGTGTTTTTTATAATAATATCTTGGTCCTAGTCAAAAATTTCATGCCAAAAGTCAATGGCCCTCTCTAATTTCCTATCGCAATTAAACAATAAATTAAACAAGCACGACTTGTAGACTCCAAAAACAAGATCAAAGTGCAGCAGAAAATGTGAATAATTTTAAAAATAAATAAATAAAAAAAATGTAAAGCAACAAGAAAGTAAAAAACAAAAAGGAAAGGAACCGGAAGTTGCTTATAGGGAGAGAGAGAGAGAGAGAGAGAGAGAGTTAACGCGGAGTGTACACCGAAAGCAAAAACCCAAAAAGCTTTCCCCCAGTCGCTCTTCTTCTCCTCCTCCTTCACGCGGTATCTCTCATTGTCATTTCTCTCCTCAAAGAAAAAAGAAACCCTACCTCCCAATATTTATTTACATTGGAACAAGAAGTCCAATAAACGAAAAGCGAAAGAGACATCGATTCAAAGTTCTGGAACCAAAGAAACCAAGAACATTCAAAGTTGCTAAAGCAGATGATGTTGAGATCGTGTTACAGGCCGTTGGAGAGGTGTTTTGGTCGGGTAGCAGGTGGTGGTGGTGATGGATTGATGTGGCATGCGGATTTGAAACAACATGCTTCTGGTGATTATTCAATAGCGGTTGTTCAAGCCAATTCTAATTTAGAAGATCAAAGTCAGGTTTTTACGTCTCCGTCCGCTACTTATGTTGGTGTTTATGATGGTCATGGTGGTCCTGAAGCTTCCCGGTTTGTTAATAAACATCTGTTTCCTTTCATGCATAGTGAGAATTCTCTCCCTCTCTCCGTCTTCATGTTTAATTTTCTTTCTTAATTTGTTTTTATTAGGATGGTCTGCTATGTTGTTTTCTTTTAGTTAGGTGTTTTTTATTGGAGCCTCCTTACTCTCATATTTCCCCAATTGAAATAGAAACTAGAGAATATGTGATAAAAATAACAATTTTGACGGCCGATGGTGTGGACTGAAACGACCTGTAGGCAACAGACTTCTGTCTCTGTATCATTTTCTGTCTAAGATGTTATCTTTGATTGCAGAATTTGCTAAAGAGCATGGGGGGTTATCAGCTGATGTCATAAAGAAGGCTTTTAATGCAACTGAAGAGGAATTTTGCCATTTAGTGAAGCGATCATTACCTTTGAAGCCGCAGATTGCTTCAGTTGGATCATGTTGTTTGGTTGGTGCAATTTCAAATGATGTGTTATATGTTGCAAATCTCGGGGATTCTAGGGCAGTTCTTGGCCGAAGAGTTGACGAGGATAAGAAAAAAACAGTAGTGGCAGAAAGGTTATCGACTGATCACAACGTTGCTGTTGAAGAGGTGAGAAAGGAGGTTGAGGCACTTCATCCTGATGATTCACATATTGTAGTCTATACTCGTGGAGTTTGGAGAATTAAGGGCATAATCCAGGTACAGTGGGTTCTTGCTGCTAGGCTTGTTTTCTTCTTCCTGTTTTTGCTTGTTAGTTATGAGAATTCAGCTTATTGAGCATTGTTTGTGCTGGGGAATAATACATTCATTGATTTAGGGGCGAATATGTTTCTTCCTCTCCTTTTCTTTGAATGTCTTGCCAGGTTTGTTTTGAGTTACTTGGATAACCTTCATCCTAAAAACACCATTTGCAGTGTTTGTTTGACATAAAGTAATTGATCTGAGGATGGATCAATTCTAAAGGCATCCAATTTATGTTTGGTTATCTTATGTTTACCTTTTGCTTTTGCTTTATGATAGGCATCTGTCTATGGTGGAAACACTGTAGTTAAAGTTGGTCAGAGGGTTAGGTTCATGCTCTTCCAGGAATCTTATTCTCTGTCTCCTGGTCTACCATTTCATGCAATCAAGTGAAACAGTATAGTCTTCCATGCATGAGATGTACATGAAAACCCCCGAGGCCTAACAAGAATGCTTATGTAATTACAGGGAGTCTTGATCCTCTCTCTGTTTTTTTTCTTTCCTTTTCCTTTTTGTTTTTTTCATTTAACTTTTCTAGACACTAGGAACATCATACTGTGATCTTCTGATTAATGAACTGAAACATTGTCTTCTGTTGTCACTTGACTCCCTGAAGTTTTGGAGCTGATCACTAACTTAACGCATGTGGTAGATGAGGGTGGAATAAACCTTTCCTGTGTCTTTTTTTCCTTTTCAGGTATCCAGATCCATTGGTGATGTGTATCTGAAGAAACCAGAGTTTAACAGGGACCCAATTTATCAGCAGTTTGGTAACCCTATTCCTTTGAAACGGCCAGTAATGACAGCAGAACCTTCCATTGTTTTTAGAAAGTTGAGGTCAGAAGACTTGTTCCTGATATTTGCTTCAGATGGTCTCTGGGAACAATTGACCGACGAAGCAGCTGTAGAGATTGTTTTTAAGAACCCTAGAGCTGTGAGTGCTGTCTTTGACTTGCATGTTTTGCTTACTTTTTGTTGCAACTCTCATCGATAGCTTCGATCTCAGTCCTAATTTATACCTTGAGAGGCAAGTTTTAGCTACAATGGGATCATTGGGAATGAAATAATTGAATTCCTTTTTCACACCACAAGCCTGGTTGAGCCCATGAAAATGCAGGAGCGTGGTTAAATCTACCCCTAGCTTCCAGGCGTACCATATTTTTGTTGAACATGGACATACTTTTGGAAATAGGTTATTCCAGACTTCTGAAATTTTAAGCAAATGCATTGACAAACAAACTAGATGTCATCAATGTTCAATTGTACGGAGTTATTTATGCCAGTCCAGATTTTGCTGTTTGCTTGACGATCCTTTGGGCTGTTTGATACCTGCAGGGGATTGCTAAGAGATTGGTTAGAGCTGCTATTCAGGAAGCTGCAAAGAAAAGAGAGATGAGATATAATGACATTAAGAAAATTGAAAAGGGAATACGAAGGCATTTTCATGATGACATCACTGTGATTGTAATTTACCTTGATCACCAAAAAGGTTCTTCCAATGGTAGATTAAAGAACAATGCCATTGGCTGCACCAGCGCTCCAGTCGACATTTTCTCCCGTGATGCAGATCAAGCAGAGGTGGACATGCTTCAAACAATTTCTTGAACAAAGAAAAAGAAAAAGCCCTCTGAAGGGTCAACGCTGACGTCTTGATTTCTTCGAGGTATATATTGAGATGGGTATAGGATGCATATGGATGATGCACATAAGGAATTCAAAGTAGAAAATACATTTATGTGGATAAGGTTATCAATGGATAGCGGGTTCTTGCAAGTGAAGATCTAACTATACTTTCTTTCGTTCTATTAAGGATTGGGTAACTTCTCAGAGATTGTAGCACAGATTTTGTGCCTTTTTGTGTTCCAAATTTTAGAAATTACTAGTCTTGATTGATTGATCATTGTCCCATTACGAAGTTTGTTCAAGGGATTTGAACAGTTTTATGCGGTAACTTGCACTACTTAACAGGGTACAAAAGTAATGGAATGCGTGATTAGTCGATTCTTGTTTCCCAGGATCCCTGCACTAATTAACATATATTATAACTTTTAAATAAATTATATCGGTGCTAAAAACACAAGTTAATAGAAGTAGATGAGGACCATATCAGAAAATGCCATGAATTTAAATAAATTATGTTAGATTCTCAAATTGAAGATTTTAAAATTGTAAATTGATTGGTAAAAAATGAAAAGGGTAAATCACCATATCATCTTGTATGATTTTCATAAAAACAGTGCAATAATCGTAAAGTCTAGCTATTAATCGTTTCCTTCAGCATTTAATATACTTGGAAGCTAGCAAGGGGCAAGTATAACATAAAAATCTCTTCTTTTTGGTAAGCATACCTTTAGCAGGGGCCGATGGATCGACGAGCATAATTAAATAAATAAATAAAATTATTCAAATACGAAGAAAAAATGAAATATATGTAGAAGAACAGATCTCATCAGCAGAGGACGACTCTATCTTAGGAGTTCAAAAACACCTCAACAGACTCCACTTCTTTAGGAGTATAGTTTGACAAGTTTTAATCTTAAATTCATATGATTTATAGGCAACTAAGCAAAGTAACAGTCAAAGTTAATGTTCTCTTTAATGTTCCTTGTACATGCCGTTGAGTTGGATTCTTTGGGCAAGAGCTTCTTGTTGAGGGGGCGCGTGTGCTGTTGGGAAGCATTTGGCAACTCATATTTCTTTCTCCTCCCTCTTTTCTTTCTGCTACTCTGCTATTAATAGAAAGTGCTTTGCCATTTTGATTTTGTTTTAAATTTTATCATCATTCGTTCTATCTTTATCCTTTTGCTTTTAAATCATTTCTTGAATTGATTTTAAGCAAAGTAACAAGTTGATTGAAGTGGAAATAGATCCTACAAGATCTTGCTCCTCGTAATTCTGAAACATGAATGCCAACAGTGTGTCACTTCTCATTGATAAGACACGTCACATAATTTCCAAGATGGTCACAGTTTAACGAGTTCCACTGGGAGTAAAAGGGTGATGACAGGCACTTGCAAGTTTTTCGTCGTTAACAAGGTTTCCATGATCATTCTTGAGGATAGAACAGTTCAAACTACAGAAGGACCACTGAAACACACTGTTGGCATTCATGTTTCTGAATTATGTTATAACTGTTCTTCACAAAACCAACAAATGGAATTTAAACGCCACATCATCGTTACCTGTAGGCATAGCTTTTCATCAATTCAGCATTTATATATAGTTAATACTTTTTGTTACACCTGATATATACACACTGCACACACATCTAGCTACTTTCAGTATATATCCCAGAAGCCAGAACTTTCCGAAATCACGCATCATCAGCTAATGAATGGCCAATTAGCAGCTCTCCTGGCCAAACCGTTCACCCTTCTTTCTTTACCACATAGCTCGATGCTCAAGGACCTAACAACATTACATGGAAAATCACATCTTATCAAAGAAAATTAAAGGCGATGCATATGACAGTAAAATTTTGTCAATATAAATAAAACCAACTCAGGGAAAGGGTAAGACAGGTTTAGGCTGAAAAATGCTTTGACAAGGGGATTCAGAACTAAGTTCAACTAACAAAAGAATACATATAATATATGTGGCCCATAAGAACAAAACAACGGCAGATATTCCAATTCCATATTTTCGGAGGGACTATTTTGTTCTTGAGTAAATTTAATAAAAAAATGCCATCTTCTTGTATATTAAGAGCATTAAATTATTAATCACAATGACAAGAAGTTGCGGAGAAAATTTTCGTTTTCATAACCACCAAATGTTAATGACACAAAATGGTTCATATTTGATAGAGGTATGCATACCTTGAAGTCAGTAACTCCGCATTCCCCTTCTTTTCATGTCTTGTCCGGATCCATGCTCAGCCCTCCAAATGGATGTGTTCATGAGTACTTGCATATCTTCAACCTCCAAGAGACATTGGGAAGCTCTTACAAGATCATCCATATCAACCATATCTCCATGCCTAATCAAAACATGAGACAGATAAGAAGAGGATTGCCTATGACCACTTGGTTAAACGTTCTGATAACCTGCACTTTTCCTCCCTAGAAATATGTGGATCCAGCTCATGAAGACTGCTTATGAACATGATTGCATCATCCCGATGGTTATGTTTACAGTATCCATCGACAACTGAGTTATATGTATTTTGGTTCGGTTTACAGCCATGCTTGATCATGTATCGCACAACATCGATAGCGTCCTCAAACATTGAATCAGCTGCATAACTTGCAACAAAAGTATTATAAGTGATTACATCTGGAACAAGCCCAGATTCCCTCATTTCTGAGAATATCCGTGAAGCCTCTTTCATCCTCCCATTTCGACAATATGCAAAAATTACAGTGTTGTAAGAAATTATATCTGGTTTTATTCCCTTTGCTAGGATTTCTTTCAAAACTTCTTCTGATCTCTCAAAATTCTCCGATCGGCTGTGCATATACATCAAACTATTGTAAGTTGCCAAGCTGGGAGTGAATCCACTCTCATTCATGAAGTTCAAGATCTCATTTGTTTTGGTAAACATCTGCCTCCTGCCATATATAGAAAGCATGGCATTCAGAGTACTCAAGTCAGGTGAAAAACCTTTTCTCTTCAACTCCAGGAATGCAACCTCAGCTTCAACTAGTAGGTCACATTTACTATTAACTAAAACAAGGGTCTTCAAGAGTACGGCATGGGGTTCAATTACACCAGAGCATATCTCCTCAGCAAGAGCAAGCATCCGCCCAATCTCCCTGCCATTGGCATAAGCATGAAGCAAAGAACAGTATGTCAGCTCATTGGGCTTGCACCGACCATCTTTCATTTCAGCGAGTATTTTCTCTGACTGTTCCCAGAGCCCTCCTCGAGCTAATGCTGCCAGAACAGCATTATAGGTGGAAAGATCAGGTGTAATCCCAGCTTCCAGCATTCTCTTGTATATATCCATGGCTTGGTCAAATGATCCACACCGGCTGTACGAACTGATTAGGGTGTTGTAAGTGTCCCTCTCAGGTACAAAGCCAGCCCTCTTCATCTCCTTGAAAACTCCAGACACTTCTGAGTCCATCCCATTTTGCCCAAACACTGCTAAAAGGGTATTCCAAGTAACAATATCCGGTACACAACAGGAATTTTTGATCTCCTCAAAAATCTTCATCATTTCTGCAAACTTTCCCCTGTTACCATGCATCTTAATCAAGGCATTGAAAGTACAAATATTAGGTTTGCAACCAGCTGCTCTCATTTCAGCAAAAACCTTCATTGCAGACTCGTCCTTACCAGCCCTCACAAATCCTGACAAAAGCGTAGTGTAAGTAAAAACATCCAGGTTAATCCCACCTTCAACCATCTGGTTTTTAAGCTCCATTGCTTCTTTCAACAGACCATCTCTTGCATAGGCAGATATCAAGGAATTATAAGTCACAATGCTTGGTGAAAATCCATTAGCCTCCATTTCTCTTAAGACCTCCATGGCCTCCTTAGTCCGCCTTGACTTCCCATAAACATCCAATAACGCATTATAAGTGACCTTGTCAGGCACAAAACCCATCGATTTCATATCCTTGAAAACCGCAACAGCTTCTTCATGCAAAGATCCTCGTCTACAACAAGTTATAAGCGTATTATATGTATACTCATCTGGCAAAACTCCAGCATTCTCCATTCCCTCAAACAGGCCTTTAATCTTATTCCAAGGCATGCCCATTTTCCCATACACATTCAAAATCACATTATAAGTAATCAAAGTTGGTTTGCACCCTTCTTCCTCCATTTTCTTAAACACCATCACAGCTTCCCTATACCTTCCATTACTAACACAAGCAGTAATTAAAGATGTATAAGCATAAACATCAAGTCCAAACCCATCTTTATGCAAATCATTCAACAAAGACGCTGCCGCTGAAACTTTTCCTTCTTTACCAAGCATACTAATAATCACAGCCACAGCTGAATTACTCAAAACAGATCCACAATCATTCCTATTCTTAAACCACTCAAACACACTCAAAGCCAGGTCACGTTTTTTATAAAACCCTAAACCCTTAATAACACCCAAAACATCATTACTTAACCCCTCCTTGCCACCGCTACTTAAACTCAACTCTTCTTTATGGTAATCAAGTAAAAGACTCAAGATCTTATCTAATTCACTGCTTTCAAAAGATGGGTCATTTAAGGAATCAAGAACTCGCTGACCTTGAAGGGAGAGGCGGTGGTGGGTCCAGGGTTTGCCACGGTTGCTGTCACGGGCCTTGCCAATTCGGGTTCGGGCTCTTGGGATGGGAAATGGGTCAGGTTGGGTTTGTGAGGTGATGGGTTTGGAAAAATCAGAGCTTTGCTTAAAAAGGAAGTCCTGCATAAGCGGTGTGCCATGCTGAGGTGGTGGTGAAGTGGGCGTTGTTGGTTTTAGCTGTTGATGGTGGAGGTGAGTTTGGACAGGGAGCGAGGGTTTTGTTGGAGGTGGGTTCGAGAGGAGAAGAGGCAGAGATAGTTTCTCTGTCATTTTTAGGGTGAGAGGGGGTTGGGTGAGTGTCAAGGATTATAAGTTGGTTTTTTTCGTTGAGTTTGTGTGGTGTTTCGACTTGATGGCAAGATTTTTTTGTGCGGTCTTTTGACTGGAGCATGTTGAAACGAACACTCTCTCAATGTAGTGGAGGTTTGCAAAGTAGCAGACAAGAATATCTCCCAAAAAGCTAGCTTGCCATGTCAGCAAGAGTTGACATCTGATTTGGAGGAGAGAAAAAATTGGCAAAGAGCAGAATCACTTTAAGAACACTTATCCTAATCTTAAACTTGAACAAAGAAATTCTCAATTCATATCTCAACACGGGCACTCGTGTTCTCGAATTTCAGAAATTTCGAAGAGTCTAAACCTAAACATCACGATGGGAATTTCTCTAAGCTGTTGGGACTTGGGACTCGAGATTCATAGGAAAGCATCTCACGCATGGACTACCAAACAGAAGTTTTGAGTTCAAGTCTCTCTCCAATCTTGTGCTATATATATATATATATATATATATATATATATATATATAAAACATGTGGAAAAAAGATTATAGATTTACTGGAAATATATACTCATTGCACCGTGAATAACACTGTAACTATAAATTATTTGCACTGCAGACGATGATATAGCGTCTATGAGGAGCGTTGTATTTGCTATGTTTAGTCAACAATTAATGCTATTTATTGCACTATGAACAACATTGCAGCCATAAACTATTTGTAATGTGGATAACAATATAGCACTTGTGAGGAGCTTTGTCTTTGTTGTGTTTAGTCGAAGATTGTTGTTGGGGGTGTTGTCTTTTCTGTTTTGTGCTAAAAGTTGTTGGGACTAGCCTGACAGCAAGACTCAACACTATTGGGTTTGGCTTGGAAGCCACACCCAAATCGCTTCCAAAAAGTTACAATAGCGTTGGGTTTTGCTATTTAGCAGGACCCAATAGTGTTTGGTCTAGATATTTTTAATTTTATTTGTTTTTCTTTTTAGTTTTTTTTTCCTTTCTTACTATCGAAAGCAATCATGGGAGTAGTAAGAAAGAGTGTTCGTTATGACTATGGCTGGAAATCACACTCTTCTCTTTCAATTCTGGCCATTTCATTTATTAGAAAAACTGATTCTTGACCTACTATAACTTCATTCATGTCAACCGAATCAGAGAAGTTTTTAGAGAAGAGGCAGAAGCTAATCTTTCCTTTTCTGTTAGATGGAAAAAAAAGGACAAATGAAGGAGAAGCGGCTTAGCCAACAAGAGGAGGGAGCTTTCTAAGCAACTCAACCACGATGAGTCAAGTACCAAACCTTTTCTTACCATTCACTTAAAAAACTTATCTAAGCACTTGACCAAGAAGAGTTAGAGGGGGAGGCATTAGATTGTGTTTTACGGTAAAGAGGAAATTTGAGTCATACCCCCAACAAAACCCAAAAAAGCTTTGGGCTCACCTACATAGCAAGATCTCAAAGCTTTGGGTCTGGCCTCAGCTGAACCCACTAACGCCAAGTCTTGCCTCAACATTACCAATCAGTATCGGGTCTTGCTCCCAGCAAGACCTCATAGCTTTAGGTCTAGACATATTAGAGTTGGGTTCTGCCCCCAACAGGATCCAAAATAACTTTGGGTTTAGCTGCACAACAGAACCCAATAACTTTAGGTCTGATCTCAATCGGACTCATCAGTGTTGGATACTGCTCCCAGCAGGACCCATCAGCGTCGGGTCTTACCCTAGCATTACCAATCAACGTCGAGTCTTGCCTCCAACAGGACCCAAAATAGCTTTGGGTTCAGCTGCACAACAAGACTCGTAGCTTTGGGTGTGGCCTCAGCAAGACCCATCACCGTCGGGTCCTACCCAACATTACCAATCAGTGTCGGCTTCTGCTCCCAGCAAGACCTCATAGCTTTGGGTTCGGACCTATTAGAGTAGGGTTCTGCCCCTTCATGACCCAAAATAGCTTTGGGTTCGGGCTGCCTAGCATAATTCAATAGCATTGGATCTAGTTCTCTACCATGATCTAATAGCGTTAGGTTCAGCTTCAGCTGGACCCAATTGGGTGCTATCAATAGGACCCGACACTTTAAATTTTTTTTTTCTATTATGTTTTTTTTTTTTCATACAGTAAAGAGAAAATAAATTGATGGAAGTTTTTTTTATATTGTACAAAAGTTGGGTGATGATAAAAAAAATTTTATTTGATGTTTGGTTGAATTTTTTTATTAAAATATATTTGTTTTTGCTTTTCAAAAATGCTTTAAAAAAATTTAGAATTTTTTTTAATTCAAATTAATATTTTTGATGTTTTTGTATTATTTTGATGTGATGATATAAAAAATCAATTTTAATCTTTTTTCTCTAATTGAATTTTTGTTCATACAGTAAATTGAAAATAAATAAATGAGATTTTTTATATATTCTATAAAAGTTAAGTAATGATAATTCTTTTTCTTCATTTATTAGGTTAAATTTCCTGATTAAAACATGTTTATTTTTACGTTTTAAAAATACTTTTATAAAAAAATTTTATTTTTTTATTTTTTTTAGTGCAAATTAATATTTTTTTCTCATAAATTTTTTTCTTTTCTTTTATGTAATTTTTTTTTATATGATAAAGAGAAAATAAATTAATGAAACTTTTTTTATATTGTATAAAAATTAGATGATGATAATTTTTTTTAGGTTATATTGAATTTTCTTATTAATGCATGTTTATCTTTACATTTTAAAAATACTATCACAAATGTAGTATATGCATAATTTATTTCAATAAAAAATAAAGAACTCTAAGGAGGAAATCCCGAGTCCAGAGGACTTGCAAGAGACGCTTGATAATTTGAGGTTAGTTCTTCAGCTTGTAGATGAGAACTACCTAAATGAATAACAGGAGCCAGTTTTACACATGCAAAGAAAATATATAGCCAGAACCACAGCTGCTGCATCCATGATTCAACCAAAATTAAGATTCATCAACAGAAGCATAAACTGCAGACAGCAATATCATCTTGAAAATCCTACTATTTAGGGGATCCATAAGCAAAATCCTTAACAAGGCTAGTTCTGTAAGCAAGTACTAAATTGAACTAAAAACAGAAATTGCCGACAGCAGCAGGCATAATTTTGGCTATTATCATCAACAAAATAGATAGCCCTGCCACAGGAAGGAAAGATGACCCACGAAGACTGGAGTTCATCCCCTTGAACTTCATTTGAGGAAGTGAGGACTAATCAACCCAGCAATCTCAAGAAATCCGACCTGGTCTCTACCAGGAAATATCTTCTTCAACTTCTCGTCACAAATTATGTTCTTCTTGTTACTAGGGTCCTAAAAACGTTGCAGCAAGTCCAGTCAGCTCCAAATTTATGATATAGTCATATATGCATGCATTATAGATGTTCTATGCAATGGCTCAGAAGCAGCTAGAAGAAGAGACACCAAGTCATGTTTTTCTTTCAACCAAATTATTCATCCGGAAGTTAACCATTATAGTGAAGGGCAATAGCTGCTTGGAAATAACATGCCAACAACCATTCCCCGCATTGGCATCATAATTTTATCACCACTGCCTGGCATTTTCACATTAGTAAAATCTAGTGACTTCTAATTCAGCCACATACATAACATGCTGCGTGTGGCTGAATCAACAAAGTACTACATCCCACATTCATGTACTATAGACTTGAAATTATTCGGAGTCATTTCTCAAACTTGACGCTATTCTACGAAATCATGTCTCAACCCAAATTCATGTGATAAAATCCATCCCTAACATGAGAGATGCCCTGTCCATACATCATTGTATTCAACAATAATCATCAGGCCATGTGAGTAACTCAACTCAACATGAGATAAAACCTCACTAAGATAATACTCAACTCGAGATATAACAGCAGATAAGCCTAGTCAGCATAGAAAGAGATTTCAACAACAAGTAGATCCAAAAACACATGACATGTAAGAGCAACAAAAACACTCAAGCAATCACGCTATGTCCCCGTCTTTTTTCAAACCAAGACACCCTATAAAAAATATAAGGCCAATCTAAACATTCAATGTATCCAAGTCTACTCGGATATAGCACACTCAACAAAACATCATGGATCCTGAAAATCATAGATGAGGCATAAAAGATAGCAAACAAACATTACCCAAAGGCCCACAGTAATTCAGCAGCCAAACAGGCCAATAGCATCATCCAAAACCACAAAAGAAACAAAACACAAAACATTTTAGAACTGAAATACGGTAATCGCATAACCCACACTTCGTTCATAGCAACCCATCTCAATAACGCACACTCATAAAAAGTTAACAGAAAACTGGAACATTTCCCTGACACCGCCACAACCTTATCCACAAACATGACACATCTCCTGCTAATTAATTAAACAATCAACAATATAAAAACCCATGAACAAACACAACCCACATTTTACCGTCTCAACACAACCTTATCCAGACATTTAATTAAAAATTAAGCACGAAAAATAATACGAACCCAAAATTGTAAATAAAAATGCCGAATTTTAATCAAAATATACCTGAAGATTGTGCTCCTTTATATGGGCCCAGATAAGCTTGAGAACCTGGGTGCGAGAGACCTCAGGAGCACCAACAAAGTCTGCCATTTCAGGTGAGACTCGCCTCGGCTTCATTATGCCGCTGGGAGCGCGGTTTCCAGTCGACGCCGTAGCGCAGGTAACAACAGTACGCCCCATGCGCAGGTTAACAGGACGCGCAGCCAGAGTCCTGAGAGAAGGAGAGGATGTATGAAACGGAGGCTTGAGAAGCGGCACCGTTTCGGTGGATAGGAAAGGAAAGCAAGTCCTTGAAGAAATTTCCATTTGACAAAAAAAAATTTGGAGATGCTTAGGTTTCTGAGAGAGGAGAGGGCTTTGAGTTATCTTGATTTTTTTTTTTCTTGTTCTTTTTCTGAGAGAGATAAGGGTTTGTGTGTGTGAGTGTGTGAGTGAGTGAGGGAGAGACAGAATGTGGCTGATCCCGCCTTATTCATGACGTAGACAGTGTTTATTTGTTACGTCGAAAAAATTTAAATTGTTTTTTAAATTAATTGTTTTTGTCTTTAAATTATTTTAAAATAATAAGGTTAAAAATCAATTTTTAAAAATAAACAAATCAATTAAAATAAAAAATATTTTTTTAAAAAACATTATTATAATTTCAAATATTCATTACTCTATTTTTTAACTTTTTCAGGATTGTTAAAATGACTTACGTACCCTCTATTAGGCAGGTACTGTAGGAAGGATCATGTGATTTTTGTTGGGTTAAGAGTGTCCAAGTGTGATGACATGACAGACATCCTCAAGAAATCTGGGCGGCAGGAGAATGGAGTTGGGCTGGGCATATAAATCCAGTTCGGCTCCTACATGAATACTTTGAAATAGAAGTAAGCCCATAAATGCTTAGAAACAAGTGGTTATGGGCTTCCATATTGGGTTTTAACTTTTCATTCCAGACTTGGGCTTACGTGACAGACAAGTTGACAAGAAGCTGAGGACTTTTTCTATTTTCTCTGGGGTTTTTCTTTCAGGAAAGATAGCGTTTTGGATCCAAGTAGATATTGTTTTTTTTAAAAATATATTTCTATATTAAAATAATATTTTTCTTGGTGGCCCAACATCCCCAAGACATGCGCTGATGATTCAGGCTTAGGGCCCCATACCCTGGAGGCATAAGCCCATGAGGTGGCCTTGGGGTTCTCCGATGGTCTATTATGTTCTCTGACCGGTGAAAGCCAACCGGGATCATGTATCGAGACACGTTTTAGGCGAATTGATCATAATTAAAACACACAAATTCAAATTAAGTTGCTGTTGACACACATTATTATAAAGCTAGCCCTCGATTAATTAAGAGGTAGGAAGGAGGTCAATTTAAACACAAGGAAAGGAAACAAATGGGCCAACAAGAGGAGGATAGCACGTTACCATCATTCATCTAGCAGGAAATTCTCGTTAAAGTAAACTCGGCCCCTCCACACACTCCCTTCTACTCTACTCCGGGCTACATGGACTTCGGAGCTACCATTTGTGCGAGCATGAACCGTGCCTGGCATGGCAATGTTTCAATCCAGACCACGACATTCAAGATATGATATTCTCGCCGTGTAAAATGCGAGGAGAATTTTATGTTTTTACTCAACCGAAGCGTACACGTAAAAAAAACTGGAGTTTGCCGTCAATGGAGTTATCGAGGAGGTTGAGAGGGCAAATCCTCGACAGGCTTTGTAATGGCGTTTCGATGCATGCGGACAAGGTTGCGACGAGGGGTTGAAGAAGAAGCCATTACTTCTGGAGGAGCTAGCTAGCTAGGTGCTAGCAGTATCAACTTCATGAGTTTTCAAGGAATGCCCTGTCAGTCGCTGCTTTTTTTTTTTTTTTTTTGTGTTGAAAATAATTCACCACCTAGATTACTGCTCTCGCTACATGGAGAATTAATCTTCACTTTTGCGTAGGACTTCTTTTCTTCTTTACGTGTGAACTGGTCGTATCTAAATTTAAAGATTCATTAAAACTCTACGTACCCCTCGCAGTCAGTTAATTTTGAATTTATATATATCACCAAGAAAACAATGCAAACCCTAACTATTAAACCAATTCCTTAATTTATATTAGATACAGTAATTAAGATTTCTATAATTATATCTTGTCCTTTTAATTATATCTTTCAATCATTCTCACCCAATACAAAAATCAATAAAATTTCATCTCAATTTTCCTGTACTTGAAAAAAAATAGAGGCCTGAAATATGTTGGAATACATATAATTAATAGGGATGGTTTTCTTCCATTTTACTACAGTCAAGAAGGAAAAAGAGAAGGGGAGGGAGGGAGGGAGGGAGGGAGGGAGAGAGAGAGAGAGAGAGAGAGAATAAGATTGTAACATGTTTTTATAATAAAAAATTGATTTTTTTTTAAATTATTTTTTTGTTTATGGATTATTTTGATATGTTGATGTCAAAAATAAATTTTAAAAAATAAAAAATATTTATTATTTTGATGTATTTTTAAATAAAAAACACTTTAAAAATTAACACTTATTGTAATATCAAACATTACACCGATTTCAATCTTATCTTGGTCTAGTTTATCATTGCAATCCAACCACACATTTAAAATTTTTAAGTTTTAAATTAATTTTTTATATATATTTTTTAATCGTTTTGAGATGCTAATATTAAAAATAAAATTTAAAATATATAAAAAATATTGTTTTAAAACTTTACTTTAAAAACCAATTATTATTACAATAACAATCATTTGTTGAAGAAAATTACAGATCATTGCTCCACCAAACCTTCATGTGCAGGCAAGAGTGTTTTTTTTTTGTTTTTTTTTTCTTATCTCCAGGTAAAAAACAATGCATGCCCACGCACTACCGTGGCTACGGAATGCCACTGCTCTCATACCATCAATCTCCAGAAAGAATGGGGAATGGATTATTATAATTAAACGTTTGTTATGAAGAAAAAACCTACAAACCTGCAAGGACTTCTGCGATGGTGATAGGTCAATGAAAATAGGGCCCATAATTAAGTCATTAGTAATCATAGTGGAGGCGAGTTCTGAGGGATCATGTGAACATCTTCCTTGATCATGTTACAGAGAAAAGATAATCAAACAAAAGGATTGGGATACGAGCAAAGAACATCTTCCAATTTTATTTTTTATATGTAAATTGGTATAGCACACAAGATTAAAAATAATTGACGAATTGAAATAGAAGCAAAATAATTTAAGTGAAATAACATAACTTAACTATGTTGTGATTTAAAATTGTAACATTTAGTAAATATTATGCTTATGGAGCGCAACATGGTGAAATTGTACTATTTATAGCTCAACCGGCCGACTAATGCTAAAAATAATAAGAAAAATCTTAAAACTACAAAAATTAAGAGGTTTTATTGAGATTTTTGATATCTAAATATATGAATGTTTGTGAAGTGACACAATGACTAATGTAAAGGAAACAATCTCTATAAATTCTCATATAAATTTGAGCGTGATCTAACGATCAAATCAAAAGTTATGATTCTTTTAAGTTGTTATTCTAGTATGATGCGATCAAACCTTCTTTTAGACTTAGATCTTTTTTATTGGTTTATAAATATATTTATTATATTATCCACGCAATTTATTTGAAGCAAATCCTTAATGCCCACACCATGTTATAGTAGATTTACACCTGACTGCTAAGAATTACCCATTATTGTGTAAATAATAAATTAATAACTTTTGTCTATTTTTTAATTTACAAGCTGAAAAAAAATAATTTTGACTAATAAAACATATTTAAAAAGAAAAACTTATAAATCAATATTTTTTGTGTAAAATTATCGACAGAAATGTTAAGACTGGAAATTAGAGTTTGACATGTTATTTCATTAAAGTTTTTTAAACTAATATTATTCTGTGAAATTTTTATGTTTATTATGCTATCCTTTTTTTAAAAAATCATTTTTTTTTCTTCGAAACTCTCACCCAATTTGGGCGACACCCGTCAACCAAGTTTAATGATCCATCTCACTCAACAGGCTTTTAGGACATATGCGAAAAACGGGCGTTGTTCTGCGAGGCCTGGTTACAGCGACGTTGCTGGAAATCATTACAAATTCAGCTCTCGTTATCACCAGTTTATCTGTATGATTTGCATCTCTAAGTCCACTTATTAGTGTTTATTGTTCAAATTCTTCGACAAGGTGGAAGTATTTTTTTATTATTCTTTTCATTATAGAGTATTATCATGTAAGTTTATAAATCGATCAAAATTGATTTTTTTTTATAACTTTGACAGCACATCTTTTATACTGACTTGATGAATTCAGAAAAAAAATATTAATCTTTTTTAAAAATACCATTCATGAGATTTGAATCGAGAAATCAAATAAAGAAAACGTGCCTCTTTAAGAACCACACCAAACTCTTAATATTACAGATTGTCGAAGATCATTTTGCATTCAAGTTGATTCGAGGGCAGCTATGACGGCGAGACAGCACAGCATGGGCCACCACAAAACAGGCGGTAGCATCTACCTTCGGTGGACTATAGACAAAACTTCAGCGTAAAATATACAACTGCCAGTGCCAATCCAGTGGCGACGCTATGATTAAGGACCAGCACATATGGAGGAAGGCAGGGTCCGCTAATCATAATCCTCCCCGGTTGCTTCTTTAGTAAGAAGGACTGTCATTATGCTGTGCATTATTCTTGCCTAGACAAGTTAAGTGTTAGCTAGCTTGGCTCAATGGGGTAAGAAATTGAGAAGAAGAGACAAGAAAAAATAAGATGGAGGTTTTGTTATGTCCAAACTCGAGGTCCTTCCTCCATTTTTTAAAATTTTATTTAAATTAAATTAAATAATTTATTTTTTAAAAAAATCATATCATTTATTTTAAACACCCGAAACTTTGATATTAATCCTATCATTCTGACATTCGAAATGACAGAGATTAATTAATCAGTGAGAATCTAAAATAAAAGGATATTATTATGTCACATTCGAGTCATCCCAGCCCTCTCCCCTTCTAAAACCAGTGATTGACAAATACATCACCGTTTTAAGGACACAAGAAAATCATTCCAACAAACCAACTTATTGATGATCAAGATTTTTTTAATCATATATTAAAGGCCCACTCTACCATCCGGTCTTTCACCCTTCCCACTAAAAGCTAATAAAAGCCCCCAAAATCATCATTAACACTAACACAAACCAAGGCGGCACTAAACAACAACCCAAAAAAAAACCACCGAGCTGGCCATCAACGTGTCGTCTTGATCTCATATCCAAAATCACATGCATGTTGGTCCCACACATCAAACTCCGTAATCAGACGTCTCAGATCTGTTTGGTACCCAATAGGGCCCACTGATCCCTCTCAAAATTCCGAACCTTCCTAGCACTCTCTATTTATCATCGTCCCTTCCATTCTCAACTTCCTCACTGGTCAGTACTCCAAGCCTCTACACACAAAAGAGCCCGGGGAGAGAGAGACTCGGAACTAGACAAAAATGGTGCGTAGAAACGCTGTGATCTTTCTTTCTTTGACCTGCATTGTTATTGCTGGTGTTAGTGGTCAAGCACCAGCAACATCACCAACAGCAACACCAGCACCACCCACGGCAACAACACCAACTACTTCTCCTCCACCAGCAACCTCCACTCCCCCACCAGTCTCAGCCCCACCTCCAGTCACCCAAACCCCACCTCCAGCTACACCTCCTCCGGTCTCAGCCCCACCACCAGCCTCCCCTCCTCCCGCAACCCCACCCCCAGCAACACCTCCTCCCGCCACACCACCACCAGCAACACCTCCTCCGGCCACACCACCACCTGCTTCTCCTCCACCAGCTACTCCACCACCAGCAACCCCTCCTCCAGCTGTTCCTCCACCAGCTCCCTTGGCTGCTCCGCCAGCTCTTGTTCCAGCTCCAGCTCCCAGCAAGTCTAAGCTGAAGGCTCCAGCTCCATCTCCCTTGGCATCGAGTCCTCCAGCTCCCCCAACCGGTGCTCCTGCTCCAAGTTTGGGTGCTTCTTCTCCTGGACCCGTAGGAACCGATTCGGTAAGTCCTTTGATCCCTTTTTATGTTCTCATTTTTTTTTTAATTACTCATCTGTAAATTTGTTTTACCGTTTGGATTTAACAAATATGAATACTCATTTATTAAAAAGAAATAAAAAAAAAGACCAGTCATATTAATTTATCTATGATTTTAACATCAGATCTACCTCGCTCATCTCTCGCATTTAAATTAATATCACGTTGTTATTTTTTTCAAAACCTGGTTGGTGTCCTTGTAGTACGGAGTAGTTAATTTAGTTAGGAACCGGCGTAATGTAGAGAAAATATAGTGTTGTTTGCTGTTGTAAGCTGGAGTACCGTTTGTGTTTTGTGGTGTCCCAAAGCGGCCTCGACGGTCTCTGGCTTTGGTTCTGTGCGTCTGTTTGCTAGGGCTGTTGTCCGGTGTGGATATAACTAGATTAAGCTTAAGAGTTGTGAGCCAATCAGTAGTTTACAGGCCTGATTTAAAAGTCAGTGTTTGACCTGATTTGATCGGCCTTGCTGTAACAACGTGGAGGAATCAACGCTATTTAATCAAAGGTAAATCTTCTCCCTTTTTAGGGAAAACTTAAAAGAGCAAGTGTCGTTGCAATAACTCAGTCGGGTGGTTTCACGTGATTGCTGACAAAATGCAATAAAAACCATAATTTAAGCCAAGGAAACGAGGAGTTTTTTTAAGGGTCACTGAAGTCTCTGTGTGGACGAGGAGCACGAGACACGGAATCCCAAGGACTGCCTGCACTGTCCTTGGAGGGAGGACCACCCCTCCTCTGCTCTAGTGCAGGGTCATACGTCCGAAAACATAAATTAAATTGATCTTATTGCCTTATTTAAGGGGGTTAGAAATTCGAGTCTCGTAAAATCTCTGGGCTCAAGATAACTGCCCCTAGGCCTGATCTGGGTCACATTTAATGGGCTTCAAATTATTTATATCTGGGCCTTAAAGTTAAGTGGATCCAAGTTAACTGCTAAATTAGGTTTGAATATGCGACTGTTGGTTCCCACGCTTTCTCAATTGCATTGCTAGAGGTGCCTTTCAAGCCTATATATATAAATGTTGCGTTTTGATGTTTTAATTTGATTTGTTGCAAAACTTGTGACGTGGCAGAGTGGAGCGGAGAAGATGTGCTCATTGCAGAAGATGGTCGTGAGCTTAGCCCTTGGATCAGCTTTCTGGTTGCTGCTCTAGACATGTCATCTCCTTGTCTCAGTTCTTCGTCTTCCTCCTATTATTATTATTATTATTATTATTATTTCCAGCGGTCGTCTACTTATATTATTTTGCTGCCATTTTAGCCCCTGCACGGTGATGAGCCGTTTAATCGCCTGTGCTGAGCTACATGTTATACATTCGGTTGGATTCTTTGGGTAGATTTTTTGAGGGAAGCTTTGGCATCGGAGGGGAGTTCTTTTGTATCTGGGATCGTTGGTAGTCACCTCCTTCACTCATTTAAATTTCCCTGATTAGTATTCGCCTATTCATTTATTTTTCATTTCTTTCTTCTTTACGTGTGCCTTTCCGATTAAGCAACAGCTTACGGCTTCTAAAACGGGTTCTTCTAATGCCCGTCTCGTTACCAATACCAAGCTCTCAAACGAACGCATTTTATAAATGAATTTTAAAAAATTAAAAAAAATGTTATTTTAATTAAGATTAATGGCCCTTTCTCAGCTTAATGGGTTCTTCTCCGGCACCGACCTCAGGTTTTGAAATAAAATAAAATAAAGGTTGTTTTCTGGACGAGGTGAAAATCTCGGAAGAGAGATACCAGGAGGGTAAGAGTTAAGGGTGTAGAATGGTGTAAAAGGAGTTTTAACTTTAAAGAATGTTGTGTAGAAATCGAAGATTTTATGATTGGTTTAAAATAATTATAAATAATAAATAATTTTGCTTCACAATAAGAAACAAAAGTACAAAAAAAATAAAAAAGTAAATTAGGATTAAGTTAAAAAATTCGAGAGAAAAACACAGAGACCGCTTCTTCTTCTTCCTTTTCCTTTAACAATCCTTTAATAAAAATAAATTAGGATTAAGATTGGTATTAAAATAAAAATAAATTAGCTATAACTCCTGAATGGTTATTTTTAAAAACGTTTCGAGCAGGACTGTCAACTGCCGGCCTCTGTTAAGGTTGTGGAATAATCGCGTTTGCTTCGACTCTGAAAGATCCTACCCTATCCTGCCATCAACCACTAGCACCCATTAAACGACAAGGTAATAGGCTAGCTACATTATTACGTTGTTATAAATATAAAAATGCAGATTTAAACAAATTTAATTTCTAGTCCTGTCAATTTGGTGAACATGCGTTGCTGTGTGTTGTCAATTCACTTCTACATGGTTTGGAAGTACAAGATTAGCTAGAGAGGGTTTTTTATAGTAAAAAATTATTTTTGTTACTTTCCAGTTTTGAAAAGAAAGCGAGGTAAATGGATTTGAATAATAGAGAAAAACATGTTATTAATATTAATTTAATGTTATTAAAATAAATATTATTTGTGTTAAATAATTTTATTTGATTAAAGAAGTTTATGTTATTTTTTAAAAAAAGTTCATGAATAAAATATCTAAATTTAGATTAATTTTTTATTTTGAGATGGTTTTGGTTTTTAAAATAATTTTTTTTAAGATCATGTTTATCATGACTATTAATATGTTTTATAGGTTGGAAAAAAAAAAGATTTAAAAAGAAGCAAACTTCAATTTATTTTTTTGATTTTATATAGAAAATTATCTGTTTATAATAAAACACGACTCGCATAATTAATTTAAATCTGTAAGATATAGTTGCATAGAGGTTTCAATTATCAACTCCCCCGCACTACAAGTTATGTAGTTTGTTGGATAACATGATGCATTGTTGACTGGAATGTAATAGCCTAAATCATTTCATGATCAACTTTTATATTATTTTTGAAATACATGTAATTTTATGATGTTGAAAGAGTAACAAGTAATATCTTAATAATTATTTTTCAAGTACATTTTTTTTAAAAAATAGATACAAATAAGTAAGATAAATCCCACGTGTAAATATTCTTATTTTTTTAAAAAAAGTAATTCATTTCATTTTTTGTATTTTTTTTTGTATTTATCTTCTTCTTTTTTCAAGGTAATCTCAGATAATTACTAATAAAACATAACCGGTTACTCCCGATCACCGTAAGATTTTCCTTGAGTTTTCAGATTTTCCATCCTTTTGTTCTTCTTTTTCAAAGAAAAAAAAAAAGAATTTCCGAGTTGGATTTAACACTTCAGTCTTCGAACTTGAATGAAGGAAACCGGGCCTCTGAGCCTCAAATTAAAGGGGGAAAGAAGTAAAGCTTCGGCCTTTCGGAGATAGTACCGCTGGCCCGTTAAACACGATTTCCTTAAGTGGGCTTTTCCATCCTTCATGGTCCGTGTAACCCTTCTTGATTTGATAATATGGGCCTAGCGGTGCCATGTTGCCTTTGTACCCTCTAAAAGTTGATATTACTCCTCCGGGCATCAGCAGTTGTCATCAACTTTAAACTTGGATATTTTAGTGTATTCAACGGTCATAAGAAATGATTTGAATAGAGTTTTTTCACTGATATATCACACATGCAATTGATTTGTCTCAGCTCTTTACAATATCGAGAAGGAAAAGATGGAGTTGAATATCTATGAAAACATATTTTTTGATGAGAATAGAAACTTGACTTGATTAAAGGAAGGACACACACACACCAAGATGAGGTAAATCGTGAGAATTTCACCTTGCATGGTCTGGTTTGAGATTTAAACTCTGGTGGTCAAAAAGAGGAGCATACCTCTTGAGAATTTCTCCATATTTTACTGCAGAATTCTAAGCTGGTAGACAACGTTCTTCGTTGCATGACGATATAAACAGTTGAAGAGGGACCTAATCGCATCACAAACCCGCCTGTGACTCGCAGATGATATCTATATCGAGCCACCACTCAAGAACCGAGCTGTGGGATTTACAGATGATGTTCGAGCCCAAGCATATTATGAAGGAAACGGATCTGTGAAATAGGCTGTGACAGGCCAAGCCCTTTAACTCTAGCGATCAGTGCTGGACTTGAAACAGGACTGTGAGGAATAAAAATCATTGCGACAAGCAACGTTTTTCATGAGTTATTTGTAACAAGACCAGACAAAGAAAGATGGAGTTGATCTATTCTTACAAAAGTGTGGACATAAAACCAAAACAAACAAGAACTCGAGCCCAGCATCAGGGTTTTATTGCTCTCTGTTTCGATTATCGGGCTGTTAAACTTAACCCCAACACTCTTTATTGATGTGCAGACAAATGTGTGGAAGCACATGTACATTCTCTTTCAAGTGTTTCCCTTCTCTCACTGACATTCGCATATGCAATGCAACCACGTACGTCCACATACAAAGAGAAACAGATGCAACTACGAGCTTGGACCTCTCTCTATTTTCTTAACAGCAATTTCACTTGAAGAATGGGTACAGAGTCAGAGGCTCAATAAATGTTCATCTATTTTTGGGGACAGCTACTCTGTCATTAATATTGAACAATCTATTCCTTGTACTGCTCATGATCTGGTGCAAGGTTTCCTTTGCCGACACTGCCTTGGTAGTATTCTTTTTTTCCCCTCAGCAAAAACGAGTTTCCAGCTCTTGACATCACTATCTATGCATTTTAATCTTGATGTGCTCAAAATGTAAAGAAATCTAAGAACGTCTCCTAAAATCCTGGTGCGTATGTGGGATTTCCGCTAATAAACTAAACATACTGTGGGATTCTCAAAGTCAAAATCAATTTTATTCAAGAATATTGAAGGTCATTTCCCATATGCTATGGCATAAAAAAATGTACACTTGTCATCTTTGACTTCTAATTGAAAGATTCACGGCCTCCATGCATATGCCAGCTAATTAAGCTTAACCTGTTGTTGATCTGAGTTATCTCACCCTTCCTTGCACATGAAATGGTGGAGGTTTCTTTTCTTTTCTTTTCCTTCAGGACTGGTTTTCTTGCAATCAAATTGCATGAAAATGTTAGCTAGGAAGCACAGGGTGTTAAGATTTTTGAATTCGTAGTTCAAGTCAACTTCAGAATCAACAGAGCCATCTAGGAAAGCGCTAGGAAGATGAGGTAGCTGAATGATACCTGGAATAATTAGATACCATCTCCCCCATAAACAAACACGGAGGTGTCTGCTCAAATTATGTGTATGACTGGTCTCTTAGACTTCAACAATCTCAATAGATCCCTACTTCCTAGACAATTAATTAAGACCAGCCTTCAACTCGTACCATCTTGACTCATTGGTATCAGATCTCCCATTCCCATATTGAATAAGCTCATTTACCCAAATGCACACGTGTGCGTTTGTGTGTGAACATAGACACAAGGATAACTTGAACCACGCAAATTTCTAGCTACCCGCCATGCTTTCCTTTTGTCAGGCAAGAAGGGAGGTTGAAGTTATAGGCCAGCAGCTTCTATGCCAACAAACTCGTTTAAGTTTCTAAATCGTTGTGTTAACCAATTAAACAGTAAGCACGCATCAAAATTATGACATGAATAAGAGGTAGATTAATGGGTTGATATGGATTGACAGTGGCTATGAAAGGAGACAGCTAAGAAAATGTCTGTGTTAGGTAAAACTACGTACATGGGAGAGTTACCAGGGATGACGACGGGCACATTGAACCCACAAATACTTGTATTTTTGAGTTACGCCGAGATCGCTGCCGTTCATGGTGGTTCTTAGCCTGAAATTTTCGTTTTCACTGCTCTTTTTTCTTTCGCTCAAGATACAAGTAGAAATACAACTTACTCGCGGCTCAAATCTTGATATTCATACCGTATTTAAAAACAAGTCCAATTAGGACAACGGTGAAGAAAATCTAATTGGATTTAAAAACACGACGTTTTAAAACTAGTAGTCAAGTGCCACAGATTGCTTCCCCAAGCTTTCTGGTTAGCTTTTTTCTTTTCCTGGAGAGGGAGATGCCAGATTTAATTACTAAATAAAACAAAAGGAGATCGCAGCAAACATACGTGGTTGTTGGATCAATTAGCTAACTTGTCATTCCACCCGTAAATACTGAAAAAGGAATAAATACCGAATAAGAAAAAAGAAAAAGAAAGAAAATGTGAGGACGTTGTGGAAGCCAAGATATCATTCTCGTTTGACAGTCGCCGGTGCCCAGCACAGCCTCTCTGCATTATCTATCCACTGCGCAGAACCAAATTGCATAATGGCCGAATCAAGAATAAATTTGTGATTTTTTTGTTCCAAAATCTCACCTTTCCTAATCAAACTTTCCCACGTTATTTATTAAACATTCTTTCTTTCATATTTAAGAAACAATAATAAATTGAGAAATAAAGTGGAACTTACGGAGAGCTAAATTGTAAAAAAAATTAAACATTTCAATTAAACATACAGGGTTTCAAGGGCTGATTACTAATTTTATTAAACTTTAGGGACCAAGTTAAATCAACTCCAAACTAGTCCAAGGCAAAGCCATTGACCACCCAAGGGGAAGTGGGAGTGTTTGTTCTTACCATTCAACGTGTTTTATAATTTATAAAATATTTTATAATTTTAATGTTCTAATATTAAAAATAAAAAAAAATATTGAAAATAAAAAATATTCTTATAAAAACACAACCAAATTAACAGACACACATTAAGGAAGCTTCGCACTGTCTAGAGTCTAGACCACGGAGTAAACGTAACAAGTGGATTAAAAAACCTGTGGGGTAAAGAAGTGAAGAGACAGTGCCTGCAAAAGGCAGGATGATAAAACAAAGCACAGCTAAGGACGAGAAAGCAAAAGAAGGGGTAGAAATCACATGGGGTTTGGAGACCTTTTACCCCGTGCCTTGCTGTAATGATGCTCCGTGCACAGGTTCTGCCTCAAACGATGCAAACCCATATCCAACCTCTCTCCATGTTAGTTCCATGGCGATGCGTTTGGGTCAATGGGTTCTCTAATTTAATACACAGACAGACTTTAATGAAAAAGTTCAAGACCCCACCGAGAAGGGGGCAGTGTACAGAAAGGCGCCAGCGTCGCTGTGCTCCTGAGTTGTCCAGCACCGCCACTAGATGATGTCAATCACTGCGAAAAGATACATGGAGATGGTGGGAACTAGAACAACATCCTAAACCACAGAGCATTCAGAAACGAACCAGGCGTGACGATTAAGAATAAAAATCCAATGGTTGCAGGATCAGTAACGATAAAAAGGCTCTAAAGATTGGGGGGTGAGTTAAAATGTTGAATTTCACGCAGATCCAAAAGAGGGAGATGAAGGAAAACGAGCTGATCTCAACAATAATAAGCATTAATCATTCAATATTTGATCAACAAATATCATGGTTTACATCCCTTTCAACAGCAATGGAAAAGCACTGCAAAAAACAGATGCAGAACGGTGAAGAAACTAGCTGGTCTCGTTTACCTGCCTTGCATTCATCAGATACCAGAAACTTCCATTCCCTTCAAAACCGAGAAGACCCTTCAATAAAAACTGAGCATCCACACAAGAGTAACAAGCCCACAAACAGAAGGTGAACAAACTAGACATTCGAGTTAAAACTCATGTTAGCCAGAAGCAGTTTTCCTTTCTACTGCCACCGCTGTATGCATTCAAGATAGAATTAGTAAAATGTATAGAAGGTTAACAGTTCTGCTATTTTAAAGCTTCACCACCTTCCTCCAGACATGGAAGGTAAACTAAAACTAAACCTCCATTTGCTCTATCCCTAATTGGAAAACCGAGCTCCAACACCTTAGCTGGATCCTGCATTGAGAGTATAAAGATTCGTCCAGGCCCTTGTTTGAGCCGGTGAATGATCATGCTCTATTTACAGATTAACAGAGGCAGATCCCGAAGTCCAAAAAATGACTTGAACTCCTACTTTGTAACTTCTAATCCGTTAGTCAATTAAAGCTAGCTACCAGTATAAACATTTGTAGTAATGCAATCCTACCCCTCAATCAGAAACCTCCATCTTCCATATCATGTTATCTGCACAGCTATCATCTGAGTTGTCTAGGGCTGCAACTTTCGCCCGATATGCTGCTAATGCCATTGCACTCTTTCCCCTTTCATCCTGAGTTAGCTCACAAGCTTCACTAAAGGACCCTGATTTTAAATCTGCTGGAGGGATAAAACAGTCTACTGAAAGGCCGGGCACATTGAATGCAACCTCTTCAATAGTCCAAGCTTCCTCCATCTTTGTCTTGGTATGGCTCATTGCTACCTCGCCAAACCTGTAAAGAGTCACCACAGTGCGACCCGAGTGGGCAATCATGATCCCTTCAACTGGCCTGTAATCATCAAGGAACGAATTGATTGTTGTTTCCCAGTAAACTGCATCTCCACCATTGGATTGGATACGGGTCAGATGTGAATCCTCCATGTGAACAAGAAGTCCAGTCTTTTGACTGAAGTAGCCAAATAAGACATGCCTTATGATCTCTGCAGGGCCTTCACTCCGGGCCTTCAGAGTCTGTGGATCAGCAAAAAGCTTTAGTATAAAGCAATCCTCACCATTTATGTTTTTCTCTCCTATGCACTTTGCATCAGCAAACATACTGGCTGTGGTTCTTGGATCAAGACCCTGAAATAGGATAAAAAAGCACACGGATGAGCAAATTAGTAACACAAAGGTAAATGTCCCAGCACAGTTTGGAGGAGGAATTAGCATACAGAACGTCACCTGAAGTGCTCGACGCAAGGGTCTAACAGGGCCTTTAGCAGTATGTGCACCAAGCCAAGGTGTGTGCCTCCAAACAAGTTTGCCATTGCAGCCAGCATGAACCTTACTACCCCCAACCGCTAGCTCAACATACCACATATCAGGATTCATCTGCCAAAGCACAAACCCACCCGATTCCACACCTCTAGCACCATTCCGGTTCTTCACCACCCTCGTGGGTGTTTCAAACTCCGAAGCTATCATCTTAAGCTTTCCCATAGCATACGCATTTCGAATAGAGTTCTGCACCTGGTGCCCACCAGACGCTGCCATGTACTGCTGCAATATGTACTGGGCAGAGGAAGTTTCCTGCAGTAATGCAATACCATAAAAGACAAAATATTAGCAACAACTCTTTTTTGTTTTTCAAAGAAATTAAAACAATTCACACCAAGTAACAGTGCAGAGAAATGAAGTCAAGCGTCCACAGTTAGCAACAACCCATCACACACTATGGTGCAAATATCAGTTTCAACTTTCATGAAAAAAGATTAAAACAAACAAACAAGTCCTTACAGTATCATATTTTTTTTCAATAATTTCAGCAGAAGAACAACAAATTGTACTATCATGAGCACCTTTGGATATTCAACCAGAAATTTTGTAGAGCAACATCAAATATAAACATCATGAACTTTTATTTCTTTGCCTTTTCCTCCGTTTCTCACCACCCAAAGAAAATTTTGGCGCCCCCGAAAAAAAATAAAAAATAAAAAGCAATTTAAAAAAGTTAACCTAGAAAAAAAAATATTCCATGGATCTAGCAATTCACTGGTACAATAATTCTCAATTCACTTAAAAAGAATGAAAAGAAAAGGAAACCCACAAAACTACTACTCTCAGTAAGCCAACGTCCAATCCCAACTCTGCTTAGTGGTTTCCACTTAACCTTCTCCTCAAAACAAACAGTCCTCAAAACTAATTACTTTAAAAAAAATGCAGCCTTTGTTTTTTGTTAAAACTTGCTAAAAAAAACAAAAACAAAAACCGTTTGTGCATTGCTAAAGAAAAAGAGACAGAGAGGGAGTTTACAATGGGGGTGTCTTTAATGCTAAGGTGAGGCAAAGGGTCCAAAGTGCTAACATGCACAGGAGCCAATGGTGCACCCATAACCCCAAGCAACAACCTCAGATCAGACCTCTTGTAAGCCAAACTAGTAACCGATGGAGCCCTCGATAACTGCCCTCTCATCCAATGACCCAAACCCGACCCGACCCGTTTACGCTCACCTTCCCCTCCATCCGGATCCGGGCCCTCCATTAGTGGAGATAACGCTTCGCCAACCATTGGCCTTAAACTCCCTGATCTCCCAATCACCGGTTCTGGTTGCGACGCGAAGAAGGAAGTGTCCTTGTGTTTTTTGCGGCGAAGCAGACCCGACATTGGAGAAGCGGTTCGAGCCGGGCTGTTGGAGCGGGAACGAGAAGGGGAGAGGCCACGGACTACTTCTTCTTTGAGCGCCGAGAAGAAACCTTGTTTTTTTTCCATTTTTTGTATGGGAAAGAGATGAGATGAGAGTAGCCGCCGGTGGTGAGGAAAAGGAAAGGAAGTGAGATGCTTTTCTTCTTTTTTTTATTGGTGAAGGGGGCTGGGTTGGGGAGTTTGTTGAAATAAACGAGAATTTTTCATGGGAGATGGGAGTGTTTTAGGGTGTGGGAATGGTGGAGAAGTGGGGAGAGAATAGTGGGAAAACAGTTTTGGGAGAGGGAGGGACAGTGAGCGTGTGTGTTGGGGTGTGTACCGTATACCGGAGCGAGTGACAAAGCTTGTATATATATATATATATATATAGAGAGAGAGAGAGAGAGAGAGGGTTAGGGGTGGGTTAGTGGTTACTGGGCAGAGGCCATATTTGGGAGGGGATTGCGTGGTTAGTGGGCTCGATGACTTTTACTGTTTTGGCAAGAGCTCTCTGTGTTAAATGAACATCCATGAAATTAAGAGGACGCGTGTGTGTGTGTGAGTGAGAGAGTGAGAGAGTGAGAGAGTGAGAAATTGATTGGGAGTCGTTTATTTAAAAATAAAAATATGTACATTAATTTTACTAGCTCCTTTATTTTTCCATGTCTTCTGGAAGTAAATGGTGATAATATGATAGCATTTGCCGATTTTTTGTTTTTTTTGTTTTTTTATATCTCAACGATATAGCATGGCCAAGCCAGCAAACTAAAAAAAAACAAAAGCATCAGTAAAAAAAAAATAGTATATAGCATGAATGGTTAGAAAAGAGAAAAGATGGGGATAAAAATAAAATAATTAAACTATTGGGTCAATGTGTCATTACCTCAAGTTTTGACTATAAAAACCCCAAAATTTCTCTCAAGTGGCCGGCTACAAAAGAATGAAAGAGGGGGGGGAGCTTTTCAAGCCTTTTTCACCAAAAACAAAAGACAAAAAAAAACAACAAAATTGAAGGGATTTGGATAAGATTTAGCCTAAATAGTGAGAGAATAGTTTCTCGACTAGACAAGGACAGGGGGAGAAAAAATTGAAAGAGATTAGGGAAATTAGGTGGAAAAGGGTCGGCCAAGTGGGATAAAAAGCAATTGTCGGAAAACTTGAGGATCGAAACTCATTTTTATCATCATATAAGAGGTTTTAAACTTTGAGTGTATTTGATATTATAATAGCTGTTATAATTATAATTTTAAAAAATTATTTTATAAAAAATACTTTTAGTTGAGGTTGATTTGAAAAAATATATATTTGATTGAAATTGAGATTGAACAAAAAGTAATTTAATATATTTGGTTACAAGAATACTTTTCAAATTAAGGTTATAAAATAACTAAAAAAAATTAATAATTTTTAATTTAAATATTGTAGATTTAACTACTGTTATTATATTATAAAATAAATAATACTTAATATAAAATATTTTTTATTGATTTATTAAATTATATAAAAATCTGAACACTTAAAACCATAAATTGTTTGATCTTTTGTTATTTTTTTCAAAAAATCACAATCTCTGGTTGTTTTCAATATGATCATTGTTAAGAATACTATTTACTGCACTTTGTACCCTTTCATTGGCTCAAACCTTGCCATTGATATTGAAAATATCATCATCCACAATGAACTCCATATCAGATTAGTTTGAGGAACATAAGAGAGCTCTCATTTTTCTTTAACTCCCTGACAAAAACTTCACTAGTTACCACGCAGACGCAGGTCAAGCAGCTTGGACCTGCTTTCAATGAAACACAGACATGTTCGTAAATTTTGGTAGGTCCCATTGACAATAAACAATGGTTTATCATTTACCAAACAACTAATACTTGTGGTGGCAACTAAACATGGAAGTTACCACGCAACCAAACACTCTTTACAAAAGTTAGATTGATTACCATTATAAATTAATGTGTAAATTGCAAATTTTATATTAGAGTTTATGAGTAAAATTTAGGAAATGAGAAACTGACTTTGTTTAATGTAATTGGCATGGAAATGGATGAAAAAAGCATCATTGGGTTTAGAAAGGTGTTAGTGCTAGCTATAAAGGGATTAAATTGAAAAAAAAATTAAAAACAATGCATGAATGTTATTTGAGTATGTCTATTTTGACATATGTTAAATGTAAAGAATGGATGGAAACGAAAAAGAAATTTTGTGTTTTGAATTTTAATGAAAAATTGGTTATACTCTATGTTAAGAACATTTCAAAGCTTTTAGGAATTATGGAGATTTTTGTGTTATATTGAATATTTAATAAATAAATGAATGTAGAGAAAGTAAATGCATTTTAATAAGATAATTTTGATTATTTATAGAAGGAAGTGAGAAAATTAGTTGATTAGTAGGATGATAAGGTAAAGGCGTTATAAATCACATAAAGGAGAAACAATTGTGTTGAATAGTAAGAAAAATGAATGTAAATACTGTGTTATGTCAAAATAAAGAAATTGAAAAACTAGATAACTTCATTATCCAACTTCTAGTCAGATTTATAACTTGAAAATGACAAAAAAGAAAAAGAAAAAGGGAATAAGTTCTTCAAGAAAGTTGAAGTAAATGATGATATTTTTTTCAACGAAAATGACCTTATTTAAGTTAGAGTTCTAAAATTCCATACACAAATTAAAATCCAAGGAAACAAAGGAAATTCAAATTAAAAATTGAGTTTCCTCCCTTTTAGTAAAGCAGCAGCTTGTAATTTAGCTTTTAAAAGAAACAAACCATACATGAAACCAAAATTTTAGTTTGGTTATGTTTGAAGTAAGGTTTCACTTGAAGATCAGAAATTATACCAAGTCATTTTAAATCAAGAATGAAATGATGGTCTATTAAGTTAAAATAAGAAGCAGTCGAGGACTTGACTAGTAAATGATATTATTCCTGTTAGTACAAGATAGACTGCATAACCCGCCCAACAATAGAGAATCAGTTCAAGCGCCCAAACTTTAGGTAGGTGTTTGGCATCTTAAAACTAGAGCATTATTTAATTATGCATGTAATTCCTTTTTAAATGTATAACAATCTTATTTGATAGACGATGAATTATTGAAGAAGCTAATTACCCTGGTAAATAAGACCAGTGCCTTGATTAATAGGCGATTGAGAAACTAGTTACTCTAGTTAATGAGACTAGTGCCTAATAAATGGGTAAACAAAAATATCGATTTTCTAGTTAATGGGATTAATGCCTTAGTTAATGGGTATATGAAGATATTAATTTCTTGGTTAATGAGATTAGTGTCTTGGTTAATAGGTAGATGGGGATTTTAGTTCCATAGTAAATAGGATAATTCCTTAATTAATGGGAAATTGGAGAATTAATCCTTGTGATTATTGAGACTAGTTCTCTGGTTAATGAGTAATTAAAGAGATCCATAATGTAGAAATGAAATAAGTGTTGGTCTGACAAGAGAAGATACTACATTCTTAAATCATACAAATTGTATAAATTAAGAATAATTACATATAAAAGTTACAATAGTAATTTTTCTCTTGTCTAAACTAATTATGCTAAGTATTATATAAATTTCAAGTACTTCACAATGTTGTGACACTTAGTGGATATCGAATTTGTAATTTTATGAAATCAATTCATATTTTGTTATATAATATAATTTTGTAATCAAGTAGTGTATGAATCCAAAATAAGTATGGGTGATGTATCTTAATTAGTTCTTTTGAAACCATATAACTATAATTATATAGATAAAGTTTTAGGTTTGATTAAAATTAATATAAATATGTGTTTGTTTTATGTTTAACTAAGTTAATTATACTGTTACTTAAAATATTTTGGAACAAATATCATAATTGATTCGCTTGAGAAAAATGGAAGAAAAATGAAGTTATTTTTGAGTTAATGGTAATATCTAAATATGGAAGTCCCGATGATGAGAATATGTTGAAATTGTATTTACAGGATGTGAAAATTGATTGAGTCGATAACTTAGTATAAAAATATATAAAAAACTCTGCTAAAATTTTGGTAGAATAAAAAAAATCATATACTTTAAATGGTAATACTATATGTTTTTGTAAATATGATAAAATAAAATTTAGATTTATTATAGTTGGTAACAGAACCCTAGTTTAAGTTTATGAGTTAGAATGGAACTTTGACAATTGTTGAATTGTATTAGGATGGTTCTTACAAGGAAATATATAATGACAAATTCCCGCCAGGACAGGGACAGATTCAACATATCAACACTGTGGAGAGGTAGGGGAAGGCTCCCGTAGAGGATATTGTCTCTCATATTTCGCTGATATCTCATTGATCGAGATTGAAGGAGGCATTTAGACTTCATGATAATGTTGTCTTAAGACAGGTGGGAGTGTCACAGTCTGAGGGACCAAGTTAGTAGAGATAGAGAACATCTACCCTTATCAACAACAACAACATTTATAGGAACACCCGCACTACATATTAAACCCGCATAGATAGATTAAATAATAAGAGCAGTGATAGAGGCGATGCCCAGTACATCAACTACGACTAGGGGTGTTCAAAAAAACTAACAAACCGATTAAAACGAGAAAACTAAGAAACAAATAATCGAAAAAATAAAACCGATAGAAAAACATGAATAAACCGATTAAAAAATAAAAAAAATCACCCGGTCCAGTTTGTTTCTAGTATAAAAAAGCTTAAACTGATTGAACCTGACCAAACCAAACCGGTTTAATTGAATCTAAAAGAGAGGTATAAAAAGAAACATTCTAAACCTAAATACCCTAACCCAACCTTTCCAGCCCCCCCTCCTTTTACCCTTTCTCTCTTTCCAGCCGCCTTCTTCCCTTACCCCCGCTTCATGTACTCTCACATCTTGCTAATGAGCTCCAGGTTCCTTTCTTGTCTTTCACAGCTCTAGATCCCACTTTTTCACCTCTCCAATTCCTATACTTTATTCAAACAACTCTCAATTGGCTTTCCCCTTCCCCTTCCCCTTTCCCCCATTTCTAGCCGCCCCACCCTTCTCCCCCCCTCTCCTTTGTGCTCTTCTCTTTCATATATTAACATTAAATCTTACTTTATTTCATCACTCTAGTTTATTTTATGGTCACTTCTTTTATAATCACTCCTGCTCTTTGGTTTATTTCATGGTCACCTTACAAAAATGGTAGCAATAAAAACATTTTGGTTTTTTTGAATTTTAATGTAAAAAAACCAATCCAAACCGAATAAAACCGATCCGGTTTGAATCGATTCTCAGTTTGATCCGGGTTATATTAACAAGGAATGCTATTTTCCAGTTTGGTTGAATTTTTAGGTTAAAATCGGATCAAACCGGACTGTGAACACCACTGGTTACAACAATTCTAGTAGCTCTAGTGGAACGAACAACACTACTAATTATAACCTTTACTGATAATATAGTTACATTAGTGCAGATTGTGTAGAGCATGACAGAAATAGGATGCGAACCTTATTTAAATGAGCCAGATATTGAGATTGCAAGTAGATGGCTTCGCACAATTGAGAATATTATGGATCAAATATAGGTATCAGAGGATTTATGAGTGAATTGTGTCATGCACTTACTATCGGATAATACATGGTCTTGGTGAGATGCAGTACAATTGAGAAGACCTGCAAGAACATAGACTAAATTTAAGATAAAGTTGAAAAGTTAGTTTTACTCATCATATCATTGTAAAGTGAAAGAGCAAGAGTTCCTGGCTTTGGTATAAGGAGACTTATTGGTGTTTGACTATGAAAGAAGGTTCCATAATCTCTTCATGTTTGTTTCACATTATGTACCTACTAAGCAACGTAAGATAGAAAGGTTACAAGATGGTTATGATAGGAATTGAGGCAATGGCTTATTGCATTCAAGTTCGACATAGCTAGAGAACTTTTTGTGGCAGCAAAGGCATGTATAAGAGAGGGCCTGTAGGGCAAGTTTAGGTATGAAAAAAAAAAAGGATGTGGATTACACTTCGGATAGACCCCTTATTTCAAAAAAAAAAAAAGACAATTTAGTTAGTTTAGAAAAGAGGGAAGAGCAATGGTTGGGTCTACTTAAAGTGTTGATGTGGGGTCAATTGGAGGGTAATTAAACCTAAAGGGTAGATCTATTATAGAATCTTCAAAGTAGAAGACAATTATCTATCCACTGCGTGTTCAGTATGGGCAAAAGCATCTGGTGGACTATTCTGCATTGCCAGGATAATGCTATATTTATAAAGGAGAGCATAGATGGCATGACTGCCTATATTTAGGTCACGAGTACTACTATTGTAGGGGACAAAGATACTTTTGAAGGAATTTTCCTCAGTGGACTTAGTTTATTTAGATTTAGCAACAACAAGTTTAGAGTCGGTAGTAATCACTCACTAAGGACAGACAAGCCAGATAAGCACAATCAAGGGCCAACAATAGTAAGGGTCAACCTCAAGCTCAGACTAACAGATCCTAGAGAACTAGAACTTAGGGCAAAGTATTCTACATAGAAGGAGACTAGGGCTGCCCTCGATGTAGTGGCAGGTACATTACAATGAAATTCTTTATCTGTGTATGTGTTTTTTTTTTTGGGCTACACATATTTTTTGTTGCAAATAAGCTTGTGAGGAAACTAGGGAAGAGTCAATGTAGGTTAGAAAAAAAGTTTACTATAAATACTCTTTTAGGAAAAAGTATTAATATTGATCACGCGTTTAATGGAATCAGGGTTGATATAAAGGTGTGTGAGATTAGAGGAGACCTAATACTTTAGAATTACATGATTTTGATGTCATCCTTGTGATGGATTAGTTGGGTACAAATAGGGCTCAGATGGACTGTTTTGTGAAAATAATGACACTCCAAGGACAAGATGATAATAGAGTAATATTTAGAGGGGAAAGGCAAGTCATACTGAATTGTGTTATATCAGTTATGATTGCTAGGAAAATGATGAAAAAAAAGGAGTATCTAGCGTATGTGATGGATATGGAGAAAGAAACTATTGATGTAATACCTGGTATGCGATGGATTACCTCTGAAAAGGGAAGTGGAAGTCTCTATTGATGTAGTACCTGATATGTCTCCTATAACCGAGTCTCTATTGGTGGTTAATAAGATTTAGTTAATTTTTATCATTTTCATTTTGAATCTTAGAATTATTATTTAAGAAAAAACACTTTTTCCAAACACATAGAGCTAATTCAAAAAATACACTAAAATCTTATCATAGAATAAATAAATAAATAAATGTTTTGACCTACCAATCCGTTATTTCAACATAGTAATTTGACATATATCAATGGATATTTATTTGTGATAATCAAATGATAACCACACGATATTTGCTAGAACCTTGCAAAGAACTAGTAAATACGATAAAAAAAAATTCTTTAACTTTTAGCTTAAAGGACAAAAAAAATTATAATATGATAAGAATCAAGATGCTAATTTAATTATAGTGTTTAGTAATGCTAATTTAATAGCTTAGAAGCAAGACTTATCCGCTGGATAATTGGTTAATCTATTTGGTATATCAGATTGATCCATTTTCCTTAATCAAAGTTACTGATAGCTTGTATTTGGTGTTTAGTGAGCTAAGATAGCTAGTACTTGCTCCTTAATCAAGGTGACTGGTAACTTATGCCTCATAGGCTAAGATGACTGGTAGATTATACCTGGTAAGCCAAGGTGGCTAGCACATGTAAAAGGTTCTATTTTATAGATTTTAAGACTCTCGAATGCTTAATTAAGTATTTTTTTAGAAAGAAAAAGTGTAATGATATTTAAGAGGGATAAACTCTGAAACAATATACACTGAAAATATTGAAAATGAAAAAATTGTGAACCTTGACATTTGAAGGATTTATGGAATATATATAGCTTATAAATTTTATTTTTTTTGTGGAGAAAAAAAACTAAAAAGCAATTGTTTTTGTTAGTATCTATTGGAGATAAACATTTCTTACATATAATTAATGAAGGATAAAAAGTTTTTATATTTAATTGATGAGGGATAAGAAACACCAATGATTTCATTGTTGTCTCTAACCCATCACTAAATATAAGATTTTTTTTATGATAATAACTAAATCTATTTTTTTTATTTATAAAAAATCTAAGATTCTTTTCAGCTACACCATTGATTAGTAGTTTTTAGAATAACTTAATCTAAGATTTCTTTATTGTTCTATGACGGAATCTAAGATCTGGACTACCGAAAAATCTCCTTATATTTCACGTGGGCTTGCATAATATTGTTTTGACTAATAACAACACAATCATTCTAGACTTATTATTCATTCGAACAACTATTAGATATCTTAATTACTCCATTAGTATAATCTATTCGGCCAACTATAATTATATAATATAATATGTATATTATATAATTTACGGTACATTTATTAATTTATTGGTATATTTATTATTTTATGTGCTATTTATAATTTTATAAAGTTAAATTTGATACTATACGACTTTAGAAGGTTTAAGTTCTTAAAGTAAAATAATAAACTCACTTAAATTCTTCATATATTTCTTGCATACACAATAGAAACATATTAGTATTTTATTATTATTTTTAACTAATCATAAAAATCACATTATCAAAAATCATATTATTCAGTAATTAAATTTCAATATAACATTTAATAATTAGCTGGAAGATATTATTTATCAATTTATTTATTTATTTTTATATTTTTAAATTATTTTAATATGCTGATGTTAAAAATAAATTTTAAAAAATAAAAAAATATATTATTTTAATATAATTTAAAATTAAATTTACTTTTAAAAATAATATTAACCATCGGCTTTTGCTATAAATTATAATTTTTATAACTAAAATTTAAAAAAAGAGGTTTCACGGAAATCCAGCAAAAAATATAATATATATTCATTAATTAAATACTTCTAAAGTTATTACAGTAAAACTGATGGGGATAAAAAAACAAATGTCACCGTAAAAAAACAAATTCGAGCCTAAACGGCCCTCGGTTACCACCATTGGGGGATGAAAAGCTGATGCCGCAGCTGTATGGCACGCGTACATGAGAAGCGTGAGCGAGAGTTGGATAAAAAAGACGTGGTTTATATATTCAAGTGGATTGCAGATGCGGGATAGCGAAAGGTCTGACGCGAATAGAATGCTGTTCATCCATGCGATTCGAACGTACATATCACGACCTAATGTACCGCGTGGAAGTTATTCTCTTCGCAGGGATCGAATCATTTTTGGCTGCATATATTCTAAATTACAACCACGTACTCGCTTAGGTTGGGTGCGTTTGTTTTATATCTGTTTTTGTGTTTGCATTGTAAAAAACACAGTAAGATAAAAATTATGTTTTATACTGTGACTCTGTAATACTTATTAAAAAATTAAGTTTAAATTATAGTTTTTATAAAGCAGTTTTTCTATATTTTTTTAGTTGTGTTTTGTAAAACACTATTTTTTATATTTTAAAAGTATTTTTTAAAAAATTAATAATTTTTTATTTTTTCTTTACTTTAATTTAATATTTTTTGGTGTTTTAGATTATTTTAATATCCTGATATCAAAAATAATTTTTTAAAAATAAAAATATATTATTTTAATGTATTTTTAATTAAAAAACACTTTGAAAAACAACCACAACAACATAATTATCAAATATTTTATATATATATTTTTTTACACATAAATCTCAAACACGTATCTAAATTCAACTAACTATTTATAATTATTTTTTTAATTTATTTTTCAAAAAACTAAAATAATAAAAACTACATAAAAATACAAACACACTTTTAGTGTTCAACAATTCACGTGACACCGTCATTCAGAGTCTACAACAGGATCTGTGAATTGTAACCAACACGAAGGAATGCATGGTGACACGTGGATGAAAGCAAGAGATAGTAGAGATATTTACACCCGAGACGGCATTTTATATTTTGTTCCGTTATGGCAAGCGGTTGGATACTTGGATGTTGAAATTTTCAGAAGGGAGCAAATCACCGTTAGTTTTAGCGGCGAGTAACTGAACATTAAGGTAGTTTTTCTTAAGAAAATTATATATTTTTAATATTTTTAAATTATTTCAATACAATAATATAAAAAAGATTATTTTTAATTTATTTTAATCTTTATCTCAATCTCGTCAATTTTTGTCATTCCACCATAATTTTTGTTTTATTTGCAGGGTAAATTATCATCGCCCACGATAAAAGGTCAGTTCTTCTATTCTTCAGCGTGCAATCGAAGGTCCACTTGTTTTTACACGACGACCTTTTCTTTTTCAAGAAATGACAAATCTAAGTTTGGTTTGGACAAATTATTATCTAAACACTAAAAATAAATTAGAGTTTTCTTATGATATTTTACCTGCAACATTTTAATATATGCTTTTAATCATTTTATAATAAATTCTTATCATGACTCGGTCGGTTAGCACCTGTGACATAAATCACGAGTTCTTGAGAGTTGGAGCGCTTTTCTTAAAAAATAAGACTGTCTGCCCTCTTAATTAAAAAATAAAAAAGCAAAGCCAGCGTGGAGGCTTGTCCCGTTGCTAAATTCACCGATTCACTTATTATTTGATTTTTATATCATTCTTAAATATATTTTTTTTGGATTTTAATGATTTTTTTAATTATCATATCTTTGATTTAAAAATAATAAAAATAAAAATAAATTGTTCATAAAAAATAAATTGAAATCAGATTTTTATTACTAAAATATTTAAATAGATTTTAAACATGATTTTATCATGTTTATTTTTTATATTTTTGTTAACTTGTTTTAACATCATAAAATATATATTTTAAATAAATATAATAATTTTAATTTAAAATATTGTGTAAGTTAAGACAAATAAAAAATATATTACATGAAAATTTATCTTTATAAAAATAATAATTCAAAACCACTATATATTAGGGTCTAATGATAATAACAAAGAATTTTATGAGACATTTTTCTTTTGTTTAAAAAAAACCGGGTCTCCCCGCAATACGCGAGTTTGTAATGCATTTGCACTTCATTTGAAATTGACCGTAAAAAAAGCATCAAATTAACAATTTCAAGTGATTTTAGATAAGTGATATATTAATTTTGAAATTGAAAAAAAGAACACCTCAAAAAAGTTGTAATAAAATACTCTTATTATTATTTTTTCTAATATATTGGTTGCTTTAGCTTGAAATCTTATTGGAGAGTACTCTAGTCTCTTCCATGAAAAAAAATCTCATATAGTAACTATATATTTGATATTATTATAGCTAATTGTTTTACAAAAAATATTTTTGGTAGAGATTGGTTTGATATTTATATATATTTGGTTAAAACTGTTATTGAAATTAAGGTTTAATAAAAAATAATTTAATGTGCTTGGTTAAACATGCTTTTCAATTGAGGTTATGAAATAATTAAAAAAAATATATATTAATATTGATGATTTTTAATTTAAATATTATAAATTTAACTACTATTATTATATCATTAAATAAATAATAATTTATATCAAATATTTTTTATTATTCAATTAACTTATCTACAATTTCATCATATATGAAATTCATATGATAAGGACTATAGTTTCCATGGTTTTTTCAGCGTGCAACAAAATCAGGTAAAATATCTTCATAAATAAAATTAAAATTATGATCAAATTTCAGAAATGCTACCGCATCATCAAGGTTTTTCTAATTTATATAGTTTTATTAAATAATATTAAATACTAATTTTTCGAGTAAAATATAATTTTTTAAAAAATATATATTTTAATATAAATAACTGTTTACGTAAACAGTATCACGATAAATTATTCAAGTTGGCAAGCAGGAGAAGCAACTTTCAGCTATTTTGTTGAACCAGTGTTTCAATAAAAAAAAATATAAATCTCACATAAACAATCAATTATATTTTAATATTACAAAATATAATGTTTACAAAATGAGCTTAAAAATAAAAACTACCGCATAAACAAACATCAATAATCAAGTTCAGTACAATCGAAACTAGTTGATGAGATGTGAATCGGATGGCTATTCAAACCTCATTTGTTAATTTTTTTGTGTAACTTTTTGTACGTTTTAAGAACTTACGATATTGAATTAGATTCCTACAGATGTCTAATGAACACAGAGCGCCTGCAAGGAAGGAAATCATGAAGACACGAACCATGCCAGGGGGAGGCCGCTATACACGTGGAAGGCCATGGAGGGGGGACGAGGGGCGCCATTTGCCAAAGCAATCCGTAAACATAATTCGAGACTTCCTTTGACCATCAATTTGATGCTCATTGGCAGTTCATTAAGACAGGCTTTGCGTGTGATTATCTGCATGTGTGGCGACATTATATGTAATTCGAGACTTCCTTTTTGCCTCTTAAATACCTTCACTCCAGAATACAAAGGAGCCGAATAAAGACAGCATCACAGCATTCAAGCTGCCGAGTTTTGGTTAAATAAATCACAGACTCAGTAGATTTTGCTACGTTCTTTTAGTTTCTAATTCATATGATATTTCTCGAATCAATTATCACACACCACCACTAAATTTATTTATTTTTTTAATTGTAAGCAAATTTGTTCTACACATTATCGTAAATACTTAATTTTTTTTTAAAAAAGTGTAAGATAAATAATTTCTTCAGATCATTAGTGTTCTGGGGGGGAACGTCAAGCACTGCCTTTTTTTCCGTTTGGTTACTCATTTTTTTCCGTATTGGGCTCATATGGCTCCACACTCAAAATAATGCTGAGTGATGTCTGGTCGTCCATTCTATATATATAAAAAAATAATAAAAAAATAAAACTGCTCCTAGAATGGGGCTTGAGATTTTGTTTTTTTCCTTTTAATTCTATCAATTTAATGTTAATTTTTTTATTAAGTTCATTATCAATTATTTTTTATATTTATTATCATATAATAAAATCTTAAAAAATAATTTAACCTAGTCAATAATTTAGATTACAAGTTTGGTAAGTTAAATAAAATGAATATAACATGTTTTTTTTTTAATTTTTTTTGGTATATCTTGTTGATAAGGTTGTATCGATATAATTTTTAAATAATTTAATTTTAAATTTAAGCAAAACAAGGGAGTAAATTAGGATTTTTTAAATAATTTTTTACATTCAAAGTATTTTTGTTACCAGTTACAGTAATAGTGGGAGCAATAACCTTGAAATATTTGTATCCAGTACATGAAGCTATTTACTGCATATAAAAAAAAACTTAGAATAAGAAAAAAGTATATAGTATATGACTGCCGGTACATAAAATCAGTATAGATTATCCATCCAGGCTTAAATATTTTTAACCTTATTCTTGTACACACACGCGCGCGCATTGGGATCAAGAAGGTTGGATTGTTACAGTGGTGCTGTGCTCAATTAGAAAATTCAACACTTAATTCACAGGATGAGACAATTAGCCATGTGAAAATGCTAAAGGTTGCCGCTTTGGAGGGCCCAAAGAGACGCGTTTATCACCTTTATTTCTTTCTTTGAGGTTGCTTACAGTTCAGAAAATCCTCCACTAGCAGCAGTCCAGTAGCTCATCCACAAGTATCAAAAAGAAAAGAAAAGACTGAAGGCCTTGTTGGCTCATCTTCTTCTTCTTCTTCTTTTTTTAAATTATAAGTATCCGAATCCAACCCTAAAATTAACGATAAGATAAGTTTTTAGTATACAAATAGCTGTACATTAATCCTAATCTTACCTTAAGAGGAACATGTAGAATCTAATTTGCCAAGACAGAAAAAGCTTATCATGACGTGGGAATTCCTACATGACTTGTCTGCCTACGAGGGTGGAGATCGTGGTACCATGCTCATAGTTTCCTTAGGCCATACATGGAACATTGGCCATTGTTATAGTTGCCTGTTCCGCCTTATTTCTATCATTAGTCTACTCTTGTCTGTTCTTCTGTGGTCTTGATGTGAATAGAAAAACAAAAAAGTAGGTTAAGAACCAAAGTAGTTTTAAAGAAAAAACGGCTAAATTATTGTTCATGGGGATCGAGGAGAGGCCACCATCTACATTTGTCAATGGACTAGGGCAATGTTTTTCAAAATTCAAACCCACTTTTGCAGTAGGATGGGATCCTAAACGTCAAACCTAGATGTTAATCTTTTCATATAAAAATCCCACTACACCCTCTTTTTTCTCTCCAGCCCCACCTCTCTTTGGCTTGAAGCCATTTGACTCAATATTTGCGACTCAAAAAGGTGCTTTCCACTTCCAGTTGTTCATGGTGATCATAGGGTGAAAGTAGCTAGTCTCTAGTGCCCACCAAAACATCTGTGGAGGTGGGAAGATATAAATTTAACCACATAAAAGTAGCACAGCATTTAGTATCATTTTCTAATTAATTAATTAATATACAATGCAATGTAATTCATCGTTGAATTAGCTTTTGTTTTGCGGGGCTCGATTTTTGACTAGCTTCCGGATCGGGAGATGCCCAACTTATTAGGTTTTGATTGACTATACATGAGCAAACATGCCATAACATAGATGAAAATGTGCTTGCATGTAGCTTTGAATTCATTACTACTGTACATCCCCAAATCATTCATGTATACTCGTCCAATTAAGGTCTATATATATGGAATTCTCCGGTAACAATGAAAACGGAAGGATGCATGCTGAGTCCATGATGACAACAGAATAGCTGAAAACTCACGCTTTATTTTTCACAGGATATTAGGCAACAACCCTCGCGTTGCTTCGAATTATTTAATTTTTCTGTCAATTAGAAACTCACAGAAATGTAATTTTATAATCACGATGTTGTATGTTGGGAAAGACGTCAAAGGCGTGCATCATGTAAGGAAAACAAAATTGAAAATCTGTTCGTATGTTTAATTGGAGGAGGAAACATCTACCTTATAGTTATGCTATTATATTCTAAGTAGTATAAGAGTAAAAGGAAACTAAAAGTAATTCCAGGAAAATTATATTACATGAAATATATTTCTTAACACTCACCTTTGAGTTAGTGAATAGATGTCAAGATTTGGCCAACTTGCATATCGATTGAGAATGTTCCCTTTCCCAATTGCTTTGTAAAAATATATGCAAGTTATTCTGCTGAAGAAATATAATGTGTTTTAACAGAGCTATCTTGTATCATGTTATAAATAAAATGACAATCTATTTCTATATATCTAGTTCTTTCATGAAAAACAAGATTAATGACAACTATGTATAAAGCTGTTGTGTTATCACAATACATCAATGTTTGCTTCGAATGCGATATTCACAAGTCTAATAGCAACGAGCGTAACCAAGATAATTCATAGCATGTACCTGTCATGGCTTTGTATTCGACTTCTGCTAAAGAGAGACACAATTTTCTAGCTCTTTATATGCTAAGAAATAAGGGCAGAACCCAAGAAGATACAATAGTTTGTAGTGGATCTTCACGATGTTGGACATCCATCCCAATCTGAGTTAGAAAAGGCTCTCAAAGATAAATTATTATGAGTAGGAAAAAATAAACCTTGTCCTGGTCTGCTTTTAAGTAATGCATCACACGTAAAACAACTTTCATGTGTGGTTTGCGTGGTGCATGCTTAAATTTGCTTAATACATTAACCGAATATGTAATGTTTGGATGGTTAATAGTCAAGTAAATTAGACGACCAAACAATCATTTATATAGGGAAGGATGTTTAAGCAGATCATCTAATTCTGAGAGCTTCAAGCTCTACTTTATTGGAAATTTACCAACTTGACACCTAGAAAACCATAGTCCTTAAAAATTTATAAAGTATACTTTTGTTGTGAAATGGCAATACTTGTTTTGGATCAAGAAACTTTGACGCCTAGAAAGTACTTCAGATTGCCCAAGTTTTTTATCCGAAAATGAGTATTCAAAAATTGATTGAGAGTTAGTTGACAATAATATCATTCCCGATAATAAGAATATCATCAACATATATTAATAATATTATAAAAGTTTTGGCCTTGCGACATGTGAATAATGAGTAGTTTGCCTTAGCTTGAACAAAACCAACTACTTGAATAGCTGTAGAGAATTTGGAAAACCATTATTGTGAGGTTTGCTTCAAACCATACAATAATTTGTGAAGATGACAAACTAAGTTCTCCCCCTATCGTCGAAAACCAAGAGGTGGAGACATAAATTTTCTCATGGAGATCACCATGAAAAAAAAGCATTGTGAACACCAAGTTGATGAAGGGACTGATCTTGGGTAGCTGCTGAAGCTAGTAAACAACAAAGAATAGTCATTTTAGTAGTGGAAGAAAAAAATGTCATGATAATCAATACCTTCAAATTAAGTGTAGCTTTTTACTACCAAACAAACTTTATAACGCTCCATGGTTCCATCAAAGTGTTGTTTTAGCTTGTAAACCCAATGAAAACTAATTGGTTGCTTACCATGTGGAAGAGAGGTAAGGGACCAAATGTTGTTGGCCTCCAAAGAATTCAATTAAGATTGCATTGCCTCTTACCTATAGGAATAACGATTTGCTTCGGCATAAGATGTTGGCTCAACATCTTGATGGATGATAGCGGTGGAGGAATAATATACGGTGAGTAACAATGATAAGAAACAAAATTTCCAAGGGGAAAACGTGTACCTTTGTAAGAACTGGATGATGAAGATGCAAAATTGAACTTGGATGTTCAGAATGTTAGTATAGAGGTTGTGTGTTTTGGTCAAGGGAGTAATGACAACATAGGGTGGTACATAATTATTGTTTGTGGAGACAAAGTGGTTGGACTCATAAAGAAAATTGTTTTCTTGGAAAACAACATCACGACTTGTGAATATTTTATGAGCATGAAGGTCATCAAGCTTGCAAGCTTATGACTAGCAGGATAACTGGGAAAAACACAACGTTTAGCACGAGGAACAAATATATGAGTAACATGCATATCGGTAGCTTATGCAAGACACTTAAAACTAAAAGATGATGGTATGAGGGTGGTTTGTTATAAAAGCATTCGTAAGGAGTTTTATTGCCAAAGAGTGGCTTGAGCAAATGATTAATTAAGTGAACAACTATAGAAACACAATCTATCCAGAAATTTAAAAGAAGATGGGGTTAAAAATGAAGGGCTTATGCAAACTCAAGAATATGATAATGTTTCTGCTCTACAACCTCATTTTATTAGGGGAGTGTAAACACAAGAATGTTGATAAGTTGTCCCTTTGTGTTTTTTTAAAATCATATATAAAGGAGAATTCTCCTCCATTATTGACCCAAATATTGGCTATAGAAACATGGAATTCTGTTTGGATAAATGAAAAAAAAAAATTCATGATTAAGTTTTGTGTTTCACTTTTGTGATTCATAAAGAATATCCATGTAAACCAAGAGTAATCATTCACTATAGTCAAAAAATATTTTGAACTAGAAAGAATGCAACTTTATAAAGGACTCAAATATCACAATGAATTAATTCATAAGGTGTAATAGACAAAATCAAACTAAGAGGAAATGATAGTCGATATTGCTTTGCAAATGCAAAAACACCACAAGTATTATTAGATTGAAAAGAAACATGAAATATATGTTTTGCCATAAATCTTAATCTAGAGAGGGACAAATGCCCTAGATGGAAATGCCACAAAGCTGTAGAATAAAAGACCTAAGGGCTGGATGAACATGAAGATGTGACTACAGCTACTGATGGATGTCATTGTTGGTTTGATGTTAAAGCAACCAAGTATTAAAGACCATCTTCTTGTTTACCCAAACCAATCATCATTTCATCACCAAGTCTTGTAAAAAACACCAATAAGAGAAAAAAATTACTAAGTAATTCAGATCTTTGGTAAATTTGCTAATAGATATTAAGTCCATCTTAAAATATGGTACTCCAAGCATATTGGTAAAAACAATAGTATAACTTAGAGGCAAAGAGCCAATGGAAGCCTGTTCTCCACTTGGTATAATGATTGATGAAAAAGCACCACTATTGCTACCGTTAACAAGTAAATTTAAGGAGGAAATACTACGGTTTATTACACCACTATTAATAATCATCTGACATAGCATAAATTTTATTGGCTACAAACCTGTAGAGGTGTTAGCAATGTTAGCTTTTGGATTGATCATAGTATTTTATGATTGTATGGTGCTCTTCCCTTGTATCTGAATTTGTATGTATGAAAGTCTAGTCATAACTGGAGATACCTTATGTATTAGCTGACCCTTGTTAAGGTTGTTGGTAGAAAATGAGGCCCATTATTGTGTTTGGATTGAGCACTGTCTGGGAAAGTCTAAAAGTGATGCCTGTTGTTGGATAGATGTTTAAGATATTCTGGTGGATAAACATTTAGTTTCCAACAAGTTTCTTGCACATGATGATCATGATCACAATAGGAACAATGCAAGGGTTTACTGTTAGTAAAGATGAAACGAGAAATGGCATCTTATCCACGTCTAGCAACCAGGGCCACTGATTTTGTCTAATGCACAACTATGGCAAAATTATCTTCTACTTCATGAATGCTACCTAGGCTACATTGCTTTTCTTCTTATACAAAGGCATAGGCTTTAACAATGTCAAATAATAGGTTTATCATTAAAATCTGACCTTAAATGGCATTGTATGAGTCATTAAATCCTAGTAGGAACTGAATTAGCCAATGTCTATTGTGATATTCTCCATAAGAATAGATGGTATCATTATAGGATCTCAATTCATCTAATAATTTTTTTAGTTTTAAGTAGTAAGCCGCAATAGTCATCTGATCTTGAGTAAAGCAAGCAATATCTCGTTCAATTTGAAAAATACGAGGAACATTGTCGTGTGAAAAACGATCCCTAATGTCTTCCCATACTTTTTATGACGTGGCTAAAAAAATGACACTGTTTATAATGTCTTGTGTGAGTGAATTAAGGATCCAAGAAAGAATCAAATCATTGTATTTTTTCTAGAAAGCATATTCATTTGGCTTGTTTGTTTTAGATGGCATGGAAATGGTTCCATATATGAAACCTAGCTTGGATTTGACATTTAAAGAAATTATCATGGCCCTACACCATGTCGAGTAATTATTATCGTTGAGAGAATTTGAGATGAGCACCATACCTGGATAATCTGAATGGTGCAAGAAATATGGATTGTTATTTAAGGGCTATTGTTCCTCTATGATGATCGATAGTAGCAGTAAAAAAAAGAAATGAATAGAAAGACTATGGTATTGAACCTGACTTTGATACTATATAAAGAAAACAAAATTGAAATCTATTCATATGTTTAATTGTAGTAGGAAACATCTACTTTATACAAGGGAGTTTCTATGAGCTTTTCTTATCCCTCTAACTCCCTAGATCTCTTTTTTCTCAATTCAATATCAAATTAAGTTTAACTATGATTTATCAAAATTATACCTTGTTAAGCATCCATTGAAGCATTGTTTTTATGCGTGTAATATGTTCTTCGTTTCAATAACAACAACTTTCACAATGAAAAAGAAAGAGAGAGATATTATAAGTAATTGAATGACAACAACAAAAATTACATCTCATTTTATATCTCATAACTATGAACCAAGGTTATCAAAAATAATTTTTTAACATGATATGAAAATTACAATATAAACTAGGATTGTAAAAATGAATTATAATATCATAATTAATTTTATTTTTATACATGGTTAATACAAACAATAAGAAATTACATCAATAAAGATGTGGTGTACTTGTTCTTTCATGATAAAATCCTATTATAGAAGATCCAAAGAAAAAAGCTGAAAGTGAAAGTGGTTGGTAAGACTCTGCATAAAATCCTATTATAGAAGATCCAAAGAAAAAAGCTGAAAGTGAAAGTGGTTGGTAAGACTCTGCATCCAAGAAAAAGCATTAAAAACAACTATGTCTTCACAACTATGCTCTCTTGTTGGCTAACACTAGTTCCAATGCTCCTTTCAAATGCATAATTATTTATAGTGTTTTAGCTTATTTGATGTTTTTTACCTTGATGAATAATGCATCACTTTTAAATATTGTTATGCTTTTTTTTAGATATTGTTATACTTTTATAGGTTTCAAATATTGTTTGTTACACACCATGCATCTCAACAAATGGATCAATAAGGAATTGTAGGCTTTGTACAAATCAAAATGAATAAATCAAACAATTCAAAGCAAGACCTTGTTTTTTTTTTTTTTTATCATCTTTTCTTCTTAGATCTATCTTGGACAAACTATGAAATTTTATATAAAGAAATCATAATGTTCTAAACTTATTTAAAATACTATGGTATATAGGCATAAACACTTGGTGGGTTAGATTTTAGAGTATGGTTTATTACTATTGTCTAAAAATATATCCCTATTGAATAAGTTTTTTCAAAGTTATGCTCCATAATAAATACATTTTTATTTGTTATAACAAGTTTAAGCAAGATTATGTTTCTTTCATCTTTGCACTATTGACTGAAGAAAGGATCTATTGATACAAATGCTTGTGGGGGCTCATGTGTTAATGAGTAAACACAAGATACATAATGAAAAAGATAAAAATTAAAAATATGAAATTATTGTAAAATCATAAAATTAGTAGTAAAATCATAGTTTTACCTGAGTTTACATGGTTTTACATCATTTTAGTTTGATTTTTATACTATTTTTTATAATAACTACATGTTGACTTGTAAAATCATACAATTTTAAAATTCAACTAGTTATTTAACAACCTTACCCCCAAACCTCTTGTCCCTGGATAAACTCATCTCACAAGCTTTTAATTTAGAATGCCACCATGTCACATTCAAGCTCCTTGAATATTGAAAGATTGTTGTGTCATTTGTCTACCTTCATTTCAAACTCAACCATCATCAAAGTATGGTATAGAAGATGCTTTCCCGCAAGTTGGGATCTAGTTTTATGACCAGTGCAGTCCAAGAATAGCTCGGAGGTTTAAATTAGCAAGCGAAGTGGGAGGAGATTGGGCCATGTCTTTGTACTCGGTTTAGTGAGGCTGTTAAGGGAAAAAGAAAGAGTAAAATCTTTTGTTTTTTCAAAGAGGGGCAAATGAGCTAAAGGTTATCAGCAAACCTGTCCTCTCCAAATCTTCAAATTCCCATCCCACTATATTTGAGTATTGGAGATCCCAACTCTTTACGGCCTAGTTGAGGACAGACAATTTAATAATAGCTACCAGGACTCTTCTGATTAGGAATGTCCATTTGAGCATCTTGTATATACGGCGAGGAAATATAGATCGCAAGATTTAAGTTTGAGAATGGGGGAGGCCTTAATTGGTGATGGTCCCACGCATATGCAAGTCTGGTGTTGTTACATTAAAAAACAGTTCTTAGTCAACAGTTTTGAGATAGCTTCTATATACTGTCGTTACAATATTGTTTTGTCGAGTAATAAATAAATACATGCAAGGTTTAATATGTGATCATCATTCACTTTTCCTCGCTAGAGCTAAAAACACCATGCAATGACATGTGCTCTTGGCTTGTTTTTATATGATATTGTTTCAAAACCCACATTGATACATCTTACATCACAAAATCTCTATGATAGGATTGTGTTTTGTAAGTGTGCTGGCATCTCATGTGGCTGATTCCTCAGATATATTGTTGGATTCTAAATACTCTCAAGTATTTATGTTCTTGATCATCTTGGAATTCTTGTCCCTACGAGTCCCATCATTCATGCAAGAATATCTTAAGCCAGATCGTTAAAATTCACCCAAGCATCGTCCCCGCTTTTCAACACTACCACCGTTTTTTCAATTTTTGATCAATCTATTTCAAGTGGGGTATTGCATTTACTTACTGAACTGCAATGGTCCAGTGGGCCATTTCCAGTTTATAAAAAAGGGCAGTGAGCAGTAGCCAGAACTGTTGTTGCTCATAGACAAAGCATCCCTTGAGCTTTATGGGTTTTTTTTTTTTTTTTTTTTCATCTTTTCAGTGCATAATATAAGTAGTTAATCTTTATTCGAGGACTTTGGTTTATGTTGAAAAAAGATCGGCCAACATTTTAGAATTCAGTATGTATACTTTATCATAGGCATGGTCTTGCAAAGACCACCCACTCCCCAGCTTGCGAAGTATAACGTGAACATCAAGAAATCTGGTATGAATTTATAACATCCTAATAGAAATAGTTCTGTATTGCCGCTCGCTTAATTTATATATGTCTCTGCCTTTTTAGCTGCAGGTAAGGGAACTATTTCCATGTATGGGTCAATCTGAAAACGACCTAATTGATGCACCGACGTTTTTTTATTAAATGTGCCGCTGGAGTGGTTATTTGAAAAAGAAAAATAGCTACAGTATCTGCATTGATTCAATCTTGTTTTCGTAAGGAATAAAAAAATCAGAAATAACTTTGTGTATACGCAGACACACACGTACTAGCACATCTGTCTATCAGCTGGTGTATATATATCCATGCACACAAAATAAACACTCAATTTCCATCTATTAATATCTGATTTTCATCTGTTACAATGTCCTTCAACTATACAAAAGATGAAAAGGAAAATTAATCCCATTTATTGCTACAGTATATTATCTTTTTTGGGCCCGGTCGATAAAGAGAGATCAAGGTTTGAATGTCTCGCTGTAATGTGTTTCTTATTATTCTAGCATAATAATGTAGAGATCAAAGGGTATAAAGCATGGTCTTGTATGGGTCCCAAACCCATGATACTCTTCTTGACATATCGACAACAGCCTTCCTCTTTACGCTCCGAAGCACGTGCCCCACTGATGCAGTTAAATTCCAAACGTGAGAAGAGATGTGGGCATGCACCTTCATGGATAGAAAGGAGGTCAAAATCTCTGATACAACGAGCCTCACACCTTATACCTTTTCTCTTGAAGAAGACTGCCTGAAAAAAGGAGGAAGGTGTCCATCTTTATCCAGTCATGGCGCTGTCCAAGTATAATCATATCCTGTGATGTTTTGAAACGAATGTACGTGTATATGGACATGCATCCCGATCTAAACTAGTTGACCAGCTTATAGGGATACAATTAGTTCATGTATATTCTTATTTTTAGCTTGTTAATAATAATATCATGTGATCAGACAGTAACAGAGAGTTAGATTGTTCACGCAGTTGCTATACTTAAGTATTTTTTGTTGAAGTTAATTGATGTTTTTTTTTTTTCCGGGTATTTCTTTAATCCTTCTGATACGATAAAAAAACTTTTTAGAAACATTGTCAAAGTATTGTTGAAAGCTTTATCAAATACAAAACCGGTTCAAACACGTTAGCTCCTAACTCGAAGTGTATCTTTATGAAAATATCGGAACCCGATTAGACGTTGCTCGGACCAGACTGAACCTGGTCCATTCCACAGGGTGTGAACTTAGAGTGAACTCGGAAGATTCTATTTATGGTGATTGAGTTGATTAGGCGAACATGAAAAATTGAAAAGGGATAGTTCGATGAAAGTGAGGACCATGCAATTAAGTTCTCTTTTTAAAAACGAGCTAGCAATTGTCACTGTAGGATTAAGATCACACTCCCTTTAAGGGTGGTCCTTAAGTTTCAGATCGCCCCCCCCCACAAATAATAATAATAATAATGTAAAGGATTGAAATTGATACAATGTTGGTAAAGTCACCTATTTTTTCTTTTGAAAAAAAGGAGTGCGGGACGATTGCATCTATAGCATGGAAAAAAAAAAGACAAGATTTTTCTGCAAACCTAAATTGAAGTTTCGGGGAATTTCCTCTACCTAAAAATATATCATCTTATCTTAGAAATGCTCTTTTTCCTTCTTGATATATATGGACGAACTCGCCTCAGAACGTGATCCTCTTGTGGGTATCCCTTGAAATATTGACATCAGCTTCCACGAACCCTAATCTGATAGATCGATGAACCCTGCATCTTTCAGCGTGCACCATCGACCAAGGTGCGTCAACGCTAGAATGCAGTGCACAGCTAGCTCTAATAGTATCATTGGTTTGTCCGGCTATAGCTGAACACTAAAACTGGGGTGTAAGTTCTGCCAAACATGCTTTACCCTTTGGTCTGCGATTTCAAGGTGATGAGGTCACAAAACCTCCATAGATGACTAAGCTTTCTTATCATATGGAACCTTTAACATTATTTGATGCATGTCACTTGTGTTAAGAACATGCATGTATTTAATGTTACGATTTGTCTTTAGAATTGGTGGAGATAGTTCGAGTTGTCCTAGAGATCCCTTTGTTCCGATTGGAACCTAGCCTAGTTAGAAATATTGTCCAAAGGGGAGGGACAGTGGCAGACCAGAAACTAAACGGGCTATCCAGGTCAAACCCTTCAAAGTGTTGAGCTATGTGGGCAAGTACGGAGCCAAGAATTTTTTTTATCCTGAACTATTAAATAAATATATAAATATTTTTTAAGATCGATTATTAATTTATGTACATGAATTTTTTAAATTAATAGTAAAGTTTTAATTCAAATACACTATCTAAAATGTTAAAAAATAAATTTAAAAATACATAAAATTAAAGCGAAAGAAAAAACAAACTCACTATTAAAGTTACATTCTTCGATATTTTGTGGAATATAATTCATCTATAATTGAATCTGAATCGATACTGTAACAACCCCTCAATCAGGATAAAATAATAATCTCATGTCAATTGGAAAACAAAATAATTAAAATTTTTCCCTCTTTTAATTCCTTCTTCCTTCACTTGATTCTTTCCTAGATTAGTGTTTTATAAGTTGGACTTTGTAAGTTTACAAGGTTATTATCTCACTTCTTATTTTTTTCCTTGGAATTTTTTTATGTTTTCCCCTTATTTTTTTCTATTTCTCTCTCGCCTTTTCTTTTCTTTCTTCTTCTATTCTGCTTCTGCTCAGTCGGCAACATATAAAAGGAAGGAGGAGTTGATTTGTTTTATTTTTTAATGGCAAATAACCATTTTACCCTTAATGAGTCATTTTGCTTTTATTTTACGGTTTTTTTTTGTTAGTATTACCAAGTTTCGTTCATCCTAAAATCTTAACTAGATTTTATTCAATATATTTTAAGATCCCTCGTAAAATTTCAACTCGATCTAATGGTCGGATTGAAAATTACATCCAATAATATAAAACTGATCAAATTGTGATTTTTCATCAAATTTCTAAATTTCTCTAAAAATTCTAACATTTTAACCCAAGTTAAAGCATAATATTAGAAGGCTCCACATAAATTTTTAGAATTTTTGGATAACTTAATTGAGAATTATAATTTTTTTTTTACATAAAACTAGTTAAAAAATATTGATAAAATTTTGATCTAGGTTAAAGCCCACCCCAGCCTTTGCCATGCCTCCGCCTATGTATGTGGGTGCTTGCCTGGTAATGGGTGGAACCTATTTTTAAGTTTTTTGAAATACATCCACGCAATAAAAAACAGTAAATTTTAATATTTTTTTTTAGAATCTCAACATCATGTTAAACAATTTAGGGTTGATTAGGGTTTATATAAAACAATATCTCAAGATTAGATGTTATTTTAATTGCAAAGAATTGTTTCAAGGCTGAGTTACCACAAACTACATGTTATCCAAGAGTTCGGTTTCTAATGGTAATCCACACGAATTGCCAATGAAAAATCTTATAAACCTTTTTAGGAGAGAGGGATTAATATACTTTTGAGTGCTAATTATTTTGTTTCATATTTTTCAGGTGTTCTGTATTGTTATACAATATAAAAAAAATAAGAAGTACAACATTCTAGTTATAGGAAAACCTGAAAACCCTATAAATAGTAAAATATCAATTTGCCTCCTGAATAATATCACATATATTATTTCAGAATAATTTTATAAATTTATTTAATCAAGTATCTATTTGATTTTTTGTTTCATATTTTTCAGGTGTTCTATACTGTTATACAATATATAAAATAAGAGGTATAACATTTTATTTATAAAAAAACCTGAAAACTCTATAAATAGTAAAATATCAATTTATCCCCTGAATAATATCACGTATATTATTTCAAGATAATTTTATAAATTTATTTAATCAAGTATCTACTTGATTTTTTGAGGTTTAGAATTGTAATTCCATGTGTAAATTACATCATATTTTTCAATTTCTAAAACTTATTTACAATCAAGTGTGTGACCCATTAAGTTTTTTAATAGTTGGTCCAAATATAAATCATAATTCTAAATAAAATATAATTAAATAAATGAAACAAATTAATTTATTATCAATTCGGTCACGGGTTCAACGTCAGGACACTAGTGAGCTATTGATGCTTCTTGAAGAGGAATTGTGTTGTTGGGAAGGAAAAAAGTTTTGGGTTTAATCATAAAATTAAGATTAAGGTTTAGGAGTCGTTACCTAACTAGTATTAAGGTTACTAGGAACCTATGCGAGAGTTAAGGTAAGGGACTGCTTGTGCAAGCGCATCACCCCTAGTGCACCCTATCTAAGATAAGCTGTATTATTGTTTGATTGTTTTTCTAGGTCGAATTTGTATTCATTCGTCTTTTGTAAGATTTAAAGCAAATCATAAATTAGGCTTTAATGCCTAAGAGTGTACTAGATTGTGAGAGAGTCTCTATCTCATCGGGTTTAATCCTAACCATTTAAAATTTCAAATTTTAACATCTTGTTTATTTTACACCTTGTATCTTTAATGCCTAAGAGTGTACTAGATTGTGTAGTTTTACATCCCACAAATATTAAAGTCTATATCTAAACACTAATATGAAAAAAAAAATTGATTGGTAAATGGTTTTTGACATTTTGGTCAAATTCCAATGGATAATCATAAATTGATTATGATATCCATTTTTTGCTTTTTAAAAACAAGAGAAAGATATAATTTTTTGTTTTTTTTTTTATGAAAATATGCTTTGAAATTTTTTTAGGATTTGACCTTATACATGACAACAAAATATATATTTTTATTTTTTAAAAAGGGGAAATTAATTTAATTTTTGAGATTTTTTTAATCTTTTTAGAATTATTTCAAAGAAAACTGAGTATTTAAATACTAGATCTGTATCTTACAGTGTAAATATACAACCCGATATTATGCAAAATTGATAGAAAAACATGTGAGAAAATCATAATTTTTTTGAAAGGATTTTTTATTTATGATTTTTTTTGTTTTTTAATATAATATTATAATATTTGTTATTTTATTATTATAATTAAATATTATTAAATATATGGGTTAGGCTAGCCAATCCTGGTGGGGCTGAATCGGCCTAAAAGGGTTGGGCCGAGATCGTCCCAATGAATCTTCTTCTTCTCTTTTTTTAGGGGTGGACTAGATCAACTAGGATGGGCTAAATCAGGTCTAGTCTACTTTTAGGAGTTAATTAATTGGCCATTGCATACAGAATATCGTATGCATGCAACAACCATAAGAATAGAGGGAAGGAAAGGGAGGAAGAATGAAAGGGAGGCCACTTAACATAAGGGGGAAGAATTGCTGGTTTGGGTGGTTGACGAGAGGCTGGTGGTGACATTGGTGGAGAGTTTGGCTCCGCAGTTGCTGTTATGCTGGAAGGAGTTTGCAGTGAAAAGAAAGAAGTTCACGGTGGCGTTACTACTCACCACTGTGGGATGGGTTGGAGGAGAAGGTTGGGTAGCTCTTGTTCACGTTGTAGCTGAGGTGGTGTGGTTGAGATCACAGTGAAGAAAGAAATGACAGAAAACAAAAAACATTTGGGGAGGAAAGCTGATTTTTTGCCAACTTTGAACCTGATTTTCTTCATGCCTAGATCATGAAATCCACCCCTATCTATAGAGGGTGGAAAAGGGCAATCTTGTCTTCATTGAGAAAAATGTTTGATCCTAGATTCGACTAGAAATGATCCCAACTGTTGGTTTAAAGTAGGCACCATAAACTTTCAAATTTGACAGTTACAGGCTACCTAAGTTAAGCTCTTTAGGCCGACACTGTGGCTGCTGTGTTGTCAATCAGCCAGAACGAACCATTTTGGGCTGTAGAGAAATATCAGGTGATCATTTTGGTTCAGGTGTTGCTAAATTTTATGAAGGTTAGAGGCATTAAATGCATATGCAAAATAGCCTCTCTGAGTTGTCATTTCAGAGAAAATTGAAGATGAATAATAACCAAAACGGTGTTGTTTTGGTAAAGTTCATTTTCATCCTTCGATTTCTTATTTATCTCATCTACACCCTTTATTGGCTTCAAAATTTAAATTTTATGCAATTTGGTCCCCGCTCACTTAAGCCCCAGATGTTGGCGCCTTTTTCATTTTGGTCATTGATCTCGGATTTCTTTAATTTAACCCGTAATTGATAATTAAACTTTTAATTTCTTCAGTTTTACCCTCGATTTCAATCAATTAAGCCCTTATAGTTCGATACCTTTTGCAGATTGGTCATTGACTGTGAATGTTTTCAATTTAACCTCTAATTGACCCAAAAAACTTTAATTTTCTTGCAATTTTGACCCTGATTTCAATAAATTAATTGATAAAAATTAAATTTGGTCTCTTAAAATTTTAGTATTCTCAATTAGCCCAAATTAGGCTTTTAAACTTATTTTTTCACCAATTAAGGCCCTAATAAAATTAATTTGGCTCATTTAAAGTATAATTAAGTCCTTATACCTAATTAAATCCTTCAACTGAACCCAAATTAATTCTTAATTATAATTAAACTTTAATTTGACCCATGATTAAATGAAATTGGCCAATTAAAAATTTAATTATGTCCTTGAACTTAGTTTTTATGCAAATTTATACAATAATAATTTAATTTGACATTGAATCTGCATTATTTCTTCGGTCTTGGGTATAATGAGATACAATTAGTTCTTGAATTTCCTCTAAAATTACAATTTGATTTTATGTATATTTTAGAATCCTTCTCCACTTGCTTTCTCCATATCACCAACTTTTATTTTATTTTTTATTTTTATTTTTTTAAAAAAGTGAATTTGGAGGATATTCTAGAAATGGATTATGACAAATTTAATAATTGATTGATTTGTGTTTGATGATCAAGTACAATTTCAAGCAAATTGTCATGATTCTCTAAATATTATAAAAGTCATAAGTGATTTGACTTAATCTTCTAGTGACTAGTTTCTTAGTGTAATTATTATCTTTTCATCAACAATGTTCTGATTTAGACATTATAACATGAAATGTATCTATTTTGTTTAATTATATTTGTTTTCAACGCTATAATCATTGATTTTTTTAAAGAAAATTTGAAACTTCTTTCAAATCTCATTTCACCTTACTCGATGATTTATAATAAAAACTATTTAAGAACAAAAAGAATATTTTCTCTCATTGATATAAGGTGATGAATATTCTCTTAATTACTCAAGTACCTTCATATACTTCATGTTATACTCAATATCTTCATGTTTATTATCCTTGATTAAGAAAACATGTGCTAGGATCAAAGCATAACATTTTCTATATAAGATTACTTAGTTATCTCAAGTTTAAAAACCACTTACACAACCATCACATAAGCCTTTTCATAGACACATGTGATCTCTCCATATAAAATTTTGATGCAGGTCAGTTTGATGTACATGTCATCTAACAAACACCTACATGTTAATTCTAAGTATCCCTCATACCACAACTTATGAGAACAATTATTTTTTTTAATAAATAAAATAACATAATATATATCAATCTTAACGACTCTAATTAATATATAATTTTAATAGAACATTGACTAGAAATATTTAGGAACAATGATTTGATGTAATAAGAATCTTATAACTATAACAACTTTATAATTTTCTTGCAAAATATTTTTTGTCTCAAGGACTTTATCTTTATTCTAAATTCATTAATTAAATATATGATGAAGATTAAAGATTAATAAGGCCTTTATAAAAAAAAAATGTTTACATTAACAAAATCAATGCCACGTGTAACCAATTAATTAGTTGCATGCATATACACTAATAATATCTCACTTGCACTAAAACCAATCATTTATGTATCAAATATCATATCATTTGACAATAATGCTTTTATTGGGACAATAGCTTAGTAAGAGGATCTACAAGGTTTTGTTCAGTGGGTACCTGTTTTATCTTTACATCTTTTATTTCTATGATTCTCTAATAAAATGAAATTGTCTAAGTTTATTTTTGGATAATTGATGAGAGCTTGTTTAATTTGCTTGTGCAACAGCTCTATTGTTATCACGATATAGGGTTGCTAGATTAATAATGTTGTTGCATGTGTGCGGCGTCATGACGATTGTCTTTTCAGATTGAGGTTTGAGGTATGGAAAGAACAAAGAATTCTTGTCCTTTTATAGTTTAAAATTTTGGAGTCGTTACATAATGTTTTGGTCACTAAAAACCTTAATTAGTCTACAGAGTCTAGATAATAGAACTGATTGTGTATGAGGAAGACAAAATCACCCTCAATACACTATACCTAAGATAAGTTGCATTATTTATTTGTTCGATTATTATTAAGGTTTTGTTGTGTTATTCTAACAATTGGTCTGTCTATTAATTAAAGTTGATCAACTCTAATAATGTGAACCATGACTTTATGGATCAAACTTAACCATTATGAATTAAAATAAATTTTTATATATTTTATATTTATGTCCTGTAATATTAGGAATATGTTTAAAGTAAACAAAAGAAGAGAGAGAGGGAAGGGGGGTTATCATTTATTTGTGCTATGTTTGTCTTTTTTACTATTGAAGATACATCTTATGTATAACTTCATAAATTCTAAAATATTAAAAGTAAACATACTTGTTTTTGGTATTTTTTAAATTTAGACCAAGTCCCCTATAAGTTTAATAAACTTATTATTAAATCCATGATGCATGTAAAAAAAATTATATTTTTTTAATTTTTTGGTGTTTTAAAAAAATGTTAAATCATGCAATATATTTTTTGTTTGTTCTCTTTTTTTTTCATGTTAATTTTGTATTTGTTTTAAACACGAACATATTTTTTTTTTTTAAAGAAACTTAGCCTTATTTGCTAAACATGTAATCAGCTAAGAAAAGAATAGCTTAAAAATTGCTATAATAACATGTTTGCCAAATATACCTTGAAAGCTAAGTTTTTATTTGGAAATATGGTTTTAACCGCGTTTTCTTAAATTTTAATTTTTGTTTGGCTAAAAAATATTTTTTTTATATTTTTAGATTATATTGATAGGCTAATTTTAAAAATAATTTTTTAAAACTAAAAAATTATTATTTTTATATATTTTTAATTAAAAATTACTTTGAACCGAATTTGCTATTATAATTCAATGTTGCCTAAAAAATACTTTTTTTTTTTTTGATGGATCATAGCTTTGCCAAAAATGGTCTTAAGCTTTGAAAGCCTAGTGTAGTCACGTGGATTGAGATTCTCATGCTAGCCCAAAACCCTAGCTCTTATAAGGCATTTAGAGCCCAAAATTATCCTTCAAACCCAAATTAAAGACCGGAAACTTTAATATGAGTCAGATTTCCATTTTAAAACGAAATAGGCACTTTGTTTTTGGAAGATCAAAATGACAGAATTAAAGAACTTGCCCAACGTTCTCCACTTCAAAACCCAGAATCCACTTTTTACCAAGACACCGGACACCCTCCGTGCCAAATTAGGGTTATATTCTAATAACATATGAAACGAAACCTAAATCATACAAGCACTCGTCATGGAAGAAGGTTCATCGTGCATCAAATTAAAAAACGTCTATGGCAGATCATACATGCACACGATGAAATGAAAGAGCATGCATTATTTCAAACATGTCTTTCTCCAAGTAAACCAGGCAATCGATATAAACATTCCTCGTGGGAATAATTTCATCAGACATTTCATCACCTCCCACGGATTTGTAAGTTTATTCCCTAAATAAAAAAGTTCTGATCATGCTGGTTTTCTACGGCAGTTTTTAAAACCAGTTTGGTTTGGTTGTTTCAATAGTTTTCATAATGGCTTGGGGACAACAAATATCAAGTTGAGCTGTTGGATCATGCAGGAGGTAATATTAACCATCAATCTAGGTAGCTTTGGTTTAGATTGATAAGGTATTGAGAGCCTGGGAGAACCTGGAAGGTGGTTTATTCAAATGGTTTCAAAGAAACATGAATGAGATAATGTTTTTGTGGATTTTTAACAACGTAAAAGGGTAAACAATTAACTACCATATGATCTTATAGAGGCTAATCAAAACTAAGGGTTTGGGTTATTTTTGGTATGATTTGTGTGAGATAGAGAACATGGAAAGTTCTGGAAGTCATCCAGTGAACTAGATTTTTTCAGGGTTTTTTTTTTTTTTTTTTTTTTTTTTTCGTAAAGGATAATTTACAATGCTTGAACGATGAATTGTTTATCTTTTTTATACCCTATTCAAAATGACACCATTTAAGTAATCTCTAATAATTATGGTTTTAATATTTTTCAATTTAATTTCAATCCTCGTTATTATCAAATCTTTCATCCAAATCCCTTAAATCCTTTTAATTACATCCCCAGTACTTCTATTAAAGTCCTTGGATTTAGACACCTTTAAAAAATAGTGTTGGGTCTCAAAATCCTTTAAATGTGTCATTTAATGACTTTAAAACTTTTAATTTATTTTAAATAAGTTCCTAGTCAAATTGACTTCGCTTCTTAAAGTTTGATATCTTTTTCATTTTGATCGTTAGTTTTGAATTTCTTTAACTAAGCCTCTAATTGACATTTAAACTTTTTTTTTACAATTAAGCCCTCAAAAATAGCCAATTAACTTTTTAAAATTCAAAGTTGATCCCTAAAACTTTTAATTCTTGCAATTTGACATTAATTAGGCTTCTAAACTTATTTCCCTTCAATTAAGTCCTTAATTAGGTCAGTTAAACCTATTAAAAGTCCAATTAAGTCCTTTTACTTAATTAATTCTTTTATTTTTGACTAAATTAACTTTAAAACTTAATTTTTCTTTCATTAATCCTTTAATTATCAATGAGGCCCATCAAAAGTTCAATTAAGTCCATAAACATAATTATTTTGCAAGTTTGCTATGGTCTTCAATATCTTTCTTCAATTTGGTCCTAAATTCTTGTTGTTTTCTTCAATTAGGCCCTTAATTACTACAATTGAGTTCTCAACCTTTTCTATTTGGTCTAATTTAGCTCTTCGACTTTTAATTTATATGATTAAGTCTCTTTCAACCTATTTTTTCTACTTTCAAATTTCTTGTCCATTTGTGGCCCTATATATATATATTGGATTTATTTTTTAATATTTTAAAAAGAAAAAAAAATTTTACATAAATTTTTTTTATAGGATTCAAAATTGAGTTATAACAAATGCTAGGAACTACACCTAGTTCTGTGATAAACTTCTTGTTTTAAATAACCTTTTTTGTTGTCTTTAGTTTTAGTTGTAAAATCTATTTTGGTCTCTCATTTGAAACTCTTCCAACTTATATCACAATTATTAAGAGTAAAATATAACTAGACTATATTTTTTTTATTTTCAATATATGATTGAAAACTAGTATCAAAATAACCATGAACTACTAGTTTATCTCCTTTATAAAACCAGGAAAATGTTTTTAGTTCTTCTCAAGTATTTAAGAATTTTTTTAGCTATCTTTTAAGGACCTTTACCTAAATTAGATTAGTATCTACTTGTTATGCTTAAAGCATAAGAGACATCTGATCTTGTACATAACATCTCATACATTATAGATCTTGCATGCAAAGTTTATGTAATCATTTTCATCTCATCTCTCTTAACTTGTGTTTTAAAGTGCATATCCTTGGAGAGATCTATCTTGTACGAAATAGGTAAATATCCTCTTTTGGATTCTTTCATGCTTAATTATTGTATCATCTTATCTATGTATGTCAATTAAAACAATCCAAACAACCTTTTATATCTATCTCCATGTGTGTGTGTGTGTGTCTAATGGGTATGTTCATGCTCTGATACCAGTATATAAAAAGAAACACTTAGTACTTAGCGTTGTTATACCTGAGAATGATCTAAAAGATCGAGTCACATGTTTCCAGCCTATATACTGATTTTTTTGAAAAGATCAAAGAAATAATATAAACAGATTTCTGATGCGAATAAACAAGGCAAGACCAACAATGTCAGGATCCTTGATCAAACACAGAGCATACTTAACGTACATAAAATATAACAAGAATGTAAATAACAAAAATAAAATCTTACTTAAATTTGTAATGTAAATTAACACAAGAGATATTGGGTACAAAGGAGAATGGATATAGGTTACAGGTAATGAGTTGCAAAGGAGAATAAGGTTTTTCTCTAGGAAAATGATAGTCTGCCTTCTAAAGAATTTGGAGGCCCCTATTATAGACGAGTTGACATGGAAGAGGCCAAAATGTCTTGTTGGGAGAGCTTGGGGATTCCGTTAGTACTCATGTGAACCCATGTGGTGTTGCCTGTCATGATTAGATGGCGACAAAAAAGGAAGATGCCCATGTTTTTCGTGGGACTTTCATCTGTTGTCTTGTTGCCACTGACACTGGTTTTATCTGTTTGTAGTAGCAGGTAATATTTATATAAAAAAAAAGCCTAAAAAAAAGGCTTAAAATAAAAAAGAACTCAAAACAGGTGAGTCGAAAATATGGCTCTAAACAGAGGAGCCTGAGAAAGCTTGAAAAATACTCTTTTTTTTTATTATTTAATGTTGCTTGATAGGTGGTAAAATACCAAAACAGTCATCTTCATTATCATCTTCAAGGGAAATGGTAGGAGATATCGATCCAGATGAGCTGGATTGGGACAAGACCGTTTTCGGGTCTTGGCTTTGTATAATGCTTTGGACTATTTGTAGGTATTCTTTCTCAGTTTTAGCAGAGGCAAGGAGAGCTGCCATTCAGCATTGGGTTGACACCATTTCCAAATCGCTAGAATTACTCCTGACACTACAAAAAGTGTCTCAACAGACCTCTGGTGATTCTATCTCTCAAACAGGTAGTATTTCTAAACCACTTTCAAAACATTAAGGAGGCATTTCTACTTCAAAACCCCTCCTTTCTTTATAACAAACTAGTTTTCCAAAAACCAAATCCAAATATATTTTCAAAACTACTTTTCAAAATATTTTAACTATTGAAGAAGGATTTTATCATGAAAACACTTCTATTGCTGCTTCAAAAATTTTCCCTTCAAATTGGTACTACAAACCCTGGAATTTAGCCAAACCATAGTCCTATTATACCGCAATCCTTGAGATTACTAATTCTGTCAAGTTCAAACACTTCAAACTTTACTCTAATCACACTGAACCGGCATATTCTACATATATCATTTACAAAATCATTCATCCTAAAGACTGGGGGCAACATTTACATCAACCTCTTTCCTTCCCCATACACTTCCGTACAAACCCCCAGGACTTCAATACCACCTATACGTACTGGGATTACCAACAGGCATGGTTCAATGCCTTCCTCCTACAAAATCCAAACCATAGTCATTCTTGGTTTTTCTACTTCTATAATTATATGAATATTACAAAACTCCCCCTCTGGTTCCTCCATCGGTGGGACTACTATGGTTGTCATGTTGATTACCTTAAAGACCATCATTTGGTTGAAAACGGTTACCTTCATTTCAAAAAACAACTTCTAATCAGCCCCTTCTGAAAGGAAGTTCTCTTCCCTACTCATTTTCTGTACAAATTTTTTTGTGCCATGGATATGTTCATGGTTCTATGATTATAATTTACACTAAAATATCCAATATGTTCATTCTCTAATACTAGTATGTAAAAAGAAACACTAAAAAGTATCAGAGTATGAACATACTTTTCAGCAGTTACTGAAAATATCTAGAACGAGCTGAATGTGTTGACCTCAGAAAAACATTTTGTTCTTGACAAAACTCTTTTCAAAAAAGATTTCTATTCTGCCTATAACTCTACAAAATGAATTTGGTTTTTCCAAAACTTTCTCCAACATAAAAGTGAGATACAAAACCAATTTTATAATTTCATTAAGTTATATAAAATACAGATTCTATTCTTTTATTGGTTTGAATTATATTATGCATCTGAACATCACATTGCATATCCTTTTGCATCCATTAATGAAATTTGAATCTCCTTTAATGTAGACAATATCAAAATAAAAAATGCTTAAACTTGTTTGAGCGGATGTGTATTGGAGGATCTGTTCTTTATCGTCTTGAACTTGTTTGAGAATTCCACCATAACCTAGGTCAGAGACAGTAGTCTCAACTATCTTAGGAGCTAACGGGTTAACTAGATGGAGGAGGGGAATGGTTTGGTCCTGTTTCTTAATCTGTTTGACTAGGTTGGTATGAAGGTTGGACCAAGGAATGGGGTTTGTTTTTAACCTATCATGTAAGGGTTTTGCTAGACGGCTAAGATTGAGGTAGTAGTCTAAAACATAATTAAGGCTGCCTAAAAACCTTTGCAATTGGGTTTTATCGGTGATCTTATCGGGAAATTTGTTTGTAAAGATAAGGACCTCTCTATTGGTGTTACAGTGCATTGGCAAATATAATGGCCTGGAAAACGGACACAAGTTTGAAAGAGAGAACTTTTGGTTTTAGAAACAACTAAACCATTTTGTTTGACAGTATAAAAGAAAATATGTAGATGTTTGAAGTGTTGATCAATGGAATGTGAAAAAATAAGCACATTGTCAATGTAAACAATGCAGAATTTTGAATGTGCATTGAAAATGTTATTCATGATGCGTTGAAATTCGGATGGAGCATTTTTTAGTCCAAAGGGCATGAAATTCCGTTCATATTGGCCAAAGGAAACTGTAAAAGCAGTTTTGTATCTATCTTTTGGATCAATCTGGATTTACCAAAAGCCGGATTTCATATCAAACTTAGAAAATATGAATGCAGAGTGCAATTTTTGTAACAAATCTTTTTTGTTGGGGATTGAATATCTGATCCATTTGAGAGCGGTATTTAGAGGTTTGTAATTGATCACAAGTCTTGGTGTGCCTCTTTTGATTTAAGAGTTTTTATTCACATAGAAGGCGGCACACGACCAGGGTGATCGAGATTTTTGGATAAGACCTTTACACACACACACACACACAAGTCTTTTTTCTCATATTCTTTATTGACAAGTTTTTGGACAACCAAATCTCTACTAATTGGAGTAGATATACGTTGTTTTTTATTGATAATATGTTGTCTACATATAATATTAGGAAAACAACTTTACTCCTACTAATTTTTTTTATAAACACAAGGCTCATTTATATTTTTAATGAAATCAAACTATTTGATTATCTCATCAAAATAGATATTAGAACTTATTGAAGCTTGCTTAATTCCATAAATAAATTTTTATAGCATGCATACTTTATTGATAAATTCTTTAGATTTAAAACTTTTAGATTATGTCATATACAGATCTTCTTAAAGATTCTCAATTAGGAATATAGTATTGATATCTATCTGTCAAATTTCATGTTCATGATATATAACTATAATAATAAAGTTTTGTCAAATTCGACCTATTTATATTTATTTGTAACCTTTGACAACTATTTTAGCTTTGCATATTTGTACATTGCCACCCATATCAATCTTTTGTTAAAGACTCACTTACATCTAATAAATTTTATCCCTTCAGATGGATAAACTAAGGTTTATAACTGATTGGTGTACATGAAATTCATTTCAAATTTTATAGCCTCAAGCTATTTTTAGAATCAATATTAGATATTAATTCCATGTAATTGGTAAGCTCATCAAGTATGAGCAACTCGTCATTTTCAGCTTCTATAAGAAATGTATATCTTATTGGTGCATAATATGTCTTACAAGATCCATGAAGTTCTTAAGTTTCTTGAGCTTCAAGTTGAACATCCATTGGTATAGCCTTACATTTGGATGTCAGATTACAATTTTTGAACTTCTTTAAGTTTTATTTTCCTTTAATTACTCATTTCAAAAAAATAAATTTGATAGAAAGGTAACATGTTTGAGAAAAATATTTTTTCTTAAAAAAATGATATAAATAATAACCAATAATTTCTTTTGGATATCCTATAAACTTATATTTATTAGACTTAGCTCATAACTTTTCAAATACAATACACTTTACATACACATCACATCTCAAATCTTTAAATATGATAAAATTGATCTCCTACCACTTCATATCCCAAATGGATTATCAATAAATTTTGATGGAACCCTATTTTAAAGGTAAGTAGTAGTTTTTAAGGCATAGCCCTAAAAAAAAGATGGATGATCTATATAGCTCATCATAACCTGTACCGCATTTAATAGGATGTAATTTCTAATTTTAAAAACTCCATTATATTGTGGTGTTCTAGGAGGTGTCCATTTTGAGAGATTCACATTCTCTTTTTAAATAATCTTGAAATCTTGGATGAAGAATTCACCACATTAATCTGATCGAAATATCTTAATATTTTTTTCTAATTTGTATTTCAACTTCATTTCTAAATTCTTTGAACTTTTCAAATGATTCAAGCTTTCATCAAATATACATGACCATATCCAATATGATCATCAATGACAAAACATGTTTATCAATCTATGGCATGAATTATTATTGGTCAACATACATCTATACATTTGTATGTATTATACCTAACAATTCATTAGATATTTCACTTTTTCAGTAAATGGCATTTCGACTATCATACCTAATAAACAAGCTTTGCAAGTTTTATATGATTCATTATCAAGATGATCAAATATACTTCCTTATAACACTTAATGATTCTTACTTTATTGATATGACCTAGTCTACAATGTCATAAATAATATGAATATTGATTATTAAATCTATTTTCCCTTCTATTTATATTGAACTTTGGACATTTAAAGATTAGGTATATACAAACCATGTGTACAAGTACCAAATCCATAATAAACCTAATTGTTATAGAATGAACAACATTTTCCTATAATAATAAATTTAAATCCATTCATAAATGGATACGATATTTCTAAAAAGTGTTAGAATAAAATAACAATTATCAAGTTCTAATAACAACTCATTTAGTAAAGTTAATGCAACAATCCTTACTCTATTTCCTACATATAGGTTTATTTTACCTTTATTCAAGAAATAAAATACCTAAAATGGAAGCTTCAATAAGCTTCTTAGCTTTAACGGTTGCAAGATAATATTTGTAGTTTCTTATATAGTGGCTTTCTTTTCTATAATGATGATAAGTACCCTTGTCATTCTTGACACCCCAAGTAGGCTGTTATGTTTGGATTGCAAGACTAAGTCAACGCTTAGCTCATGATTAATGACAAATCTTAATTGATATAATTTTTCAAAATAGTTAATCACCCCAAACACATAGGTGTTCTCTGAGGAACCCCTTGTTATCTTGTAGTTGAACAATTTCTTAGAAGTTTCATACCTCTTTGTTCTATTAGCCGCATCAAACAACTCTTTGAGATGTATAATTATTATATGGACATCTATATTCCCATGTTATGTTTGATGTTCAAGTGACATGTTGGTTGACATCACACATGTAGCTTGCTCATTGTCATCAATATGACGTTGATATCTAATCATAACTTTATTATCATCGTGCTCATCAAGAACATGAGCAATCAAATTTTCAAAAGCATATAACCTTCTTTCTTATCTGAGAACAATTCTCATATTTCAATATCATTCCAAGAAGTTTGGTTTAATTAATTTATTAGTATTAAATATATTATGTATGAATATATTTATTTTTATTCATGGTATATAAATAATGAGTATACATAAATATTTGCAACCAACTTTAATTAAGGTCTTTAATTGTAATTTGGTCTCCCATTATTTTCTAAAAAATTAATTGCCCTTATTATTGATTCAAAAAATCTCACTTAGATCTTCTAGTGGGCTAGGATCCTATTTGATTTATACAACCTTAACTCAACAAATTAAAATAAATTAAATTAGATAGATAACATAGTTTATCAATCACGTCTTTATGCGACTCCTAGATTAGTTAGGTGTCAACTCTTTATCTAAATATATTATATATGTTTCACTTAACTATTGCCTCTAATCTTATATGATAATAAGTAACTCATTTAAACCATATAAGTTTGTTAAATAGAACCTAATTTTATAGCATTAAACATATTCCATTAATAGTAACCTTGAGTAACTCAACAAGTTATCTATAAATAAAGATTTGATTTTATGCATAGAAAATTAGAAAGCAATAAATCATGTTTTTAACATGTACTTAATATATTAATGACTGATTTATTATTTTAATCAAGTTCCATTTCATGGCATTAATGATATGCCATACATAACAAGTATACAGTGTAACGGTCCCAATTTCTGGACAACACACAACAGTTAATTGGAAATTTCAGAATTTTTTTTTAAGAAAATTTGCAGAAGTTTTGGCGGAGTCTCCCATATACCGGGAGATCACAAGTTATTGACAATACTAGATTTACACTTTCTATGCCATTTTACAACCCAATCCAATCATCATAGATCTTAACCGAACTCATCATCATTGTTATAACACATCTTCCTCAATAATACTACAGAATTCAAGTTCACAAAAAACAAAAAAAAAACAAAAAACAATGCATAATTCAATTACTATATATTATCACTACATTAACTATATCATGCATGATAATATCATACAATGAAATTTAAGTGAAAGATTAAATTTCAACTATAAACATGCATGGTTAAAATAGATACTTAGAATTATATCATTAGATTAAAGTTATATATTTGAATTTATGGGTCAATTCTACATTTTAAGTTTAGGAGATACATGTCTTGAATTATAACATAATTACATAGAAAAAGATAACTAAACTAAGATCACTTATGACGTGACCTCGATGGATCTGGAAATAAGAAATAACATTTACATATAAATATAAAAAGGTAATAACAACAATAATAAAAAAGACAGGTAATAATTTTCATAGCATTTCTTTTAACACATAAAATTTAGACATAGACTTCTTTACAATATGCATTTTTCATTTAATTTCCTAATCAATTATCGAGAATAATTTCATCTTGGAAATCACAACACGGTTAAAATGATTTGAATGCCATCTATTTATAGATCAATCATCATTTGATACCAACATATTCTTCTCTTGATATCATTAGCTTATTCCATTCTTTCAAAATAACTAATTAACACTTCTCCTTCCATTCTCTGAAAGTTAATTGCTGATACTAATGAATCTTATTAGTATCATTAGTCTCCTATTATTGATTTAGGCTAATCAATTTCATTCAAGTGCTAATATCAATACAATCAATTGATATCATTAACCATTCCTAACCTAGAATAGTTAATCAATTCTTATCCACACCTAATTTACCATTTAAGTTGCTGATGTCAAAAATCCTTGACATCGTTAGCCTCTTTACCTTGAGTAGCTAATTACACTAGAAATAGTTGTTGAAACCATTGCGATAAATTGATATTATTAACTATTTTCGACCCAAAATAGTTAATCAATTTATCTTTCTCCTTTAACCAAGAGTAACCATGCCGATGTTGGTAATCTTTATTAACATCATTAATCATCCAATAACCTGAGATCAACTAATCAATTTAAGGAATCCAGTACCAATGAAACCTTATTGATACCATTAGCTACCCTAATTTTTGGGATAACTAATTAATGTCATCATAGCATTCTATTCATACTGATCACAGAGATATAAACTATCAAATTTAAATAACATATATAAATGACCAAGTTCAATCACTTACATACCTAGCAAATTTAAAATGGTAGGAAATAAAAATCCTTAGGTGTTGGGCCCCTACTTGTAGTAAAAACTTGATTGGTAGTCCCCGACTGTTGTTTGGGTATTATGGCTCCCCCTACATTAACAGGCATACCATGTCATTACTCATGAATATTTATTCCTTCTAAATCAATAATCTATACAATTTCTTTTTAATCATCTCATTTATTTTTATCCATATTTCTATAAATGTACATCTCATGTTCTTATTAAATCTCTCTTTAAGTTTTTTTTAACAAAAATACAAATCAACATTACAATCGGCGTAATATTTATTCGAATATTGTTTTGTGTTTAGTCCATAAATAACATTATATAGTTTAGTTTAAGGCGTGGCTTAATCCCTTGAAACGCCAATATACAAGGCTATAAGTCCATTGAAAGGAGCATAACCCAGTTCTACTCCTAAAACCCTCAAAACTACTTGTTATCGAGAAGATGATCAACTATCCAGTAGGGTCTGTCTTAACCCCCTCTTGGTTATTAGACCATAACTGGGATTTTTAAACTTCAAATTAAGCAAGGCAAACTCCTTTAGATAGCTAATATCCAAGGCTATAATTTCTATGAAGAGACCTAGTCCAAATTCCCTCATTTCCAGACTCGAGTTCCCTTTAGAAGACCAAGAGACGAAACTGTCCAGTTTCGTCGACAATTCCATAAACATTCACACATCATCAAATTTGAGTTATCCTCATTTAAACCAATTCCTTGCCTTGTTATATATACTATAATGATGCTAAAAACACCTTTATAATAATTTGTTTGTCCAATTTCATTAACTAATCAATCAACACTCTTCTCAACCTTTTTTAACACCTTCATTGTTATTATTTCATGTATTTCTCATCATTTTAATTCAAATAAAAACACATCATCAATTTAAATATTCAAATAAAATGCCCTTATTCTTCTTACATCAATGATCAGCCACACACTTCATAAGGAGTTATAAATTTTCTTTTAAAATTATTTGTTATTTCTATTCATTTAAACCGTATTTTATGTCATAAATATCAATTCAATTCAATTTCTCATTTCCCTCAAAATTCATCATGAACCCTAATCTCAATTTTGATGAAAAATTCAAAGGAAATTTAACAATTCATTGTAAGAACTTGTTAAATAGATGTTGAGACACCTTACTAAAGAGTAATCTAGGCTTCAATTACTAACCAATCAAGGATTTTCACATCTTCTTCCTTACTTGTTGTTGCCACCACTTTCTCCCCACTCTATCCCTGAGTTTCTTCTCTAAAAAAACTTTAACTCTAAAGGATTTTGTTTCCTAAATCGTTTAGTATCACTAACTTTTTTTTCCCTTAATTATCTCAAGAATTTTCAAATAAAAAGATGTTTTTCCTTCTCTTCTTTCTCTATTCTTAATGGTCGTCCATAATAAGCCACCATGTCATTTCAAATAGTAATTTTTATAGTTATCGGGTATTATTTTCTCCATCCCAATATATTTTTAATATTGATTTTCAATAGGTGATATTAAAATTCATTAATTTATACCCAGTACCTTTCTTTCCTCATAAATCACTTCCGTTTAAATTTAATTCATATTTTAAACTTTTTTATTTTTTGAGCATTTTTCACACTTTTATTTTAAAAATTTATTTGTTAACCTTTTTTTTTTTTTTTTTTTTTTTCTGAATTTCAAAGGTCCATATTCCTTCCCTTACTGTAAGCATCAAATCCCCAATTTTCATAATTTATTTACTTAATTTCCTTATACACTTCCTTTAGAATTTTTATGGAATTCCTGAGTTGTACTGGGCTTACATTTCTTAATCAACATTACAAGCGATAATATATATATATATATATATATATATATATATATATATATATCAAAATTCTTACATCATTCATTTTATTTTCTTTATTCGATTTAAAATATTTATCTAATTTTACACTTAATTTACACAAGGGGTTTGCATATATAAACATACATGCTTAACATGCCATTTTAATTGGATGATTATGATTATGGACATATCTAAACAAATTCATTCAAGCCATCAAAGGAAACTAGGTGGTTAAAACCTAGATTGATGTTGCAAATCTTCATACATCCTTTACAAGCATCATAATCGTAGCTTTATTTCATTGTTGTTTCTTTATCTTGGAATACAAAATATACATTACTGTCTAAATTCTTACATTTCTAAATTACATGACATTTACATAATTATATAAAAAATATCAAGTTACATTCAAGGATAGATGAGAAATCTTTTTTCACAACAAAAAAAGAAAAATAGAGAAAATACAGGACATGCAAACCCTATTTAATATTACAACCATTCAATCATTAAAACGTAATCACATTGTTGTTTTAATGTTTATAATCATCCATCATGCATAATAACACATGAAAATGCATAAATTAATATATTATATGCTTCAATTCTAATTATTGACTTTGTACAATTTTAAAATAATATTTCTAACACTTAGAAATATTAAATCAAATCCAATTTGATAATTTCCTAAACCCTATATAATTTTCTTGAAAAGCTATTTTTCAAAATTTAATAAGAAAATTAATCATATTAAAATTCTTATTAACATCCTAAAATATTTTAGGATTAATTAAATAAAACTTTCTAGCTTAAAAACTCTCTTTATTTAGAAAAAAATATTTTTCTAAAATATTTTAATTAAACAATTTAATTAAATCCTAATCGAAGTAGGATTACACAAAAATCATAATCATGAATTAAATACTTTAATTCAATCTCAATCCAATTAGAAAAATTATTTTATAATTAATTTAATTTAAGTTTCAATTTTAAAACATAAAAATAATACTTTATATGTAGATGGATAAAATTATAATTTTTACCAAAAAATAGTCTATTATAATAGTTTCTTTAGCCACAATGGGCAGATTCATAATTCTACCTTAAAAAAACCCTATTATAATATAATAAAAGCTTAAAGTCAAATCATAATTCTACCCCTCATGTTCTTGTTTATCAGCAGGTGCAGCCAATAGTGGGCTCATTGCCCATTGTAGGCTGCTAGCCTAATAGCAGCAGCAGACCTTGGCAGAAGCAGTAATGTTGCCACGTCCCACATCACCCATCATGCGAGAGACATTAGCCTTGTGCATGGATGCACAATAGTGTTTGGCTTTATTATGGCAAAGCAGTAGTTTGTTGCCTTGTTGTTAGCAACATGTTGGTGTTGTTGGTAGTAGCTTTTTCTGCCACCAAACGCTAATTTTTTATTTTAATTTATGCGGACTTTAGCTAAATTTAACCAAAATAGTAACCATGACCGTTTTTTTGAAGAGATCACAAGAGAGAAATTACTTTAGGAAAAATAATTTTGCACATAAAATTAAATTCAGATTAACACCAATAATTATTAAAACATGAAATCAACAACTCTAATTATCTAATGATGGCTTTGATATCACTATTTAGTATCCCAAAACAAAAACACGCAATGAAAAAGGTAAATTTAAAAAAAAAAATTAGGAGTCCAAAGATCCCATTAGACAATTTAGGGTTGTTTAGAGTTTATATGATGATTACCTGAAGATCATATATTCTTTTTTGGTTTTGAATAATTGCTTCATGACTGAGTTGTCGCAAACCATAAGTCGTCTAAATTTCCAGCCTCTAATGGTAATCCACACAAACTATCAGTGAGAAATCTCTTAAATGATTTTAGAAAAGAGAGATTGCTATGCCTTTGAGTGCTAACTCTTTTTTTTTTTTTTTTGTGTTTTTCAAGTGTTCTATATTGTTTTATTGTAAAAAAAAAAAAAAAAGAGGCATGCCATTTTATTTTTAGGGAAACCTAAAAACCCTACAAATAGCAAAATATTAACGTAACCCATGAATAATATCATATATATTATTTTAGAATAATTTTAGAAATTTATTCAATCAAGTCCTTACTTGATTTTTTAGGTCTAGATTTGTAATTCCCTATATAAATTACATTATAGTCCACAATTTATAAAACTTATTTATAATTAAATCACACTTGATTAATCATTTTATTTTAATTTCTGATCAATGGTTCTTATGTGAGTAACTCATTAGATTCCCTAATATGTTGACTCAAATATAAGTCATAATCCTAAATAAAATAGGATTAAATAAATAAATTTATTATTAATTCAATAATTTACTGATTTATATTTAAAGTTCAAGTATAATATATAACAACTTGTCATGATTTCTTAAATATTAGAAAAGTCATGAGTGGTTTGATTTCACCATTTTAGTGATTAATTTTTCAATGTAATTATTATCCCTTCATCAACTACATTCTGATTTAGACATTATAGCATGAAGTGTGTCTATTATATTTAATCTTGTTTGTTCTTAATACCGTATTTATTGTTTTTTTAAATAAAATTTGAAACTTCTTTAAAATCTCATTCTACCTTACTCAATGATTTACAATAAAAAACAATTTGAGAATAGATAGAATATTTTTTCTAATTCATATAAAGTGATGAATCTCTTTTTAATTACTCAAGTACCTTCATATAGTTCATGTTATACTTAATATTTGCATGTTTATTATCCTTGATTAGGACAAATCAAAGTATAACATTCTTTTTTTTTTTTTATCAAGTTTACAGATCACTTATATAACCGTCATGTAAGGTTTTTTTAGACACATGTGATCTTTCCATATAGAATTCTCACGTGAGTCAATTCAATATACATGCTATCTAACAAACACTTACACATTAGTTTTAAGTATCTTTTAAACATTAACTTACGAGAACAATTACTTCATTTCATAAAGAAAATAATATAATATGCATCAGTTTTAACGACTCTAATTAATATCACATTGATCAGGAATATTTAGGAATAATGATATGATGCAATAAGAATATCATAAATATAACATTTTTATAATTTCTTGCTTTATTTTTTTTATCTCAAAAACTTTATCTTTATTCTAAATTTATTAATTAAATATTTAATGAATATTAAAAATAAATAAAATTTTTATTAAAAATAAAATATATTTATATAAACAAGTGAATATTATATATAATCAATCTATTGAATACAAGACATATCCATCTACACCGAACACCAGTGCATGTGTACCGCAAATACATCATGAGTCATTGTAGAAAATGCCTTGAGGAAAAAATTTAAAACAGAATTGGACTAAAAAGAACCAAACAAGACTAATTCGTTCCATCTCCTTGCAGTTCTGTTGCCGTATCGTGGGAAGCTGCTGAATGCATTTCAATTCTACCTTTTGACCATCATCCTGTTGTCGAGTGAACACTGATCGGACGGACGAACTGAGCCCTGCATCGGAGTCATTCTTGGGCTGGAGATTACGGTGCTTATATTTCAATAAACTTGGACATCGAGGTTCCAACAAAAGGATAGATTGACTAGAGTGTCGAGAAGAGAGCATTATTTGGTTTTGGTCAGCCCTTTATGATACGTCTTAAGCATTGTTTATTGCTCGATAACCACCACCAAGTTTCCTCTCCCTGAGACTTTGATAAACCCACCAACCCCCGCCTAGACTTTGATTTATTCAACACATGTTTCACCTAATTAACTACCATCTCTAAATATATTCAAAATAAATACGAAAACCCAATCCAACCCGACTTGTTACCATCATATCACACGCCGCACAGATGCTTCCATGCATCAGTCTTAACTTCCTTGAAAACACCAAAATAAATATCCATTCCAACCTCTCCTTTCCCCGCTTCTATTGGCTTGCGAATAAGCAGCCTGCAGCCGGGCAAAGTAAAATCAGAAGCTGGGTTGTATGTGTTTGTCCGAAAAATACCGACTTCTCCTTCACAGTTTCTGGTCGAACATAACACAACTCATCTCTTCAACCTCCACACACGTATATGTCTTCGTGCTTGTGCATAATTGCGTAACTGTTGTAAAGCTATAAAGAAACATCGCCCCCTCTGCTGTCATAGAGTTACTTCTTATTTTTTGCCGATAGTCGGAGACTCCAAATCTAAATTATGGCCACTGATATCCCATCCTTTAATATCTCAACCCTGGAACAAATGTAAGTTGCTCACTTTGCTTTTCAATTTGATCACTTTTTACTTTTTAGATTTTGGATTCTATGATAACATAAAAATTCCTTGAACCCCATTTGGTTATATAAAGGAGTTTTACTTGTAAAGATGAACTGAGGGAGATTATAAACGAGGACCCTGTTTTTAGCTGAAATGGAGAAATTTATTTTAACCCATTCAACGTTCTTATGCCCTTTTGTTTCTTCTTTTAATTCTGTGAATTTTAGAGCGAGAGTTGAGAATTGGTGATCAAAGAACCTTGGTAATATTTTCATGTGGTGTTATTTCGAAATTTGGAGAAAGGTTGCATTGAAAGAGGAAAAGGACGGAGAGAGCATAGTCATTGATATCACCTTATGGCTTGTTGAAGTAGTTGTTATTTTCCTGTCTATAGCTAATGAAAACACTTGATTTACTTTGATTTTTTATTTTTTCACTTTGATTCTGGTTGTAGGTACATTCATTCTTGCAAGAGGCATGGTGTCCTACCCAATACAGAAATTTTATCTGGTTTCCTTAAGGTCAGTGTAGGTTAGAGTTATAATTTACCTGTGCGTTCAACAAAACCTGATTAAAATAACAGTAACTTGTATGTGTTTAAATTTGTAATGTTTGATTTAGGCTAGGGTTTAAATTAGTAATGTTTGATTTAGGCTAGGGTTTAAATTAGTTATTGATGGAAACAAGAAGTTGAACCTGCCTGATCACTGCTTTGCTGATCAGGCTGAGGTTAAAAAGTCCTGCAATAAAACAACAGGGAAAATATTGTGAAGCTCTCGTGCCTTACAGTGAGAGGGATGCTCTGTATTTATATTGGTGGCTAACGTTATGCTCTTGTCTAGTCTAAGGAATATACAAGGAAAGCAGATAATAGACTCCTACAATCAAGGTGCAATTACAATGGCTGATATGTCGTGATCTGCAATGACAGCAATTACACACTTGCTGATTTGGTGTGATCTGCAATGGTCATTTCCATAATAGGCCCCTTCAAGGTCAACGGGGACGGGTGAATGTTGAGCTTGTCGCGGAGGAAAATGAATCTTGCAGAGACGAGTGGTTTCGTGAGGCCATCAGCAAGTTGGTCTTTGCTGGATATGAAACGAACCTCCAGGGTTTTTTGTTGAACTTTTTCCCTGACAAAGTGGTAGTCTATCTCCACGTGTTTGGTTCGCGCATGGAAGACCGGATTGGCAGTGAGATATGTTGTGCCAATGTTGTCGCACCAGAGGAGAGGTCGTTGGGGTAAAATGATACCGATTTCACGCATCAGAGATTGCACCCAAAGAGATTCTGCTGTGGCATGGGCAACTGCACGGTACTCGGCTTCAGTGCTGGAGCGTGCCACAATAGGTTGTTTCTTGGAGCTTCAAGATACTAAGTTGTCACCAAAATAAATGCAGAAACCTGAGGTGGACTTGCGATCATCCGGACAGCCCGCCCAGTCGGCATCGGAGTAGATAGAGAGTTGTGTTGACTTAGTTGGTCAAATGAGTAGGCCAAAATGAATTGAGAACTTGAGGTAACGAAGTATCCTCTTTACTGCTGTCCAGTGGTCCTCTGTAGGTTTGTGCATGAATTGGCAAACTTTGTTTACGGCAAAGGAGATATCTGGTCTAGTCAGCGACAGGTATTGTAAAGCCCCCACTACACTGCGATACTGAGACGGCTCTGAGTAAATGGCTCCTGAAAACAAAGATAATTTCTGAGACGAGGACATTGGGGATGAAACCGGTTTGGCATCCAACATTTTCGTGCGTTGGAGAAGATTATAAATGTACTGGCTCTGTGAAAGGAGGAGGCCGGCTGGTAGTTGATGTGCTTCTATCCCCAGAAAGTATTTGAGGTGTCCCAGATCTTTGACAGCAAACTCTCGGCTTAGATTGCTGATCAGTTGGGAGATGGCTGAAGAACTTGAGCCAGTGATCAGTATGTCATCGACATATACCAGGAGGAACAGTGAAGTTGAACCCTGTCTGTAAATGAAAAGGGAAGTGTCAGAGGAGGAGTTCATAAAGCCGAGAGATAGAAGGTGCTCTTGTAGTCGATGGTACCAGGCTCTTGGAGCCTGTTTCAGTCCGTAAAGCGCCTTGTGTAATCGACATATATGATTGGGAAAGCTGGGATGGATGTAGCCAAGCGGCTGTTGCATGTAGATTTCTTCAGTTAAGTTCCCATGAAGAAAAGCGTTTTGGATATCAATTTGATGAACTGGCCACTGGTTTGAGACAGCATAGCTGAGCATGAGACGGATGGTTGTTGGCTTTATCACCGGGCTGAATGTATCATCGAAGTCAACTCCATATTGCTGGTGATAACCTTTGGCAACAAGTCGGGCCTTCCTTCGTTCAAGAGAGCCATCAGACCGCCGTTTGGATTTGAAGATCCACATGGAGCCGACAACGTTGAGGCCAGGTGTTGCAGGAACTAAAGACCAAGTACCATTTTTCATGAGTGCAGTGAATTCTTCATCCATGGCTGCACGCCATTCTTGGTGTTTAGAGGCGTCTGAATAGCAAGTTGGAGATTCAGGTACTGTACCTGTTACAAGAAATGTTTGTGGAATAGGATACCGAATGGTGCCATCCAAATTCTTCTTTGGTTTCGTAATGTTGTTCTGAGATCGCGTGACCATTTGATGAGGACGATGCAGAGGGAGATCTTCAGCAGCGGGGATTGGTTGGGTTGGTAGTGAGGTGAGAGCAGGAGTGGCGGGAGGAGGAGAGGAATGACAGGTGGGTGGTGAGTCGGTTGGAGAAGGGGAAGTAAAGACCGAAGGGTAGGGGTGAGCAATATTCAGTGATGACGTTGGTGTTAATGAGTTTATGGGTGGGGTTATGTCAGGTTGTCGTGAGGGGCGGTGAGTCATGGTATTTTGGAAAAGAGAGAGTGGCAGGGTTGCATGGGAGGTGGTTTGCAGCTGAGTTGGTGTTGTATTGGACTGAGCAAAAGGAAAAATTCCTTCGTCGAAGATTACATGTCTTGAGACAAAAACTTTGCCAGTGGATGTATCAAGACACTTGAATCCTCGGTGAGAGTGGCTGTAACCAATGAAGACGCAACGTTTAGATCTGAAATCAAGTTTGTGGCGATTAAAAGGGCAAAAAAAAGGAAAACAAGCACACCCAAAAATTTTTAAAGAGGAAAAATCAGGAGTGGTTGTATAGTTTTTCCAGTGGGGAAATGCCAAGAGGGGTGGTAGGAAGACGATTAATGAGATATGTGGCCATGAGAAAAGCGTCATCCCAATATATGTGAGGAACATGGCTATGGGATAAGAGTGAGAGGCCTGTTTCAACAATATGACGGTGTTTTCGTTCTACTGATCCATTTTGTTGGGATGTATGAAGGTAAGTGATTTGGTGTTGAATGCCAATATTTGCAAAATATGTGTGAAGAGAGCGATACTCCCCACCCCAATCAGTTTGCATAGATTTTATCTTGCAATTGAATTGGCGTTCAACAAGTTTTTGAAAAGAGCAAAAAACTTGCATGACACTGGAATTTGCTGGAATTGGAAATAACCAAGTATATTTGCTAAAATGATCAACAAATGAAACATAGTATTTATTGCCGTTGGTTGACATAATGGGAGATGGACCCCAAACATCAGAGAAAATTAATTCAAGAGGATGAGTAGAAATTGATTGAGAACTAGAAAAAGAAAGACGATGACTCTTTCCTTGTTGACAAGCCGAACAAACACTTGGAATTTTATTAGACGAAGTAGGCAAAGAAAATTTGGAAACAAGATGATGAACAATTTGATAGGAGGGATGTCCCATTTGGCAATGCCAGACATCAAGAGGTGCTCGTTGGGATAGGAATGTTTGAGGAGGATTTGTGGGGAATATGGAGGTTGGAAAGATGTAAAGGCCGTCTTTAGGTTTGCCGCGCAGAAGAATTCTCCCCGTTGCCTCGTCCTTCACCAAAAAAGAAAAAGAGTGAAATTCAAGATAAACATTGTTGTCACTTGTAAATTGACTAACAGAAATCAGGTTTTTCTGAATGTGCGGTACATGTAATAACTTATTTAAAATAAAAGAAATTGCTGGGGTGAAAAGAGTGGTACAACCAATATTTTTGATAGGTAAACCTGCCCCATCACCGACATGGATCTGGTCGTTGCCAAGATAAGGTTCTGATTGCACAGTCAGGTTGCTGAGATTATTGGTAAGATGATTTGTTGAACCCGTGTCCGGATACCAATTAGTGTCGTGATGTGGTGAGGAAGATGTCAAATAAGCCGCCATATTGGGAGGGTTGCCTTGGTAAGCATGATCAAACCTGTAATAGCATTGAATGGCAGTGTGACCGAGTTTTCCACATACTTGGCATTGTGGTCTTGGATTGGAGGAGTAGTGTTGAGGTGGAACATTTCTGCCTCTATTTCCACGACCCCGTCCTCTATTGTGGAAAGCATGATTCTGATTGTGAGGGGAACGTTGCGTGTGCAAATATTTTTCCCCGCGTGACCTGTAAGCATTTCTTGTGGCCATGTTCACCGAGCCAACAGAGTTGTCAGCTGTAATATGTTGCTGTTCTAGTCGCAACTCAAATGCAAGAAGATGGTTAAACATATCTTCTGAGGTCATTTTGTCAACTTGGGTGGAAATTGACGTGACAATAGCATCATAAGAAGTATCAAGACCACCAAGAAGATAAGCTGTGAATTCATGGGTTTGAAGTGGCTGTCCAATGGCAGCCAGGTTGTCCGAAAATGAACGCATTTTTTGAAAGTAGTCAGAGATGGACATATTACCTTTCTTGGTGGAGGCCAAAAATTGACGAGTTTGTATGGCACGAGTAGAGGAGTGAGAGGCAAACATTCTCTCAAGAGCTACCCAGACTTCTCTTGAAGTTGAGAGACCAACCATGTGTGCCAGGATACTCTCTGATAAGGAGGAAACCAGTGCACTTAGAATTGCCTGGTCTTGATCAGTCCAGGTGATATAGTTGGGATTTGATATTTCAGTGGGGATTGTTTGGGTGGTTGCTGATGCAGATCAGGTATGGTGCGGCTGGGACAAGATATTGTTCCATCAACGAACCCAAACAGTCGCTGCCCACGGAGGTAGGGAACAATTTGAGTTTTCCAGAGAAGATAATTGTCTTTGGTAAGTTTGACTGTGACGAGGCTATTGATGGGAGTAACAGACGAGTGAGATGAGGCCATTTTGATGGATCGAAAAAAAAAAGAACAGAGGTTATGTTAAGCTCTGATACCATAAAACAACAGGGAAAATATTGTGAAGCTCTCGTGCCTTACAGTGAGAGGGATGCTCTGTATTTATATTGGTGGCTAACGTTATGCTCTTGTCTAGTCTAAGGAATATACAAGGAAAGCAGATAATAGACTCCTACAATCAAGGTGCAATTACAATGGCTGATATGTCGTGATCTGCAATGACAGCAATTACACAATTGCTGATTTGGTGTGATCTGCAACGGTCATTTCCATAATATGCAATGAGATATGTAGCTTGGAGATCATCTTGGACCATCTTGAAGATATTGATGTTCCTCCGCTTCTTGATGTGTGTGCAAACATTGAAACTTCTGAGATTGAAGTGGTTGACATACGTAATGGACCAAATTGTGCTTTGCATGGAGAATATGCTTTATCTTTGATGCGTGCTTTCATTCAAAAGCTTCAAGTAGTTGATCTTCAGGATTTGCCATTTGGAAAGGACTTCTTGCGGTATATAGTTGTTCTTATTGTTGTTACTTGTATAATGCTTTTGATGAGTAAAAGCAGTTCTATGATAAGGCACCAAAAGGACACCATCTGTTTGCAGTGATCGGAAAAGCCACTCCAGAAATAATGAATGAAAAATTCTAAATTGCCCTCATTTACCCAAAAAAATATCTCTGCATACCAGAAATGCAAAGTCGGTAGCCACTGACAGTTCTTCCACTTCCAAAGCAGCCAGAAATTGTGAGGAAGGCCTAGACAAGAAGAGACTTCCTTAATCCTTAACATCATTTCAGAATCTGACTATGCAGAAATTGTGAGGAAGGCCTAGACAAGAAGAGACTTCCTTAATCCTTAACATCATTTCAGAATCTGACTATGCATTCTTTTGTTAGAATTGTCTAGAATCCCAAATTCTTTCTCTTAAACGAGCATGGAATACGTTGTAGTTTTCTGGAATATGATAAGTTTTTTTATTACTAACTTCAGTTTCATACTCAGGGAGCTTTCTCAGAAAGGTTTAGCTTGCCAAATTTTGAATTTGAGATCTTCTCATTTCCGGAATCTGAACATGGCAGGGAAATTCATGCAAATACATACCCTCAACCTTGATTTTAGTACTTCACTGGCAAGCTTCCAGGAGGATTGTTTTACTTGCATGCCCATTCTAACTTGCCTCTCAATGTGCGAGACAAGAGTTGCAAATCTCTGGACAACTATTGCAGCCCTTTCTAAACTCTCTTCTTTGGTAGAACTTCGGTTTCAGAAGTGGATATGCTGCAATGATTCCGCCTCTCCTTCAGCATCTTCAGGTGGAAATTTGGAGGATCAACCTGATGTTAGTGAACTTTTGACTGATATTGATGAAGAATCATATCTTAACCAAGGCACAGATGAGGCAATCGGGAATGTGTTTTCATTCAATAATATAGCTACAGGTCAGCAAGTTCAAAGTATGATGGAGGATTCATCAGATGACAATGAAGTTGATTTTTCAAGTTACTGGCAAGAATTTGATTATATGGATCTGCTGGCCAATTTTTCTTCTGGCTGGAACAGGCAGGTCAATCCGCAAAGTGAGGTAATGCACAGGTGCTCTTTCCTTATGTCCTGATCGCGAGTGATCTCAGACTAAGGAAGCGGGTGCATCTTATCACTGAAGAAAGTGGCATCATTTTGTTTGTTTTCAATTGGTAGCATTCAGAACGAATCTTTTTAATTCATGTGAAGAAGTCTAGCAAAGCATGATTATTGTAAGTCTAGCAAAGTATGATTATTGTATCTTTTCACCTGCCATTATTTTGAATTTTTGTATTTCTCCTGGTCACATTAGACTTGAAAGGATTGGTGGATTGTGGATCTTGTTTTTCTTGTCCTTTTCATTTTAAAGTGATAAGTGTCTGGTCAGTTGTGGTTTTAAATGTAGACTTCCTATAGTGCACGGTCCCAGCTTCCTTTATAATGCTGGATTGCTGAATATGTAATATAGATTGAATTTATGGTATTTTCTTGTGTCCATCCAACCCCCTTTCTTTCTAAATACTCAATAATCAAATTTGTTATTTGCTTGGCAGCTTTCTTCTGGTACATCGTGGAATAAAAAAGAAGAGTCCCTGCATGGTTACTTTGGGAGACATATTGCAGATGTTCCTTTGAAGTATATCTCTCATCACGCTTCACCAATATGCTTCGAGAAACATTATAGAGAGTACATGATAGCTTCATTACCCAATTTGAAAGTTTTGGATAACTTACCTGTCAGAAAGATTGACAGCGAAAGGGCTGCTGTTACATTTTCACAATACTTCGAGTACTTACCATACAATCGGAAGCATAAAGAGAGTGTTGTCAGCATCTTGCACAAGCGTGAAATAAAAGATACCCGTTCTCATATGCTGTCAAAAAATCAAAGGGCTTCTTATTCTCATGGAAACTCCCAATACTCTTATACCCGGTCTCTTTGTGCTGCAAAGTTGGGATCTTCTGCTTGGCCGTTGTTGCATTCACTTTCTGTATCAGGCTGTGATTTAGGTGATGGAAGTAGGAGTTTCCGGCCCAGACAGTTTGAGTACCATCCATCTCTTTCTAGCATAATGGTGTTTGGAACCTTGGATGGTGAAGTTGTTGTGGTCAACCATGAGAATGAGAAAGTAGTTAGGTATGTTTCATCTCTTGGTGCCATGAATAGTGTGTTGGGACTCTGCTGGCTCAAGAAATATCCATCTAAGGTATGTTATTCTGCATTAAGTGCGGTGGATATGTGTCTTTGCATGATGTTCACCTTTTGTAATTACTTTTGTTTTTCTCACTAGTGTACAAGAAATTATGCTTTGTATGTAAGTTAGGTAATTCTATACGACTAACTGATTTTAGAAATTGTCAATAGCTGATTTAAAGTGTTATCCACTTAAAAACAGGGTTAGTTTGATCTGCACTTCTACAGGCTTTACTTGAATTTGGTGAGGTGATTAATACAACATGATGCTCATGTGCCTCAAGTTAGGAACAGCATATTCTAAAACAGTGTGCATGTTGCTCCGGCCTCCACAAGACCGAACAACTTCTGAGATGCAATAAGATCATTAGACATTTTCTGTCAAGCTTTTGTTAGAGCATTTGATTATGTGCATATCAAGTCCCTGATCACATGGCTACTTCTGATTCTGATTTGCTTTCAGTTCATAGCAGGTTCAGATAGTGGTTTGCTAAAATTGTATGACATAGAGCACATGCCCCCAACAGTTACGGGCATGTATTCAGCTGCCGGTTCAATCACCTTTGATGACTTTGACCAATTGACATCTGTTCATGTTAACTCCACCGACGAACTATTTCTGGCAAGCGGATACTCAAAAAATGTTGCTTTGTATGACATCAACAGTGGAAGGCGCATACAGGTGTTCACTGATGTGCACAGAGAGCACATCAATGTTGTCAAGTTCTCAAACCATTCCCCATCAGTTTTTGCAACTTCTTCATTTGATCAGGATGTCAAACTATGGGACTTGAGACAGAAACCAATACAGCCTTGCTATACTACTACTTCAGTCTCTAGAGGAAATGTGATGGTGTGCTTTTCTCCAGATGATCACTATCTTCTTGCATCTGCTGTTGATAATAAGGTATTCTTTGAATTAATTTACTGCATTTTTAGGGGCATGCAGTTCCATCAATTTGAATGTTAAATTAGGGCCCCATCAATTGTTTTCCCTCATACAGAATCCACCCTTAACGAAACTGAGTCATGATGTGCATACAGATAAGAATTTTTCCCCACGATGCAATGTTCTAAACCCTTTCTTGTTTGTAATGTCACCCCTTACTTTTTTAGTACTTCATCCTAGCGATCTTCATCTGGATTGGGCCCTAATTACCTGGCCATCTAAGCTGTGTTTACTGTCTATGATGACTTATAATACCACATACTATGTTCAAGATAGGAGGAGTAGAATTGTTTATTTGTTAGGGTGCAAGATGTGATTCATCAGGGTTTGAAACTCATGGACGTATTTCCTTTATTTCAAGCAACCCTAGCAGTTAGCTTCTTAGTCCTTAATTTATGCTCCTTTTGCAATTTGGCCTTGACAACTTGCTGAATGTTCATTTCCTCTCCTTCAATTATACCTTGTGCACTGATTTTTTTAATTTTATTTTTTCTGATATTTATTACAATTACTTCACTCGTTTTAAGGAAATTAGTGGAGTCTTGAGATTAAAATGTAGATATGTATCAGGTTCGACAACTTTTGGCTGTTGATGGGAGGCTTCACTTGAGTTTTGACATAGCACCTACGGGAAGTTCACAGAATTACACCCGTTCCTACTACATGAATGGAAGGGATTATATTATAAGTGGGAGTTGTGATGAACATGTGGTCCGTGTTTGCTGTGCTCAAACTGGAAGGCGTCTCAGAGACATATCCTTGGAGGTACCTTCATCTTTTAATTGGGACGTGGAAGCATAGATTTTAATTAATGACATAAAAGTTACAGAGATATTGATATTGGAACAATATTTGCCCAGCGAGGGTTCTAGGATTGCATTTTCTTGGAACCTGTAAACTGAGCATATGCTGTTCTTTTGCAGGGGAAAGGCCTAGGGAATTCAATGTATGTGCAATCTTTGAGGGGAGATCCTTTTAGGGTGAGTTTACACTTGCTATTGATTCTTAACCTTCTTTTATCAATTCGAGAGTAGATTTGAGAAACTTTATAATTCTTTCAGTGTTTGGATTTTGAGCAAAATATTGTCGTCATTTGTTAATTTACCTCGTGAAATCTCTCTTCTCTTGCATATTAGTATTATGTAACTAGTTGGTGAAAGCTACTTTGTTTTTCAGTCTGCCATTTTCTCTCTCTCCGCTTGCCCTCCAGCCACCTTTGTCAACTTCCCATGGGTTTTGGAAATAGTCATTTAGCTCTTTCAGTTAATCCCATTTGAGTAGCTTCTGTTTGGTATATTGTTAAAATACCAAGCTGAGGTTTGTGCATTATTGAATTATTAAATGAATCACACTTGTGTTTTTATGTCCCTCTACAAAGGATTTCAACATGAGTATATTGGCAGCCTATATGCGTCCCAACTCGAGGTATGAAATTGTGAAGGTATAAATTCTTGCCCTGCTTTTCTGTGACTTGTATTTGAAGCTTGTTGCTCGGTTCCATTTTCCTTTCAAGATTCCAAGATTTTAAGGTACAATTTGCTTGCTTCCTGCGGGGATGCCAAGGGATACTTTAAAAGCCGGGATTCCTGCCCATCCACTAGCATGGGAGGTTGAGGTTTATTTTCTTTCCATGATAAGAGTAGGATTTGAGCTTGAAATCTCACCCGCTTCTGGGCTAAACACCCAATGGTAAAACCAAATGTATATTAATCATGGCTTCTAAGATCTTTTAATATTGAGATTTAGATGAAAGCATGACATCGTTGATCATAGAGTAATGCTACTCATCAATCCCAGTTATTTTTACGAACAATATCATCCATGGATGGATGTAAATCGTGAAACGAGAGGATCAAAAACATGCGGTGGACTTTTCATTTCTGTACTGGAGGGTCATAAAACGCGGGAGTAAAGGCTCAACCACCCAGGAGCACTCGTCTTAATTGTATCTGTCCTCATTGATTACGCTGTATCATTGACGTGGATAAAACTCCTAGTTATTATGCCACCGTGAACGCACCTGTTGGCGCCAGCTGTGTGTGTGAGTGTCTATATATATATATATATATATATGAGCGGAGTGGGGTACTTTTTAATTATAGTTTTTTTAATTAAAATTTTTAAAAAAGATTTATATAAAATTATGTTAATTAATTAAAACACTTTAAATTATATTTTATATATATACTAAAAGAATATAGATTTTTATAGTGGAAGTGGAACAATTATTTTTTTTTTCAATTTTTTACTGTAATGGATAATGTGTAGCTATGGTAAATATGTAATTTTTTTTTCTTATATTTTTTTAATTTATATTTAATATTTTTATTATTTTACACTTGGTCTATTTATTCTTATTTTTTTATTTTTTCTTCATTATATGTTTTTTTTAAAAAAAAACATTATTTTTTATTTTTTACACTTGTAATATCTATTGCTTTATATATTTCACATATTTATATCCATTTTTTTGCTCATATCATCATTTTTTTGTAATTTATTTTTAAAATTTTTTCTTTATTTTTTGTAAAATTATTATATGAAAACTAAAAAAAATGATGTTTCAATATATCAATTATAAAATTGTTTTATTTTTTTATTATATTAAAAATGAGCTTGGAATCTTTTATGTTTTTATCACAACACATGATTTTTACTAGTATATAATTAAAATAATTCACAGAACGCAACAGGAAAACAAACAAATCCACAGCATCTCTTGTTCGCAAGCTGAAACCGCGTCTCTATATGGCTGAATCCACCGCGCGTTCGTAAATTGCCACGCGAAGCTCCAGCTGTTCAATTTATTGCCCACACCCGTACGTACCCCTTTAAACTTATTATTATTATTTTTTTTTAATGGCTTTGGTGTTATATATTCCCATGCACGCTCCCACTCCTCTCTCCACTCCACTCCACTCCCTCTTAGGCTAGCTCTAGTTATGTCTCTGCTGCTGCGTGCTTTGGATTGAGGCAAAACAAGAGATGAAGCTCTTCTTTGCTGCTCTGTTGCTGTGCTCCCTCCTCTTCAGCTCATCTTTCTTGGAACCTGTCATGGCCAAGTCATGTAACTAATTAATCGAGGGCTTCGTTTACTAATTTAAAAGGCTGAGATATATATATTTTACTACTTTCTTTGTTAGGCTTCTAAAATTAGCAAATGCAGGCTCCATCCCTGTTTGTGTTTGTTTAGTTAGTTCTCGAAAAACTCATCATGTTGGTGATTTCTTGTGGTGTAGCTTTCTGTACCAAGAAGTGCAATACGAGGTGCGCAAACGCTGGCATACAAGACAGGTGCTTGAAGTACTGTGGAATATGCTGTGAACAGTGCAAGTGTGTGCCTTCTGGAACTTATGGGAACAAGCACGAGTGCCCTTGTTACAGGGACAAAAGGAACTCCAAGGGCAAGCCCAAGTGTCCTTAAATGACAATCTCTTACACAGTCAGGATGTGCCTGTGCTGAGAAATTCAGATCTCATATAAATGTACCAGCTAGCTGTGTATAATTAGTTCTTGGGAGTGTTCTTGAGTGATTAGCTAGCGTGCGTGGGGGTAGCTGCTAGATATAATAAGAGCATGTCAATCCTGTTTCCCTTTATATTTCTCTTCGTGTTTGTATTTTTTCTTCTGGCATTAGTTGCGGGCTTTGATTAGCTTGGTCGTTCATGATCGTGTAATGAAGACCAGTGTTAATGCTGCTGTCCGTGTCGTACGTCATTTTATGCTAAAGTGTGTTATTTTCTTTCTTCAACTTGCGATTGATATTTGATTAATTTCAAATGGTTATGATTAATTAAATTAATTAAACAGTCTCTCCTTTCTGATCTTCACCAGTTTGAGTACTTAACTCTAATCTGTATATTTCTTTTTTAGCTAGAAGTCACCACCATCTCCCAGATGTGTTTGCAAAAAAAAAAAAAAAAAAAATATTTTAGTATAAAAAATATTTTAAAAAATAATTGTGATTATATTCTAAACAACATAGTTTTAAGACCCGGCTAGGTAGTCGGCCCGGTCCAAGGCCCGGGTTCCGGGTTTTGACCGGGTCGCCGGGTCGGCCGGGTCAAAATTTATTTTTTAATTTTTTTAAAAAAAATCAAAATGACGTCGTTTTATCAAAAAAAACAAAAAAAATAAAAGTCAACGGGTTTGGGACCAAGTGTTGACCGGGTCTTGCCGGGTCAACCGGGTCCCGGGTCGACCCGTCGGGTCGGCCGGGTCTGGCCGGGCCAATTCCCAAACGGGTTTTGGCCTTCACCTGGACTGGTCCCACGCCCGGGTCGGCCGGGTCCCGGGTCGACCCGCAGAGCCGGTCCGGATTTTAAAACTATGCTAAACAGACAAACGTGAGTGGATGGTGACTACGTGGCAGATTAGTAGGTTGATTTGTTGATTGCCAATCGGCTAAAATACTGGGTCGACAGATCGGTAGTGAGAGAAAAGAGTAACTTTCAGCACATGCCCAATATCCTAAAAGCTGCGCTATTTTATTTTTATGGGCTCTCGACTTCTTCAATGGACTTCACCTACAAGGATTCGACCCAAGCCTCACAAAATCAAAACGGCATCGCTTGCACGCATTTAGCCTTTCTCCATCACAGTATCCTCTCTCTGCTTTTCAATTTCAAGTTTTCCATTTTTTAAATTTGTCCAAGCGCGAGAGAGAGCTTCCGATATCGAACAATGGCAAACCCTAACCTCCAAGATATTATAGAGAAGCAAGTGCTTACTGTAGCCAAGGCAGTGGAAGACAAGATCGATGAAGAGATCTCAGCCTTAGACCGTCTCGATCTCGACGATATAGAAGCATTGAGAGAGAGACGGCTACAACAGATGAAGAAAATGGCGGAGAAGCGTAGTCGTTGGATCTCTTTAGGTCATGGTGAGTACACGGAGATTCCATCAGAGAAGGATTTCTTCTCTGTTGTTAAAGCTAGTGATCGTGTCGTTTGCCATTTCTATCGCGATAATTGGCCTTGCAAGGTAGTATTAGAAATCACCTTAACTTTTTTTTCTCCAATATAATTTATTTGATTGAAGAAAGTTCTGTTTTTATTGATGTTTCAGTGTTTTAAGGAATTTGGAGTTTTGTAGGTTCTATTTCTCAAATTTTGCTCCTTTTTTTATGGGGTGGATTTTTAGGGTTTTTCTATATTGAATTTGTAGTCTTTGTGTCTTGACATGGGCTGTGATTTGCCCTTCGTGTCAATTGAAGGGCAATGTTGGAAACAAGACTGTCCTCAATTGAAGTTAGAGGTTGCTAGATGCCTAAACTATTATCTACTATGCTTAACTCAAAGGCTTATGCAATGCAGCTTCTCGTTTAAATTTTCTTTAATTCCTGAGGGTTGTATGGCACCTGGAAGCTTTAATAGCAATACAATGGCATTGCTTAGTTTCTTGATGTTGCCAACACTGGAAAGAATGTTATGCTAAAGAACTACTACGTTCGAGCTATTCAATATGTGATGAAATATGTTGTGTGTGAGAAAGTGATATTAATATTGCCTTTACGTTGATTGGGAAAGTGGATGGTTTAGGAGAAAATTTCATGCTTACTGTTCATTTGCAGGTGATGGACAAGCACATGAGCATACTGGCGAAGCAACATATAGAGACACGTTTTGTGAAGATCCATGCTGAGAAAAGTCCTTTTTTGGCTGAAAAACTCAAGATTGTTGTTCTTCCAACTCTTGCACTTATAAAGAATACCAAAGTGGATGATTATGTGGTGTGTTTTGTATATTTATGGCTACATGTTGTTGACTGAATTCACTCTTTTTTTCCACTGTTCTGAAAATTAGACTGCCATTTTTTTATTGTTTTCAGGTGGGATTTGATGAGCTGGGAGGGACAGATGAGTTTAACACACAGGATTTGGAGGAGAGATTGGCTAAAGCTCAAGTGATATTTTTTGAGGGTGAATCGTCTCTAAATTCATCGAAATCCAGTGCACAAACCAGGAGTGTGCGACAAAGTGAGAGCCATGACTCTTCAGATTCAGATTAAATCATAGTAATCTCCTTTTGGGTTACAAGGTCACTCCAATCCTTGTCTAGTAGAGTATGCCTGTCACAATCTGTCAATTTAGCTACATCTCATTGGCTACAATCGCTGTATTGTTTGGTTTTGTAGAAAGCAGATGGGGGCTTTATGTCTTACAAATCCGATTTTCAGCTCATCCTATTCTCGAGTTTGATATAAACCTTAAATCGATTATTCCATGTTTTGATATCCATGTCATTGACATCATCCGGTGGATGGAATTATGGTGCTGTTTACTGTCTTGTCGACTTATATTTTTGAAACAGCTTCCATTTTTCAATAGGAAATGAAATTCCCCAAAGCATTAATACTATGTTTCCACGGATTATGATATGTTGAACTGGTGCTCTATTTTGCAAGCTGCAATATTAATTATTAATTATTATTAACAAAAATTAAATGATGAGGTGTTTTCACCATAGTTTTACGATCGACGACCTGAGAGTTGAGCTCAACTGAAAACTTGTGGCCTGAGCCGGGTTAGATTGAATAAAAAAATAAAAAATGAAAGTAACCTGGATAAAACTTGGATTCAATAAAATTGAATCTTTTTATTGAATATTTTTATGAAAGAGAGGACTTTTTCAGAATTTCTTATCATCAACTTTCTTAACTACCAAACATGCAGTCATTGTTATAAAAAAACAAATATTAAAATGCTAAAAAAAAATTCAAAACAAATAGAAACGAACCCTAATGTCAAAACTTCGTAAACAGCAAAGCATCCAATTATTATGTAAGAAGATTGAGAATTGGTGGAAGGAAAGTGAGAATAAAAAGAATAATAGTGTCCCTGACGACTAAAAGGATTTTGAAACTCAAGGAAAAGATGAGTTGTTGCAAAAATAAATCCTTAACGTGGGCTGTAGTTTTTCTTTTAATTTATTAGGCCTATAAAAAGATGAAATGTAGGATGTAAAAAAAATAGATTTATACTTGGGCTTGGAGTTTGTCATGAATTTAGTAGTCCTATAAAAATGTATGTATATATATTTATTTTGTATCGATCTAGCCTAGGATTCAAGACTTAGTTCTGATTAGACTTTAAAGATATAGTTTTTACTGTATCATTTCTCACAAAAAATTATTCACTAAATAGTGGTTTTTTAATTTTTTTTAATTTTTTTTCTTCAACATCAGATCTACCAGGTATTAAGATTCATAATTTATTTTAACTATACCCTTCTTTACAAATCACTATTCATTAGAATAATGATTTAATTTTTTTTTTAATTTCATCCTTTAACATTAGATTTACTAGGTATTAGATTTTATAATTTATTTTAATTTATTTTCTATGAGGTTATTTTAATATCATGTTTGAGTTGTAAATTTAATAGGTTAACTCGAGATTTTTTTATTATGTTTTTAATTGATTTTTTTCAATACTCCTCCTCACAAATAACTATTCATAGGAACAATGATAACATATATATATATATATTTCAACATTGAATTTATTTAGAGATAGCAATGAGTGTCCATGGATCAAGTTTTGCACTATCCATACCCGAACCCAAATCTAAAATTAATATCCAAACCCAACTCAAATCCAAATAGACATTGATTTTGAATATCCAAACTTGACCCAATCAGGTTTCGGGTATCCATAACCCAAATTCAATTTTTCCAATGGATACCCATTTGTTTATACATGCAAAAACCATCCAAATCCAAACAATAAAGGAGAAGAGAACTCATTTCTTTAAACTATAGTGGTGGAAAGTCTACCTTTAAAGTTATAATAATCCATTTTCAGTTGTATCTTTATATGATTTCCATAATTAAGGGAAATCTATCCATATAGACAATTAGGATGAAAATGAACACTACTTAAACAATTGCAAAACTTAAAATAAGATAAATGTTATGAATATAATGCACATTCTTCATTTGTATACTTGTTGAATTTCTTTTCCATTGGATATCTCATTCTTTAGTATCTATAAGTTGACAAATCAAAAGCACAACGAGAATAAGACGGGATATTGACGTTGTCATTGCTGCTGCTACTGTAATGTTGAAAATATTGAATTGAAAAAGATATTTACACCCTTTGATGAGTAGTTAATGGTATAAATAATTTAGGGACATTTTGGCCTCTTAATATATTTTCATAAATATAAATGTGAAGTAAAAAAAAAAAGATCGGTTTTCTTGAGAGAGAGAACCATAAGAAGAGAGGAAGAAGAAAAAGAATGAGAGATAAGGGACAAGAAGTGCAAGTTAAGATAATAATTTCTAATGTAAGATCTTAATGTTTTTATGCTTGAGTCTATTAGTTGAGTTTAATTTTAGAATTTGGATTATTAAAGATATTTAATTCATGTTTTAGGGTGCTAGTCTGGCTTAAAATGATTGATATAAAGACTAAAGTTATAAGTTTTTGAGGAATATGTTGAATTGTTTTAAGGATCTGTAGTTTTTAAAGACTAGCAAATCGGGATTATATATGAAATCCCAATCAAATGGTCATCTAGTTTTTCTAAACCGATTGACCGGTTGGACTGATTGTTTTGGTCGACTTGATCAATTTTGGTCGACTTGATCAATTTTGATCGACCGGTTGACCAAGTAGTGGAGGTTGATCAATTCTTTTAGGTTCAGTCAATTTGGATAATGTTCGGGATCGATCGGGAGAATCTATTTTGATTTTATAATTATGATTTGGTCTTTAATCTTAGAGTTATGATCTTTTATGTTATATGCTTCGGGGTTTTTTTAGTATTTTTTGTATTCGATAGAGGTTCTGCTGATGTTTCTCTTAACGATCTTTAATAGTCTCCGTTTTATGTTTTTATGTCTTTTACTTTTATTTTCTAGATGAGTAAGATAATCTTTAATATGCATGTAATATAAATATATTTATTATATGATGAGTACAATTAGTTATTTCTTGAATATTTATACATGTTACTTTATTTTTCAAGTACTTATCTATTATTGAATTTACACTTGTATTCTTTTGAATTAAATTCTATTCAATATGACATTCATTTTATTGCAAAACTATATGAATATCTGTTATATCTTGATATCAGGATACTTTTCATAAACTCCATACTAATAGAGAGTAGTTAGTTTATATATACATAGTAGGTTGTATACTTAACTAGTAGGAGAGACGCTAGCCTATAACAACTAATCCTTCCATAATTATTGTGACCATAAACCTCGTTGGTTATTAGAACTCTATGGTTTCATAAGTTATCTGTTATCTTACATGTATATTACTACCATATACTAATATGCTTAATGTTTTTTTTTAGTGTGGATTACAATTTATAATATGTACGATGTGTATTAAATATTAATCTCTCATCAAGTTGGTTGAAGTCACCTCTCATTTTTAATATTATTTTCAGGTTCTTAATTTTTGTTAGCAAGTTGACTTTGTTCAAAATTTTTGCTTCTTTATTTTTGGTTGGAATGCTTTGCTTATTTCCATGAGGCTTTTTTTTAGTCTTGATTTAATATCTTAGAGTGATCCACTATTACACTATTTTATTGAAAGTTTGGATTCTTATATTGTAATAAGTATTATGAATTATTATTTGATTTAAAAAATATTTATAGAAAGTTTATGAAATGATGTGAAATCTTATATAATTTGTTTTATAAAAAGTATGTTTTAGGCTTAGCATAGATAGGGTGTTTTTATAGCACCGCTCTTGCATTACTAGTTATAAACCCGAAATTCAGGTTGTGACAAAATTAGGATTAGAGAATGGCTTGTTAGAAACCCATTCTATTTAATAGTTTGAAAAAAAATATTTGTGACAAGTTTGTGACAATGTTTTTGTGACAAGTTTTTACCATGACGCAGGAATGCAGAGTTGAAACTATAGGGGGGTTTAAAGCTCTTTCTGTGGTTGGAGAAAATAGAGACATGGAGATAGAGTCTGAAAATGCATTTGATGAAAAATAGAGCAGGTATTAGTGGTGGAGGTGATGCATCAAGGAGAGGGCTGCAATTATCTAAAGAATCAGCCATCCGGAGCTCTTTTTGTGAAAAGAATATGATATGCCTATAAATTCTATGGAGCTGGATCTTTTGCAACTTTTAAATACCCTATTTTACTACACGATTGACCTGTGGTTTCTCTCTGCAATAATTGTCATTTTGATCTTTTTTGGGGTTTGTTCATCTCTTTCAAGTACTTAATGTAATTCTTATGTCTTGTTGGTTTATATATTTATAGCTTAAAATATCATCAAAGCATTCTTAGTTCTTTTCTAAAATTGACAACTTTTTTCTAGCATATCCAAACATCGATCAAAGTCGGTAGGATTACTAACCCTGAAATGAAGATAAAGGTTAAAAGTGTTAGAAATATTTGAAGGAGAAAAGGGAAACAAGGAACATGGGAAGCATAATGGAAAAAAAAAAAAACCCATTCATATAAATATTACTCTCCTAAGAGAGGAAATCCCTATAGACTTGGACGTGGACTTGCACTACTTCAGACATATATTTATACTACTCTAGGATAATTCAAGAGATTTAAAATATAAACATATATTTAATAGTTGCATACATATATCTAGGAGACACCTAGAAGAATAAAAAACACTTTGAATGTAGACTTTAAAATTAATTCCAACACTCCCAACAAGAAAATTGAACCATCACGCTTTCAAAATTAAAAGAGAGCGTTTGAATGTAGACCCTTACATCAGGATGATGGTGCGACTAAGATTGATTCAAAGTATTTCAGGAGCCTCGTTGGATCCTTAATCTACCTCACAAATTCAAGACCTGATATTCTCTTTTTTGTTAGTATTATCTCCAGATTTATGGAGAATTCTAGCAAACTTCATTTTGCAATAGCAAAAATGATCTTGTGATATCTTCAATGAACCAATAATCATGGAATCATGTATAAAGAACAAAATGAAAACAAATTGATTGGCTATTCTAATAGTGATTGGGCGGGAAGCTATAATAATAGGAAAAGTATTTATAGGTATGTGTTATGTCTTGAAACAAATATAATCTCTTGGTGTTCAACGAAATAAAATTATATAGCTTTATCTTCTGCAGAGGTAGAATACATTACTGTAAATGAAGTTGTTTATTAGTCAGTATGGTTAATGAGAGTTCTTAGTGATTTGCAGCAAAATGTTTTTGATCCTACCACTATTTTATGTGATAATATATTTGTAATTGCAATGACCAAGAATCTAGTTTTTCATGTAAGATCAAAACATATAGAATTGAGATATCATTTCATTAGAGACATGGTAAGCAAAAAGGAGATTCAGCTGGAGTTTATCAACACAAAAGATTAAACTATAGACGTCCTCCACTAAAGTTGTACCAATTGAGAAGTTTCAGCACTTCAAGGGGTTTATGTAAGCAAGAAAGCATAACAAAAATATAATAAAAAAAATCTCTGGTATTGAGCTAAAGCTCTGCCAATTATCACTTCCAATTCTTTTTCTTTCTCTGTTTCCGCAATTTATTTCCAACAAAAAGAAAGTGTTCAGATGATTTACAATTTGGGCAACACTATGAGATAGATGGCAAGCGTTTTCCATGCTGAACACTAGCATTTGTTCTGTGCTCCTACATAAATCATTGTTTGCCTTACGCTCAAGAACTATGTCAAATTTCAAATATCAAAATATAATCAACTAATGAAAAGAAGGTGTTTCTAAGAACTCGGTCAAGAAATAAATACTAAAACTAAGAAATTGAATCTAATATATAATAATCAACAACAGCATCTCTGTTGATGAAGCATATTAACCTTACATCAACATAGCATCCAAATGGTTTGTTTAATTTACCAACAGCTTCAAATTACAAACTCATCATTATTTCTTCTGCAGTTGAAACGCTACTACTAAGTACTAATAGCTATCTATAGCAAAAAGCAATATTACAGTCCTCTTATCAAGTCTAACATCGACAACAAATTAACTAATATTTCAGGGATATGCAACACGGAACTTTCGACAGCTGAAAGCACAACTAGTTCGGAACTTGGTGTCATGGCCTAGCGATTATATCCGGTAACTGATATCTCGAGCTTTCCTGACCACCCTTTTTGCATTAATATCACCGTACAGATCTGGATAGGAATCATTTATGCGACTGACAAGAGCATTGCGAATGCCTCCCTGCGTTGGCAGAAAAGGGGAAAGGTGGTTTATTATTGCATCAAAAGAATGTGGCAAGCAAAATTTACGCTCGTTGAAGCGGGAAAAGCATGAGCGTATGTAATGATATCTAATGACTCGAGTTTTTTCGTAAACATATTGTGCAAAGATGGATTAACAGTGATTGATGGTTAGCAAGTGTAGTGCCACACACAAAGGAGCCAATAAATTAAAAGGCATAGCCTGAATGTTCTAACCTTTGATACTTCCAGTGCCTTTTGAACAACATAGTTCCCGAAGTTATTACGGCAGACGTTCACAAAGTAAGGGCTGTTCAGAAACTCCTCGATAATCATTGAAGCATTCTCCTCCCCGCTCCATATCAAACATTTCTCCACGACATTACTTCCAAACTTGTTCATGGAGAGAGACAGGAAACATCCTTTTAGGTGCTCTAGTATCCCGATTGTTGCATTCTGTATGCGTTCGTCGAGTACATGTTGCACGACATAGTTCCTAACATGCAAAGGGAAATAAGAAAGTTGAAGGCATCTGTAAGAAAATGTATAGATGAAACAAACTCCTCTTTGTGTCTATAAACTTTTTGCCTCCAGTGCAAAGGTTATATTCAAAATGCCAAAGGAGGAATCTTATCTTCATTGGTTTTAATTCAAAAGTTTTTGCATGTAGATTTATTGTTGAAAATCATAGAATAATTCTTGAAACATCTAACATTGGAAGCTATTATAGCTTCTTTTTTTATGATAAAGTATTTATGAAAAGTAAATTTTAAATTATGATTCAAAATAAAAAATCACTTTTCATAAATCATGTCAAGGGAACTAATTAGTAAACATAAAAGAGGAGATAAAGGACACACCCAAAAGGACTTTTCGATAGCAACATTGCATTAGCTATTGTTTCAAGCAAAAGACGCTGCTTAAGCTCCCCTTGTGCACAATCCAAAGCTCGGTTCAATACACAACATCCGCTTTTATCCATTGCAATGTCAAGAAAACTTTCTGCTATTTCTTTGATGAGGGGCTGCAAATATATAAAATGCTTTTATAATGATTATGAAAAGAAAATCAACTGCAAACATGACTCGTAGATTGACTAATCATTCACCTTCACTATATGAGAGTGTGCATTTACAGTAATTTTATTAAAACGCTAAAGATTAATATATACTTCAAACTATGGAATCTAGCATAACTTCGAGTTCAAATAAATTCAATATTATGTAGAAATATACTTAATTTGCAATCACTTTTGTGTAGCAAGGACAAAGCATATATATATATATATATATATATATATATATATATATATATATATATAATGTGTGTGTGTGTTACCTTTATATCATCAAATGGGAAATGGTCCAAGCATTTTTGAATTACATGATAACCATTTTGGTTCTTGGATAAGATGACTGTCCTCCGAATCAAAACTGGTGTAAGCAACAATCTTTGCTCAGGCGTTCTGATGTGCTCTATCATCTTTTGCATCGCACGGGTTCTATGAAAAGAATAATTAAATGAAATTAGTCCAAATCATTGATTTGGAGTTTGAATTAAAACGAAAACACCATGTACATACCCCACTGGATGAAAGCATAACCCAAGCAGCCTCCTTTGGTTATGGATCAAAGAGAGAATAAGTTGAGTCATTTGGGCTTCACTGCATACTTCAAAAAGCTTCTGAATAACATGATTACCAAACTGATCTTCCATTAAGTCATGTACATAATCTTTCACTTCCAAGAAAATCATCTCAATTAGATCTGGCTTCCTCTCATCAAGGACGCCCTGCAAGACCCGATACAGACTTTGACTTCTTGCTGCCACAGCCACTCTGCCTTTCAGTTTATATAGTGATGGGTGATCTGATTGAAAAACTGGGGAATTAGGCAAAGAAGAAACCCTCAGAGTATCTGCCTTTGCAGATTCTAACGATCTTACCCTTCCAAATTGAGAGCCAGTATCAAGCATTGTGCTATCAGCATCGAGTATTCTACCAGGAAATAATCCATATTGATCAAGCGCATCATAAGACTGACTACGTATACGCGCGCGCGAAGTGCTCCCATGCTTATTTCCGAAGTTGGAAAAAGAATGCATTGCAAACCTATCTCGGCAGTCTTGGTCTTGGATATTTTGATTATAGCCGAGGCCGCCATTATTGTTTCCGATGTTGGAAAAAGAAGGACGCACCGTATATCCGGTCCCATTTTGGGAGGTGCTGGGGAAAGAATGCAGCGCAAACCTATCATGGTAGTCTTGATCTCGGACATTCTGATCATAGCCGCAGCCTCCATTATTGTTTCTGATGTTGGAAAAATAAGGATATTGCTCCATATATGTGGTCCCATTTTGGGAGCTATTCTGGTATGATGGGTGACCAGCAGCAAGTGAGTACTGATCATCACTCCTCATCGTGTTCAAATATCGTTGTTGTTCATTATAAGAAGAATGAGAAAATCTACCAGTTGTAGAAAGATTCATTCTAGCAAAGTAACTTTCTAGAATTCGATCTTCAAAGGGATAAGAATAATCAAGTTTCATATTGTAAAAGCGAGGAGATTATTCAAACACGAATCCAGGGGGAGAAATTTCTAGATTTTGTTGTGAGCTGGTAGGATCTTATACAGGGAAAAGAATTCCACGGTTTTGTTGTGAGGTAGGGTTTTGGTGCTGTGAGTGTGAACCAGAGCTTTCAGAGATGGGGTTTTTGCTTGATGAATCAACAAGGGAAGCGAATTCTTTTTTCCTTTGACATCTCCTTTCCATGCTCACAGAGTCATTGTTGGAGAAAGGAAAAGAAAGGAGGGAGTGCTTGTTTATTTCCCAGCGATTAAGTCAGTTTAGGGTTTGATGGTTTTGAAAACCACCTAATATTTATACGGGCTCCTTTTAGAGGATAAGCAAGCAGATATTATTTGGAGGTAGTACTGTAATCAAATAAAAATACGGACGTCATATGGAAACTTTTGTTTCTCCTTGTAGAGTACTGCAATTCGTATTCTATTGAAAAGGAAAAACTAAATTCTTCAAAACTAAAAATAAATAAACAAAAGAATAAAGAAAAACTACAATAAACTCTTTAAAAATTAAGAAAACAAAACTAATTATACTTTTTTTTCCCTTCCAATAATAAATTCAATAGTACAAGGTATCCTATGAAACATGTTCTCAATGGGACGAGTTTGTGGGTTTGGATTTACACTAAGAATGCTAATTAATTATTAAGGTAGTAATTTTTTTTAAAAAAACAAATGCAATTATAGACCGAGCCGGCATAAGGTGAATCCATATTTGAGTAAAATAAAATATTTAAGAAATATTTTTTTTTAATTTTTATATATGTTTGATAAATAGGATATTAAATAATTTTATCTTATACTTGTAGTTTTTTATTAAATAAGAATAATTTTTATTTCATAAAGCATAATTAACTTTCTTTTTTATAAACCAAAGCGGAAAGGAAAAGTTTTATATATTAGAATCCAAAACAAAAACTATCTGTGTGGAGTAGTAGAAACAAATACACGTACTGATAAAGCGAAAGATAAATAAAGACGTAAGATGTGGAATCTTTATGCTTATCTAACTGTATTACATCAAGGTTACCATAGACTTTCGCAGCAATCTTTAAGGTCGATTATTAAGATAAACACGACAGCGATAACTTCATGATAGCTTTGAACTAGCTATGATTAATTATAACGTGATGATCAAACGCTAAAACAAGAGAAATCTCAATTACGGAGAATAACAAGCAGAAGGTTTTGTAGCTCACTTAAATTAAGATAAGTACAATTACTGAAAATTACTAGGGAAAAAAAAGAAGAAAAAACACTTCATTCTTTGTCTTGCCAGGACCTTGAGCTATCTTTGAAGATGGTGGAAAAGTAGCCTTAGTTTTTCGTAGGAATCATCTTCAAGCTTTTGCATGGAGGCTTTCGCCGTTAAAGCGACACCAACTCACCAAGATCGATGGAGTCAGCTAAAGTTACATGGCTGAAGACTCTGTCTGGCTTAAACATTCAAGCCTAGCCGAGATGTTCAAAGGAAGCTCATGTTCAACTAGCTAGAGAAGCACATGCAGTGCAACACATTTACAAAGTATTATTGCCCATTAGAAGACGTGAAAAGACTCTGAAATACCAGTCGGCCTTGCTGGGATGCTACGTACCCTTGCTATGTTCTAAGTCTACACAATTGAAGTCCTTCTGCTTCCTACAAGCCCTCACATTGGCTACCTCCATATGGACTGCAGATTCCACGATCCACTTCAATCTAACTCTTAAATATCTCTAGCAGAGCAGGCAACCCCTAAGCAATGCCCTCATTAAGTTGTTGTGTTGCAAGGCATGGAGACAGCTAAATTGATAGCTGCTTCTACGTGGCCTTCTTAAGATCCATTGTAGAAAACATATCTTGTGCCTCCGAATCCGGTTTAACTTTATAGTGAAATGGATCATTTATATTTATATGAGGCTTCGCGTATTTAAGACTGAAAGGAACTGCTCTTCATTGAACGTTGCTGTTTCCCCATTTTAGTAAGATTTCGATTCTATCCGCAATGCTCCTACACCAAAGCTTTTAAAATTGGATAGATAAGCAAGACCAAGACAGTTTTTGTCTATTCCAGTTAATGATTAAAGGCTTTAGGTCTCTCAATCCAGTCCAGCACAAGGCGCCACAGTAATTCTCTGCCTGTGGTGCAAATGGACCCCAAAGTTCTGACAGAAATCATCTGGTTGAAGCCAAGGAAGAGCTACTATATATCAAAAGTAGCTCCAATGTGATGCTTAAGCAACCCCGGCCTCCAACTGCTACACGACTTCATATTTGCAAAGAAGTTGCTAGCTAGCTTCATTTCCTTCATCGATCCAAGTAATGTTTAATATATCCTCTCAATTTGAGTATGAGAGCCCACATGAAATTGATATATCCCATCAATGCTGATCCAACTGCAATAACTGGGCTGATTCTTGACTCCATTCTACCTCATAAACCTAAGTGCTATGACATTGTCCCATCGATGATCAACTGCGAATTTAAGACAGTAGCTAGCATTACATGTCCTGCAGAATTACCAGCTGGGTCCACATCAACAAGACTCTTATAAATATCGAGCCAAATCTACTCCATAATGGAGCAGGCAACCGCCAAGCAACGCCCCCAAACAAAATTATTAGGTTGATAAAGCATGGAGGCAGCAACATTGATAGCTTCTTCCGCATGGCCCTCTCTTTCTCGCGAGAAGATTGATATAGCAAGCATAACGTTTCAATTTAGGAAGGACAAATTAAGAACCGTGAGCTCATTTCTAGGAATGTCTGACGTCCTTTATCCGATAACCGCGAGTAGCTGCGGGTCCATAGAAGACAAACACTACTAAAAACAGGGATATTAACTTCTGAATTTAGCAACGGATAATTTCGTTGCTAAATTCAGTAACAGATTTACAACGAATTATATATATATATTATTTTTTTAATATTAGCAATAGACTTTAGCAATAGATAATTCATTGCAAACTTTACATTGAATTTAGCAATGAATTTTCCGTTGCTAATTGAAAAAATAAAAATTTAAATGTTAATATAAAACTAAAATTATGTAGACCATTGATTACATAAAATCTGAACCGTTTATTTTCGCTCTCTCCCCCCGCACCAAAATACAGAGACCAACCGAACCAATTACAGCTAAAAATTAATTCACTTCCACTCTTCCAGTTTATCCTTCGTCCCTAATAACATCAATCCATAACTATTGAAAAATCACCCTCTCTTCATTGATTTCATCTTCCCTTATCCCAAACTGTTCATCATCTTCGCATTCATCTTCAGCATCCCTAATTTTTTTTCTTCATCTTCTTCTCCTTCATCTTAATAGTTTCAATATTTCTCTGTAAACCAACAAAAACACAGACCCATGGCAACATCGCACCAGACCCTTCATCATCACCATCGAACATCCTCGTTTACCCCTTCTCTGTAAACGGGTTAGGTTTTGCACTCTTTTCTTCAATAGCTCAGGTAATTAATTTAGGGTTTTTGTTTTCTTTATTGCAATTTAAGTTACACTAAACAGTTCTAACCTAACTTTCCTAATCTCAGGTGTTATTCTGTCGTGTTGATCCATCTCCCTCACCTGTAACTGAAGAACACAGGTAACAATTTTTTTTCCAATACATTGAATAATGGTTTTAGGCTATTAATTCGATAATATAAGGTTTATGAAATGTTTTTACCATGATTTATAACCTAATTATGCATGTTTAATTGAAAATTTATGAAAACTCCCAAATTAATTTTTAGGGTTACGGTTCATAAATTGAATGATTTTGTGCAACTTGACCAATGCTGGCAATTCTTGTGTCTGGAAGAGAGTGATTGATGGAAATTATGCATGTTTAATTGAAAATTTATCAAAACCCCCAATTTAATTTTTAACAATTAGTATTATTGATGCTGGGTGTTCTTTGATGTCTGCAAGTCTTTTTGTCCTCTTGTGCACCAACACCTAGGTGTTTTGAATGTATTCATATGCTTATATATATATAAGGAAACTTGCTTGTTAATGTTTTGTTTCGTTAATAAGATTGTTGTTTTATTTTTATATCTTCATTCATTCTTTTTTTTCTTGTTGTTTTACTTGTTATATATATAAGTAACAGAATTGTGTAGTGAAAGAGGTTAGAATTCATGGTTGCCTCCTCCTTGCATGGTGATCAATTATGGTTTAACATTTAACCTTTACAGAATCTTTTAACATTTTCTAACTGCCAACTTGTTCTCTACTATGCTACTCCAATAACATCTAAATGCTCAATCAACAAGTAGAAGTTCTGTTTTTCGACATTGACTGTAATACAACTCTATTAAGCCTTTGCATGGCTTTGTAAATGAAATTAGCACACAACTAGCACTACTCAATATCTATTTCAAATTATACTTGAAAAATACTTAGCTAATTCCATTATACACCAGCAATACATAATAGAATGACTGATCAAGATTAGTATCAGTCATCCTTATTCCTTGTGTCAATTCAAGGCCATTAGTCAAGAAAGTCCCTGAAAGAGTGGTAGCAGATGATATTACAATTGTCAAACTGAAATACATGAGATGAAGTTTGATTTGAAATAGAAAGCATAACATGTTGATATGACTATCTATAATGTGTCATAGCCTTAATTACTACAATAAAAACTAGATCTTTATGAAAGAATTCTCATAAATTGGAAGGCACTCGCCTCGTGAACAATTTCTGAACTTCCAATTGGTCATGTTATCATTTCCGGTTATTTCCACTTTTGCATAATTTATGGCATGTCAAGGTGTCATATTCCAATAATAATGGTAGAGCTTAAGGAAATTTTTAAGGAATCAAGATTTAAACAAATCTTTTCATGACTGCTTGTAGTTGTATACCCATTAATGCATGTAAATGGAGTTCCTGGAAACATGTTTGTCGCATGTAAGCATGTGTTAATTACCAGGACTTTAGACATCAATACACAATACATCTAACAACATATAAAGGTAATTGACACAACATCAATGGACCAAAAGTTTCAGAGTCACTACTGATTCTGATTAATAATAAGGGTAACTGGAGGAAGAGACCGAGGAAGATGTGCATAACTATGTTATTATCATACTAAATTATTTTGACTGTAGCTGGTATTGGTTTTCTACTGATAATAAGCACTTCATTAAAGAATCTTATTTGAGTTACTTCTGACCAGTAATTTGATTGCTTGCTGTAAATGTTTAATTTCCATTAGACAATATCTACTCTGATCTTAAATTTATATGTGTTGCCAAATAAGGGAAACAAAGCCATCTATTATTTAGTTTCCCACCAGAGTGGGATACATGGTGTTTATCTGCTTTTGGGGTTGAGCTCTTATACTACATGTCATTTACATGGCCTATTATTTAATATGGTCTCCTTAATGCTTTGTCCTTTTGAGGTCTTGTGCTCTTATACTACATGTCATTTACATGGACTATCATTTAATGCATCCAGCTTCCTTTGTTCATGCAATTTTTCTACATGTCATTTACTATTTTTATACAAACTGTTACCATTTTCTGCATCTGCTACCATTGTTAATTAGAGTTAATTATAATTTAGTCTATGCTTTTTTATGATTTTATAAGTTAGTCATTATGTTTTTGAAAACCATAAGTTAGTTCCTTGTTATAAATTAAATGTTAGTTATTTTAAAATTTCAAAATGAATCATGTTCAAGATTGAAAATTTTCAGGTTAGATCTTAGAAGAAAAAAATTGTTATGAGAAGACAAGTGCCAAAAAAAAATAAAAATTAAATGTTTAACTTGGATATGCTTTCTGTTTTTCATAGTTTAACTTGGATTTGTTTTAAAGACTAGCAAGTATTATAACTAGATGGGTTTAAGATGTTATGCACAATTCCTTTACCTAAGATGTACACTAGTAGATTTATCAATGAATGTCTATTGGAATTTTGTTTGTTAAAGCTTATTTTAGAGTTATTTGTTATGACATTTCATTTCTGCAACTGACCTCATGTGTCAGTTATTAACTAAGAGGTGGACTTGTGTATTGTAGCTTCTTGGCAGGAGTAGTGGATTTCAAGCAGCATCCACTCATCGGCCATGTACAAAAGGAACTGCCACATTAGAGAACTGCCCTTGATGGAACTCAGTACAATCTCTTAGTGTTAGACAGTGAAGGAATAGATGTCTATGATAAAACAGTAAGCGCATTTACCTTATCAAGATGAACTGATGATTGTTGTGCTGGTTTTATGTTTTAACAGTTCAAGAATTGATGAAATAGCTAGTAATTAATTTTATTAATTGAAGAATTTATTTTCTGTGATTCCTTCTTATTTATAATTTACACCATATCCTTTTTATATTCCCACACAGCTGCTATTTTGGATTATGCAGTAATTGTTATTTTGGTTAGCTAGGTTTATTTACAGCTAAGTTGTTTGTGCTATGTTTTTTGTACCTTGTTGTTTTGCTCTTTGAACTAAAAACATCTCATTGGAATTTCCTTTTATGCAAAGGCTTGGTTTTGTAGAAAAATTATGTCCTAACCATAAAAATTCATATTAAGTTATAGGTTTTAAGAGATAATAATTAGAGTAAATTATAATTTAAATTTTTAAAACTATATGTTAGTTCCTTGTTATTAAATTAAATGAAATTTTTCAGGTTAGATCTTAAATGAAAAAATATTTGTTATGAGAAGACAAATGCCAAAAAAATATTAAAAATTCATACTTTAACTTGGTTATGCTTTTTGTTTTTCATAGTTTAACTTGGATTTGTTTTAAAGACTAGCAATTGTTATAACTTGATGGGTGTAACATACTGTTTATGTTTTTTTTATTTTTCCAGCAATATGAATGGCTTATTAGATCACAATATAATCCAATAGAGTTGGCTAAATCTGATTGGGTTGCAATAAGAAAACCTCCACCTTGGGCCATTGATTCTTGGGGCTTAGGTAAGTCAATTTTGCTCAATTTTTACATGGGTGCTTAATTATATCGTGCATAATTTTTCTGTTAGGCATGCCTATTATAATCTTTTCAAGTAATTGGAACTCTGCCTTTCATTGGGACAATAGTGACAGTTTGTATAAGAAAACTAATTGAATGATTTTCTTTCATTAAATCTAATATTGAGTTTCTTTTGGATGGAAATTATGAGACAAAAATGAAACTTAAAGGTGGCTGAATAATATATCAATTAATTGCAAATTTAAATGTCATGCTACTTGTCAAGTCTTGAAACATATTGTGACATTGAGATTGAGAAGACAACATTTCTCTTACGGTCTGCTCATGTCAATTAATTAACAATGATATTATGCTCCATACGTATTAAGAGAAGAAAGAAGGCAACAAATCTACTAGTACATGAAATTAACTAAATTGGACTATGCCTAAAGAATTTATAAAACAAATGTATTTATATTTTCATCCACCAGTATTATAATTATTATTTCACTACAACATAAAAGATAAATACAATGTATACGATTAAGAGACAAAGATACAAATGTGAGTAACTATTGTAACCCATAATAAATTGTGTTTTTTTTATATTTCATTTTCATCTTTAAAAAAAAAAAATCTTTAATCTTGTATTACCTCGCATGTTTATGATTTCATTTACCATTTCTTAGTTTACCAAAAAAAGATCCGAATAAAAAGAAAAAGTTTGATGGATCCAATAAAAATAAAAGGATCCAAATAAAAAAACAAAAACTATTTAAGGTGGTAACAAAAGTTAGAAGGACCAATAAAAAAAAATGAACTCCAAAACTACTATAAAGATAAATTCATTTAATATTTTTTCAACTAAATATTTTTTTCCTTTATCCATTTATTCTGTATAAAATACTAACCGAACATAATCTAAAAGTCTACTTTTGTCACTAGTAAGAAAATATAAATGAAAATTATTAAGATTTATTTAAAGCAATTAGCAAAATCGCAGGGTAAATCCCCTACACCTTTCTGGTGAAATGATGGATGATCCTTTTGTACTTCCATCTTGGAGGCAAAGGGAAGGGAGACTTTGGTTAAATATTAAAATTAAAATTAAATAGAAAAAGTAAAAGTAAAAGTAAAAGAGACTAACTTATTAGGTAAACAGTACAATCGGTCTTTAAACCAATTGTAGTTGAACCAAGCTATGATTAAAATAAAACAAAACTTTATTTTCAAGTTGTGAATGTGTTATTAATCACATATTCTGACCATGGGTGATAAAGCATCACCATGGCAATGGGAATTTCTCACGCACTCATATTGTCACACTAAACAGCCCATATAATTAAAAACTCAATAACAAAAAGTAGAAGAAAAATAGTTATCCAAGTTCTTACAAACACGTGCATATATCCAATCATTAACATTTTTTAGCTTGATATATGTGTGAGCTGGACAAATAATTAAAGTTTATTTATGTGGTACATATTTTATTTTAAATGATTGTTTAAGTACTAGTAGTTAAAGAAGTATGCTTATTGGTGTTGTCATGTTAATTAGATTAACATGGATGATCAATGGTGGATGTATCATCGTCTTATGAATGGTTGCCTTCGTCCTGAATACATTACCGGTGTTAGAAGATTTATTAATTTTGCATTTTTAATTGATAAAAATATATCTGGGGGAAAAATTAGATGTCCTTGTGTGAGGTGCAAAAATCAAAAGTTTTTAAAGGAAGATGATGTTTGTAAACATCTATTGACAAAAGGTTTTTTACCTTGTTATGAAAATTGGACTGTACATGGGGAGCCTTATGTCGCAGAACCAATATTGGATGGACCTTCATCGATTGGAATGAGTCATGTTGTGAATGATGTTTATCTAAAGAATCCATATAGGAATCTGATTATGGATGCAATGGGGGTTGGTGATGTATTTTATAATGATAATGTGTCTAGTCCTGTGGTAGTAGGGGAAATTCCAAATCCAGAGGCAACTAAATTTTTTAAGCTTTTGAAAGCTACGGAGGTGCCGTTGTGGGATGGGTGTACCAAGCAATCCAAATTATCTACTTGTGTACAATTGCTTAATATGAAGTCAACTTTAAATTTGACTCAGAATGCCTTCAACAATTTTATTGACTATACAAAAAGTTGCATGCCTAATGATAAAAATTTGATTTCAAATTTTTATGATGCTAAGAAATTTATGCGACCACTTGGACTTGGTTATGAGAAATATGATGTGTGTCCTAATTACTGTATGTTGTACTATGGGGCAGATGCAATAAAAATAAATTGTGATTTTTGTGGAAGTTCACGATACAAACCTAGAAATCTAACTAGTAAAGGTTCCAATAAGGCGGAGAAGCAACTCCGATACTTTCCCTTAACACCAAGGCTTCAGAGACTGTTCATGTCTCCATATCATGCTAAAGATATGACATGGCATCATTTTCATAAGTCAGATAATGGGGTTATGGTGCACCCATCTGATGGGGAGGAATGGAAGGAGTTTAATCGTGTTCACTTAAGCTTTGCATCATATCCGAGAAATATTCAGTTAGGGTTGTGCATTGATGAGTTTTGTCCATTTGACATGTCTTCAAATACATACTCTTGTTGGCCAGTAATTGTGACTGTTTATAATTTGCCTCCGTGGAAGTGCATGACTAGACCATTCATGTTTTTAACAATGATGATTCCTGGGCCAAAAAATCCGGGTAAAAAGCTTGATGTTTTCCCAAGACCTTTGATTGATGAGTTAAAAAATTTATGGTTTGTTGGTGTTGAAACATATGATGTGTACAGAAAGAAAAATTTTCAATTAAGGGCAGCTTTGATGTGGACCATTAGTGACTTTCCAGCATATGACATGTTATTGGGGTGGAGTACTCATGGAAATCTGTCTTGTCCTTATTGTATGGAGCATGGCAAGTCTTTTAGATTAAAAAATAAAGGGAAAACTACATTTTTTTATTGTCATCGACGATTCCTACCCATGAACCATCCATATAGATTTCAATCTGATAAGTTTTTGAAAGGAGTAATTGAAACGCTCCCTCCTTTACCTCGTCCATCTGGTTTGGAAATGTTAAACGAAGTGTCCAAGTATACCGAGGGACATAATGGAGGTTCATCATATAATGATAAAATTCCTAGCTTTGGTGTTAAACACAATTGGGTGAAGAAGAGCATTTTTTGGGAGCTTCTATATTTGCATACAAATTTGATTCGTCATAATCTTGATGTCATGCATATTAAGAAAAATGTCTTTGACAATATTTTTTATACAGTAATGGATTGTCCGAATAGAAGCAAGGACAATTTAAAGGCTAGGTTGGATATTCAATTGTATTGTCAGAAGCCAAATTTACATTTGCAACAAGATATGAGTGGTCGGGTTTACAAACCTAAAGGCATTTATTGTCTACACAAGAAACAACAACAAGAAGTTTTGTCATGGATGAAGGAATTATCATTTCCTTATGGTTATGCTTCTAGCATTTCACGATGTGTGAAAGAGGCACAATGTAAGGTATCAGGGATGAAGAGCCATGATTGTCATGTCTTCATTCAAAGACTTCTTCCAACCGTTTTCCGACTTTACTTACCTAGGCCACTGTGGGAGGTATTAACTGAACTGTCCATATTTTTTCGAGATATTTGTTCAACAAATTTAAATGCCCAGCACATGGAGTTAATACAGATGAATATAATTGAAATAATTTGCAAACTTGAAAGGATTTTTCCTCCATCCTTCTTTGACTCCATAGAACACTTGACGATACATTTACCTTACGAGGCAAAAGTTGGTGGACCAGTTCAATATCGATGGATGTATCCATTTGAACGGTATGTTTTCATACTATGTTAATTTTATTCACTTTTTATTTTTTTAAAATAAACTAATTGACAAAAATGATATAGATATATGTTTTATTTGAAGAAGAAAGTGACCAATAAAGCTAAAGTTGAGGGTTCCATATGTGAAGCATACTTGATTGATGAAATTATCTATTTTGCATCTCATTATTTTGGTGATGATGTGCAAACAATTTGGAATCAAGTTCCACGGAATGATGATGGTGGCCTTAGAAGTGTAGATGGATGTCTCTTTATTTTTTCCTATCCAGGGAGAAAATTATCCAAAAGATTTCATAAAAGGCAGTTGTCACATGCTGAAATGCAAATTGCGCATAACTATGTGATATTCAATTGTCAAGAACTGAAGCCTTATTTAGAGTAAGTATGAAATATTATTTTGTACTAAATTTATAATAATTTATTATTAACTTTAACATTTTAAAATTTTAGGCAATGTTGACAAGAGTTAAAGTCACAATAATCACATGCGAGTGATGGTGAAATTAAAAAATTATATAAAACGATCTTTCCAAATTGGTTAAAAAATAATGTAAGTACTTTAATAAAATTAATTTATATTTTATGTCAATTAGTTAATTTAAAAATATTATTAATCTCTTTTAAATCATTATTTATTATGGAGTTAACTATTATGCTAGGTGGAATACCAATCTAACAGAATTGAAAATCAGCTCTTTGGACTTGCTATGGGCCCTTCAACTTCAGTGAAATGTTATAATGGGTATTATGTGAATGATTTTAAATTTCATACTCAATGTTATGGTTGTTTTAAAAAGATAATGAATAGTGGAGTTTGTGTGAAAGGAAGTTGCTATGATGATAATGAACGTGATTATTATGGAATGCTTAAAGAAGTTGTTCGGCTAAAATACATGGGGAGTAAATGCAAGTTATTTATGTTTAAATGTAATTGGTATGATACAAAACGAGGGATTAAAGTGCATCCTTCGAATGGTTTGGTTGAAATCAAGCATACATCTCGACTACACGGAAATGAAGATTTTGTGTTAGCACAACAATGTCATTAAGTCTACTATACATATCCACCTGGTAATAAATCATCTGAATGGTGGACGGTTATTAAAACAACTGCTAGAAGTCGTTATAATATTGACATGGGTGAATTTATTGAAGATGCCAACAATGTGAGATCATTTGATGTTAATCACTCAGATGAGATTTCTCAACCATGTCGTGTCCTTCCTACTCAAACACTTGATAATCCAAATATACTTGTTGAATCATCTTATTATGAAGAAATTGGGCAACATGAATTGATTCAACTTGACATAAATTGGGGAAACAAAGATGATGAAGAAGAAGATGATGGTGATGGTGAAGAAGAAGAAGAAGAAGATGATGGTGATGGGAAACAAAGATCATGATGCTGATGATGAGGATGATTGTTATGGTGGTGATGGTTAGGAGTGATGATAATAATGAGTAGCACAAGTTAATTATATTTCGTAGTATATGTAATGAATTATCTTTATTATATGTATGGATGATTTCATATTATTTGACAATATTTAGGCTTTCAATGTTTTTTTCTTTATTATTTTATTCAAGTGTGTGTTATGCATCACATTACATATATCATTTTCATTGACCTTTGAAACCATTTCTACCCTTTCAAGTATCAATCTTTAAATTGTGATTCTGATGTTATATTTTATTTTGTGATTCGTTTTCTTACTTATAGATGCTGAAGCGTGAAAGGAAGGGTTCTTCATACTCAATGTTTTAATTTATAGGACCAAATATTAAGGTAAGCATACTCATAAATTTTGATTTCTACTTAATTAATTATTTAGATTTTTATTTTTATTACTGTTTATGTTAATTGGCTTTTGACAATTTAAACTTCATGGCTGATTTTTATCATCGCAAGGAATGCTTAATGAAATTGTCTTGATGTTATTTATATATTTGGTTTTGTTACAGTAATTATTTTATTTGAAGTGTAATATTTTTCGGAGTGATGGCTATTAAGTGGACAATCCATACTGATTTTGAACATCATAAACTGGATATTGTTTGTAATGAATTGGGGGAAAAAATGAGATTTAATAGTTTGTTTTCATTCTAGTTATGGCAGTCTTGGGAAAATATCTGTGAATTTTTTGTTCCTGGTAGTTTAACTATGAGCTAATTTATTGTTATGTTGTATATATTCATATGATAATGTATATATTTTTTCTGGTGTTTAGCATGCCTCGACGAGGATCCATATTAGATTCTAGGAGTGACAGGTCCACATCAAGGAGTGACAGGTCCACTTCATCCAAATCATTTCAAACTACATCAAGGCATAATAACAAAGGATCCACATTTCATCAACCTGTGTATCAGAACGCAAATGAGTATTATATACCTACTTTGGGGAGTACACATCCTCCTCAACATGATTATGGGAGGGTAGATGCATATCAATATTGTGAGGGCTTTCGTTTCCAAGATTTGCTTCAAACTCAAGGAGGTTTCTCTCGAGATAACCAACTTGTTTATGGAGGACATAATTTATATAGGAGTTATGGGAGAGTTGATGGTGATGATGATGATGTGAACATTAGAGATGAAGATGAGGGAGACGGTGGTAATTAGAGATGTGTATGTGATGAGAGAGGTGTATGTGATGAGGATTAAGATGGTGTTCCATCATATCACGGTTCAACATCTTCTCCATACAATTATGATCAAAGTATTAAAAGGAAGGGTTTTGACACACCAATAGATCCAATAACAAGAAAAAAAGAGCTTTGTTTGTATGGAACAACTGAGTAAGTTCAAACTTTTAAAAACTAACTTATTAAGGTTATATTTTCAGGTATGAAAAAAATTACTTATTATTGTGTAATTATTTGTTTAATATAAGTTTGTTATTATATATTTTCAGGTTCAATAATGCATCGTGTGGACGTGCAATCAGAGATATTTTGAGGTCCAATTTTAAGGGAGCATGGCACTCTTGGGAAAAAGTAGATTCAATGTGCAGGGATGAACTCTTTAAAGAGTTTAAGGTAAGAACCAATACTAATTTTCATAATATTCTTTTCAATTTTGATCACTTTAATGTAGCATTATGAAAATTATCAACTGAATAGCTATGACTGATTTGTGTTATAATTTGTTCTTATTTCTTTTTTACTCTTTAATATCATTTAATTTCTTTAGTTATTACATCATCTTGCAAATTCTGAACAAGATAACACAATATGATTTATTATTTATATAATTTGAAATTTTATGCACTCTTTTTTCTTGGTATATATATTATTTGGTAGAAAAAATATTCCTTTCCTGAGGAAGATGAGTTGATTGTTCGTAATATTTAGGAAGATAAGGCTAGGATAGCTTTGAATCAACAATTGACATGAGCTCGCAAGAAAGCCATGTCAAAAGAAAACACTACAAATATTATAGATTGCCTTGATAAAGGTCCTGCCTGGATAAACAATGATGACTGGAATCAAATGATCAAAGATGTTTGGTCCACCACTGAATTTCAAAGGAGGTCTGACTGCTAGGAGTAATCGATTAACCAAAACAGATGGCAAAATAAGCACTTATTATGGAGGAACAATGTCATTTGCTTCATATCGAGCTAACATGGTAAGGATTTTTTTTATGCTTAAGATAATAAATTAAAATTTATATATTTAACTTTTATAATATTTATTAATCTTGAAAGCAAGAGAAAGCTGGTGGAAAAGAACCTCCATGGGATGATGTCTTTTCAGCTTTGCATCAAAGTATTAAGCAGTCTGGTAGTTTCGTAGATAACAAGTCTAAAAAGTGGTTGTATGTATTTTTATTTGATTATTTCTTAATATAACTTGAGTATTATTTAACATTCAAATGAATTTATTGTTGCATGTATTTTATTTGTAGGAAAATTATAAAATGGAGATGATTTCAAAGTATGGAACTAATCGGGAAAATCATCCTTCATTTGATGGAGCAGCTTGGTGTGTGGCTTCAGGAGGAGTTACAAAGGGTAGGGTATATGGTGCACCTCGTATGCCAAAATCTATAGTTAGTACAAGCTCTTCATCACATTCCTCCTCGGTGGAGTCATCATATCCCAGTTCATCGTATCGAGCATTGCAAAAGGAGATAAAGGATAAAGAAGAGGAGATAAAGAAAAAAGATGATTTTATTCTTGAAATGAAACGGCAGATAGATTCCATGAAAGAATATCTTGTGAACAATCTTGGATACTATGGTGGGACATCAAACAATGACCAAGGTATGCCACCACCTTTGACTCCATCAATACCGCCATCTATGGCTCCTCAGATAATGCCACCTATGGGTCCCACATCTCAACCAATTTTTCGACCTACACCTCGACCTTTATATCCTGATCAATCTTGTATCGATCCACAATATCATGGTTCGTCTTCGCAACCAGCACCATGATTGTATCTTTTATTGTTTTTTTTTTATTATTATTGTATTTGAACTTAATTGTATTAATGCAAGTTTAACTAAATTTTTATAATATGAATATTATTTTTATTCTATTTTTTATTACTGATACAATTATTTTTAATATTAATTTATGTTGGTTATATATATTCTACAACTTTTAAAATATCCATAAATAATTAATTAAAAAAATTAAAAGTCATTTTAATAAATAAATAAAAATTAATTTAATAAAAAATAATATAATCACCAACGGATTCTCCGTTGGTGATTGTAACTAATGCATCAATCAACAATGGAGAATCCGTTGTTGGTTCACAAAACTAGCAACGGATTTTTTGTTGCTGTGAAATTAGCAACAGATAAATCCGTTGCTAAAATATCAACAATGATAAATTTGCGTTTGATTTTTTTCATTATTGATTCTGTTGATAAATTATTTTAGCAATGGATTTTAATGTTATTTATAATAAAGTAGTCCGTTGCTAATTACTATATTTTTTAGCAGTGAAAGGAACTTTCAAGCATTGGGATGGAAACCAAACCCTTGCACTCTGAATGAGATGACATCTTTGCCACAACTCCCACATTTAGCATAAACCATCCGGTCAAAAAAGGTCCTTCGCTTTGCTAAAACTCCCAAATTTAGCATATTCTAGACTGGTGTCCGCTATAATTATGCATTATTTTTCAGTAAAATATTTAGGTGTCATGAATATATTTTGATTTAAAAAAAGGAATTCAATCATTTGAGATATTATTCAATCAACTAAATAAGCTAGTTTTATTTGAATTGTATTGAAAAAAAAAAGACAATTATAGCCAATAGAAAAAACAAAGAGACAATATATATATATATATATATATATATATATATTCAAAAGCAAAAAAATATATCATTTATCTGGTTGTGTTTAATGAATTTTTTTATTAAAATCAATTTGTAAAAGAAATTGACACAAAAATAAAATTTATTGAATAAAATAAAAGGAAAAAAAATATTATACAAGGTTATACATATTTAAAATATTATAAAAAATAAATATTTAATATATATATATATAATAGAATAGAAAAGAAAGTTATAGATAAATTATGCTGACTTTTTAAAAGATTAAACACACCTAGTATAATTAAAAAATAATTACTTTTTAGAAAAGGCTAAAAAAGAAAAAAATAACAAAGAAGAGATATTAATTAAAGTATAAAATTTAAAATTATTTAAAAAAATACATATAAAAAAGGCATTAATAAAAAACAAAAATAAAAAATAAAATACCAAAATGAAAAGAAAAAAACAATACACCATTAATTTGGATTGAATAGTGAAATTAAAAATAAGAAAGTATAAAAATAAGAATCAAGTTGTAAACATCAATACATGATATAAAAAAAGATAAGCATCTAGAATTTTTCAACATGGCTTTTCACATAACAAATCATAAGTAAATTACAAAACATTGTGTAAGTGAATGAAAAAAAAGTCATAAAGGGTAAAAATAAAAAACATAATTGAAAAGATTAAGAGACAAATATAGATCAATAAATTTAATATTATAACATGGGTTATAATTTACTTGGTTGTGTTTAATAAATTTATTTATTAAAATCAATTTATAATAAAAATCAACACACACATAAAACTTAATGAATAAAATAAAAGAAAAAAATATTATTCAAGGCGGCATATAAAAATATTATAAAAAATAAATATTTAATCTATATAATATATATACACACTCACAAATGAATCACACTAACCTCATAAAAAATAAAACACACCAAATATAATTTAATTAAAAAATAATTTCTAATTAAAAAAAAATAAAAAAATCCATAAACAAATCACAGAAGAGGTAGTAACTAAAACATAAATTAAAAGGTAAATTTTTAAAAATATAAAAAAGGTATTAATTAAAAAAATCAAAGTTGGAAAAAAAAAAAAAAGTTTAGACACTATTGGGCCTAGTAAGCATGTTGTCTGCCCCAAATATTAAAAACAAATAGGCGACACATCGTTTGGAACTCCTAAAATCTTGTCAATAGTATGGCTGAAAAAACAAGGATCATGGTTTTTTCACTCAAAACCCTATTTTGAATCGAATTTTGACCCAAAACAATTAAAGAGACATTCAAGAAACCTTGTTAAATCAATTTATGGCCTTAAAAAAAAAATCAACCTAAAACTAGAAATCAAATTAAAGTAAAAAAATCTTTTCCGACTCAAATTTTTTTTTTAGTTGTTTTCAAAAAAAAAAAAAAAAAAACCTTAATCTTAACATCACTCAATTACAAGACCCAATCATGTATTATTACAATCATCAAAGAATTGTGAGATGACAAACAACAAAAATATTACAGTATTTTCCGTAGATGCTTTAGTTTTCGTTTATGTACATTACATTTCATGTATTCATGAACCCACATCTCATGTATTCATGAAAATGTGTTGGATTATTCTAGAACACCTTTTCGTCCATTACATTTCATGTATTCATGAACCCACATCTCAAGCTCAAGATCACCAATCTGAGCACAAGCTAAAAGCACACCACCCATTGTAACGTGATTTGGTCTCCAACTAGTATCCTCCACCATCAAGCGAAAAAGGGTCAGAGCCTCCATAGGGAAACCATTCTGGACATATGCATTTGTCATACAATTACAAGAAATGATATATATTTTTCTAGGACAATTGTTTTTTAAAATATATTATTTTTTTAATTTTTAAAAATTTATTTTTAATATCAACATATCAAAATAATTTAAAAATATAAAAAAATAATTAATTTCAAAAAATATATTTTTTAAAAAAAAAAAAAACACGGCAACACAAGAACACCAAACACTCGCCTGATCTGTTCAACATTTCCCAATTTCCCGTACAAATAGACGAGCAGTATTTATTGAATCCCGAGCAATTTTTAGTTGACAAAAAAAAAATTCAGTCGCCCGAAAACATATCTGTACACTAGATTAGAAGCTTTCTGTTCAAATATAAGGTTTTATAATGGATATATAAAAAAATCAATATCACTTTTAAATTGATGTCGATCACTTAGATTTTTTTAAAACATGTTTATCAACTTATTTAAATATTATCCATTTATTAGTGTAGAGTTCTTAATTTATGGATGGGACGCAATAGCTATCCGTTTATGTGCGCGTGTGTATATATCAGCTCAATTTTTTAAATCAATTTCTAATTGATAATAGTTGATATACATATCAATCTAATTGTTAGTGTGTAAATCTAATGACTGAAATACATTATTAGACTCTTTGATATACCACTTGTAGATTTCTTTGAGAACGTCACCTGTCAAGCAATGGATATACCACAAGTTTAAACATGATTTAACTGAGTAATTTTAAAAATTCACCTCAATTTGTGTTTCTAAAAAAATTTTAAAATATATATATATATATATATATATATATATAATCGCTTTTACATGCTAATTTTAAAAATATATTTTAAAAAACATTAAAAAAAATATTTTAATATATTTATTATAAAAAATATTTTAAAAAACAATCATAATTATATTAAAAAGTATTTGGATCAATAGACCTCGGCATGCCATTGATGTCAACCAATGGAAATAAATAGAAAACTTATTTGTCCGGACATATTAATAAAAAAAATAAAAAAATAAATAAGAAACCCATTCCATGATCTACTTATGATCTACCTATTGGTCACACAACTTGTGATAACAAGTGTGAGAGGTTTTGATTTCTCCCCTTCACATTTACTGGTAAATGATCTACTTATGCTCATTCCACGGATAAATATTCAAGTGATTACACCTGCTACAAACATTTGGAACAAAAAAAAAAACAAAAAAAAACTTGCTAGATACGTAAGAGAAAGTAAGAACGCAGAAGTTTCTACTTTGTACATGTGCCTGTGTGTGATGATAATCTAACGATCAAAGAAAGAGAAGATAATTTACTAGTGAAAAATAAGAAGGAATTCTATTACACGAAGGAAACTATCTATCCGCAAGAGCTCAATTGGCCTCTGCTTATCTCTCACTTCCAGCCTCTTCATCTTGAAAAACAAACTTTGAATATTTACAATCCGAAGCATTTGAAAGAAACGCCTTCAAGCAACTTGCCTGTCTTCACAGGAATCATTTTCTTCATGGCTTGTCAAGGATAGAAGTTCCATCAGCTCCATTCGGTACTCAAGGCCTCGCAGGTAGTGCCCTAAAAGCATGCACCTTGAAAAAAAAAAAGAAAACGGATGTAATAGTATTAAAATCTGTTGCCAGAGGGAAGAACATCGTGAGAAAAGAGTTAAATGTAAAGGCCTAACCAGAAAAGTAGTCGTGCCAGATAGTCCCTTGTCAATGAAATGAGGGGCTGGAAATGAAGCGAAGTGTTCTCAACAAGTTCAGCACAATCAACTCTAATATTTAGCGATCCAGGTGATGTGTTCTCTGATTGTGGAGGAGTCTTAGAATGCATCTTAGGAGAAAGGGTTGCAAGGAGACCGTGGACTACAGAATGGATCGTTTCTTTTAATTCAGGGAATGCTGGTTCGGATAACTCAGCAACCTGTTCATGTCACAACCATATATATTACCAGCATATCTAAAATAAACCAAGCAGTTCATTGCTTGAGGTTTTATTGTGCATACAAATAAAGAACTTGGCCAAATGCAAGTAGGAATAGGATCTACAAATTAGTGACAGAACACCTTGCCTCCAGGCTTTATGCAAGAACAAAAATAAATCATAGTACTATTGGGGTTGTAGCGGATTCATAATTAAACACTTAAAAAACATTAATACTTGTGTAGGAACGTGTAGCTACATTTAAGATTGCACTTAGCAGGGCCAACAGTTAAGCCAAAAGCCATCACTGCTATCAACATAAAGATCATATAAACATTGAAATTATTGGAAGGAACTCAGGATCAGATGGATATTCATGACTTTAGAATTTACAGGCAACTCCACGTGTATTGAGAAAACACAGTTGGCATGCCTTACCAAATGCTGGGAAAAAGAAAAGGAAAATAAAAAAATCATTGCACATCAAAAGCTCTGGAAACAGCTTCCAATTAAGAAACTAAAACAGAATACTTGAAAAACAAAATAGCTTTTCACTCAGTACTACTGCAAAAGAAAACGAGAAAAAAAATGACTTTGAATATTAAAACTTCAAACTAGTGGAATTGTAATCAAAGAATCCTTTATTAGCTTATTCTGATGAAGAAACAGGGACATCAAGAATTTTGCAGATCAGAAAGTATTATCACACAAAATCACCACTCTCATGTGTTGAGCCAATAACAAGCTTTTGCATACGTAATAAACAAAAGCAAGATCATACTAGTACTACACTACTACAGGCATTACACCCTGTAATCAACCAGTTTGATATGAAGCATGCAACAACCACATCTGATAGTGGCATATCATATTATGCAAAGCATTCAGCGGTTTGAAAACATCAGGCAAATTTCAAAAGAAGAGATTCTGTAGGAAAATGAGATTGGGAATAATAATCACCTTCTCTGGTTGTAGTGACCTTAAGTAGTCCAGTAAATCATTCTTTTCTTCGCCGACAAATTGTTGCATTTGAAGAGCAGCACTTTTCATCCTAACTTCATGTAGTTCCTTTAACAGAAATAAAAGGAAAATAAAAGACATGTAAGAACACATCCTGAACAAAATAAATGTGTCCGTTGACACCATACGAATTGAGCAGTAAAGGGATGTTTTTATTTTTTTTTTGGTTCTACAGCCAGGTGATATCCTTACACACCAGTATTCCTATGAAAACCCCCTCTTATTCCAAAAGGCTGCATTCTTTGTGATGCCTTTATAGGACATCCAAGTAATCATATTCTTCTACCAAGCTACCAACAGCTCCATTTTGTAGGATATTTTTATCATTAATTATCATCCCAAAAGATAAAAGAAAATAAACTCTTGACTTGTCTGTGTTCCAAGGGAGTTTCTAAATTGCTATTGCATACCTTTTTCACAGAAGATAAATGAGATTGTAAATGAAGAATATATTGCTGAGCTTCAAGGGATATTTCACCAAGGCCTTGGATATTGATGTCATCAAATAGGTCTTCTGCAATTTTTTCAAATTCAGTATCTTTTCCAAGACTTTGATTTGTTTCTTCACTCTCTAGCACTAACCCTTGAAGATTGTTTTTTGAATTTCCCTGCGCTTGCTTTTCAGAATGTTCTTCGTGTATATCAAGGTTTCTTTCAAGGCAAAGCCTATACTCAGCATTTCGTAGTGTATACCTGCAATTCAAGGAGAAATATAATTCATGGATATCTAATAATAATAACAACCAAAAGGCAGCTGATCAAAGTCTCATGTGATGCATCAAGTGTTCAAAAACTACTACAATCCATGCAAGAATCGACCACAAAAAAAATTAATAATTTCCTTTGTCTTTTGACCATCAGATATTTAAACGGGCCTAGACAGATCACATCATGTTCCATATAAGCTAGATGACAAAAGCAATGAATTATTGTACCCTGTCATCATTGAAGAGACCAGTAACTTTGAGAGAGATTCCCACCAAGCCTCAATAAAAACTTGAAATCGGTCTGATGGAAGTAAGCCCAACATGCCCGAGATGGTCCTCTTCATAGCATCCAAAGTAGCAGGTGGAACATCTTTTTGGATAAGGCTCACATCTAATGGCTCTATCTCTTGTATCAATTCTGAAAGAAGTGATTTCTGAAAGAACATACGCTCTCAATCATTACGAATATCATATGAATTCTTCAAGAAAAAGATAGAAATTAATCAAAGACCAACTGCAAATAGTCTTGAATACAACATGCCAATTGGTTTTCCTGCCTGCTGGTTATCGTCTAGCTACAAAACTAGCATGACTTACTAGTAAAACGAAAACAAAATCACAAACCAAATAACTTAAAGAACCATTTTACATTGCAAAATGAGACGCAAGGAGTTTATCATTGAAAATTCACGATGTACAATCTCATTCTACAAAAACCGTTTCCATCTAATGAATTATCTATAGTGGTTCTTATTTGCTCTCCCTTCCCTGTAAAAATGTAAAAACAGTAGATATTACAAAATTCAGTTCACTTCAAATTACACATTTTGCCAAAATTCAATACCTAACATACTATCTAAATTGAAGCATACGCCAAATTTACTTCCCGAATCATACCACGGTCCTTTTGCTTCATAAATCAACAAAGCCAGTGGTATCAAATTCAGTAGAGCCTATTTTTCTCTGCTCACCAGCAATTCAACTAATTCAAGAGGTTCAGGTAAGCCTAAACTCCAAAAATCCCATCAACAATGATAAAGGCCGTAAAATTCTAATTCCATAAATTTTACACCCAATAAGATAAAACAAAATCCAATCCAAACCAATTCAGTTCAGTTAAGAGAGAGGGAGAAAAACAGAAGACTGAGGATTAGAGATGTGAACTAACCTTATCGGTAGAACGTGGCTCTCGATTAAAACCGAATCCGTCGAAGGAAGAATCTGAATTCGACGAAGCCAGAATTAGGGTTTTGATTTGTCTAGAATTTGCGGTAATAGTGGCGCGAAGAGGATAAGAAAATGGGAATGATAGAGGAAGAGACGGCGGCGTTTGAAGGCGACAGTGATTAGAGGAGAGGAGCAGAGAGAGAGGACGAGAAGATGAGGAGAGAAAGGTTGCCATTAAAAACGCAACCTTTTTAGATTTCTGTGTCTTCTTCCTTCTTTTCTCTCCTCTCTCTCTAAGCTGTGAAAATCTGGAGCCACGAGATAATCTGACGAAAAGTATTAGAGCTAGAGAATGGTTGGTGACGTTACACGTCAGCAAATTCGTCAGAAAGGTCAACTCGTAAATCCAATCAGGACTGTTCTTGTTTTTTTGCTTAATTCACAACAATAAACACTCAATCTTTTTATTTTTTATTTTATAAAACTCTCTCCACTCAAAGTCGATACTATCGAAGTGATTGATACTTAGAGTCGATCCGCAGATTAATTATTGGTAATTAAAAGAATTCTGGAATTTATCTACACAAATAAATGGATTGATACTTTCGCTTTACATAATGCCCTCCTGGCTCTACGTAGCTGTGTTTTACATGTATTAGGGTTATTTTTTAAAATATGTTTTATTAAAAAAATATTTATTTATTTTTAAAATTTTAATTTTAATATCAAAATTTTAAAATAAACTTAAAACATCAAAAAATTAATTTGAAATAAAAAAAATATATATTTTTTTAATTTTTTTCAAAAATATTTTTTAAACGCAAAAACAAACTGGCTCTTACTAATAAAAAAAGAATATAATTCAATTGGAAAATAGAATCATTTTCCAAGAATTGAAGTTACTACATAAATGAAAGTGCATTAGAAATTATTTTTTAAAATATTTTTTATTTAGAAATATAAAAAAAAATTAAAATTTATTTTTGATATTAACACATCAAAATTATCTCAAATACATAAAAAATTAATTTGAAACTAAAAAAGTTCAAAACTTTTAAAAAGTGTAATTGAATCGTAATATCAAACACCACTAAAACTTTATTTAAGATTTGAAAATAAATAATCATTCTTAGGAAGTTTGAATCAAGTGATTCTTATTTATCTAACATTTAAGCCCCGTTTATTTTGGGTACATTTTTAAAATATATTTGATTTGAAAAAATATTGTATTAATGTTTTTTAATAGTTGTTCTCATAACCCATTTTTAGGTTATTCCTCAATTTATATTTTTTTTCTCTTAAAAAAATCAAAAATATTATCAAAAAATAATAGTAGTGAGAAGAGGATGCCAAAGCACCTAGAAAATGATTAAAAAATAGTTGAAGAGGTTCAAAAATACAAAAATTGAAATTTAGCAGTATTTTATTGACTGATGAGAGCTATGTTAACAAAGAAAATTCAATTTGAGGAAGAAAAGTTCAAAATCATATGTTTATAGACTTAATTAAATTTTATTGAAGGTTTAATTGAATTTATGAATGGTTTGATTACAAGAAAAATTGATTTTGAAGTCAATTTAGGCTTTAATTGGAAGAAATTAAAGTTTTGGAGTCAAATTATAATTTTTAAGAGTTAATTTGGTCAAATTAGGGGCTAATTGCATAAATATTGAAGTTTAATGGCCAATTAAGGACTTAATTGAAGAAATCCTAAACCAAGGACCAAAATGAAAAACGCGCGTAAATAGAGGGGCTGTAATTAAATCGAATCATGGGCTAAATTGAAGAAATTAGAAGTTTATTGATCAATTAAGGGTCAAATTGCATAATTTCAAGACTAAGGACTAATTTGAACAATGCGACCAATTTCAGGGCCGCTGTTTGATTTTTTGCAGGAATGCAATTGCATTAATTTTTAAATCAAAATTGCAATTTAGAACTCGATTGAACAAATCACAAATTAAGGACTAATGTAAACTCTGACACGTTTTTGTCGTCCTTTTCTTTTAAATGAAATGACGTGTTTTGTTCAAAACGGCGTCGTTTCATGCACTGTTAAAAAAAAAAGATCGAAACGGTGTTGTTTTGAACGGCATTGTAGACTTTCTTCTTCCTAGACGTGCAAAGAAATAGAGGTAGGGAGCCGCATTCCCTTGCATTTTCACTGACCTTTCTTCCTTTAAAAAGCTCAAAAAGATACCGACCAAGGACACCCACTTGCTAATCTGACCCATGGCCTCCCACATGTTAGAGAAAAGGAGGAGATGTGCCTCCTCAAGCAGTCAAGGGGCGGCTGCACAGTGGCCGCCTTGTCCATATGTCTCCCCTATTTTTGCCTATAAATACAAGGGAGATGAAGAGAGCAGAAGTGAGAGCAGAGAGGAGAGAAAATGAAGAGATGAGAGAAAAAAGAGGGGGAGAGAAGAAAATAATAATAATAAAAAAAACAGAGAAAGGAAGAGAGAAGGAAAACAAAACGAAAAAAAAAAAACAGAGAAGAAGAGAAGGAAAACAAAGGAGAGAAGAGAAAAGGAGCGCCGCCTGGAGCCACTGCTATTTTGTCACAAACATCACCGCCACCAACAAGCACTACCGTGAGCCTCCACAACAGCCACCACGGGTCAGTTTCCCCCGCCTCTCTCTTCTTCCTTCTTCTCCTTCTCTGCTCTGTATCCCTTTGTTTTCATTTGCATGCAGAAAAAAATCACTTTAATATATTTTTAAGTAAAAAATATTTTTTAAAAAATACCTTGCATCTAATATTAAACACACATTTAATTAAAAAAACAATTTAGTTATGGTATACCAAACCAAACTAAAGTGAGGATACTATGATTATGGAAATAACCATGAAATATCAAAAGGAAAAAGAAAAAAAAAAGTCATCGAGTACAGGGACTAGCCATTCTTTTTTGGGTAAAAAAAATACCGATCTTATTTCCAAGTTCCAACCAGTGGCGGACGTTAATATGCTGGTAATTTTACCATGCTCTCTGTCTCAAAGAGGTTAGATGCTAGCACTTTATTACCTTGCTAATTAATCCATCTCCACATTTAATTCAAACATTTCCTCCGTGGAAAAAAAAAAAAAGATTGAAAAGATGCAAGCATGCAACATGGTTTCATCAAATTGTGGCATTAATATAACATTTTCTTGACTGTTCCTCATGCACATCAGATGGGAAAGGAACGGTTGTTTCAAGGAAAAATCTTATTAATGTGCAGACTTTTTTTTTTTTGCTATCGAATTCCATTTCTAAATGATTTAATACATCTTTGTTGTTGCGAAAGTTTCTACCGTTTCACTGTCAACAGACAAAATCAATGAATATGACTTATTGTAATTGTTTTTTAAAATATTTATTTATATTAAAATAATATTTTTTTAAAAAAATTATTTTTAAAATCAGCACATTAAAACAACCCAAAATATATATAAAAATTAATTTTTTATAAAATAATTAAATTTATTAAAAACACGAATTAACCTGCGTTTCAAAATATAGCATTACACGTAATCATATATATTACATAATATTTTGAAAATAACAAATATACCATGTAAAAAGATTTTAATATCCTTAAAAGTCAGTGTAAATTTTTCTCGGTGAAGAGGCAAAAACATTATTATAATGTTCTGGTGAATAGCATCATGGGCATGGGTCTTAGGTTCTTTTAATTAGGGGTCAAGGGAGTTTTATTAAATGGACCACCTACCATTATTTGGAATGTGGCATGTCCTGTAATCTGAAGGGATATGATTGCTCTGTTTTTGCATATGTTTCATCAATTTCACACTAACAGAAAACATTAAAAAAAAAAAAAATGAGCGAACCCTTGTCCCCTTTGCAAGAAGCCGATTGATGAAGTTCATCCTTGCATTTCTTTTTTAAGCATTCGATGCCCACACAACAGGGATCTACTCTGTACCGACCTTGTCTTTGAGAAAGACAAGGGAGGGTCAGGCCAGCCATCAACACATTGGATTTTGGAAGGGTTACTGGTCAGGGAAGTGCCCATAGAATAAACGGGGCGTGGATATAGTAAGAGTTATGACAATTGACAAGAACAAATACACAATCCAATTTCAGCCTGCCTCAAAAACAAAGCAAGTTAAAATAGATTTTGAACTAGGCCTTTAAATAATTGAGTTTTTAAACAAGTTTAATTTTTAATCACGACCTTCTTATTTTTATTATTTTGACAAATCGAGTAAATTCTTCCAAAATGTAAGCATGTGACCTCAATTACGAGAGTGATGTTTTACATTTTCATCTAAATTGAATTTAATTGTCAAATTAATTTACGTGTTTGGAATTCTTTTAAGGATATTAATTTAAAATTCAAGTTATGAAAAATTAAAAAAAGAAAAGAAGCAAACCAGGGATTTGCTATAGTAATTACAAATCAAAATTATTATTCAAAAAATACCATTTTTTTAATCTTAAAGACTCTTTCTATGGACTGTTTCTCATTAGCTGTTCTTATATATCTGGTGAAAGAGCGCGATCATCTACCATGTAAATGAAGAATCGCCAACCAGTTTCATATTTTTCAGGGGACAATAATAGATTATCCATGATGGGACCAAGTGGAATAGGTCTCCATGGCCAACGCAACATCCTAAAAGTAATAAACTTTGCAATGGTAATGGACAATTGAAGTTCTTCGTTGGGTATGGTAGTACTGCTTGTCCTCAGGATCAACCAAAGCAAGCTCCTTCCATGGAGTGTGATGGGGGTAGGGAAGTGCCGGCGATACCTGATCCCGCCGCCTATAGAGGAGGCATACGGGACTGGATCCATGCTCCACCTCGAAGAAGAAGGAGTACTGCTAAGGCAGGGAATCAATCAAGCACGAGATCAGTAGCAGAAAAATATGGCCGGAACTTCGGGATCGAGATTTGATATCTTGGCAAATTCTGATTTGGAGAGATTGGTTGGGAAGGCGGATTTGCGCGGGAGAATAATGTCGAGATTTTAACCCGATGCTTCTGTTTTTATTTAAAGCGAGCCACTCCAAGATCTAAGAGTGCAGGCCCAAGCCCATCTCCCAAAAATGGGCTAAAGTCTACCTCTACAGCAATTCGAAATAAGGCCTTTTCAGGTAAGGCTTCGTCCTCGGTCCCATCTACTGGGATGGAGAAACAAGCAATTCAGCCCTAGTAGGGAAAAAGTAAGGCGGCTTCCCATAACTCCTGTCTAATGGGAAAGATAGTTTTGGTTTAATTTACTTATTCGGGATTTATTAATTAGATTTTATTTATTGAATTGAATTTAATTATTGTTAGATATTTTATTTAATAAATTATAAACTTAATTATTTATTCTAGTTAGAGTTTTAGTATTTATATTCTATTTTTCTAAATATTAGACAATTGTTGTTGAATTGAATAACAATTGCAAAATTACAAACTTTTCCGATCCTTATTCTTTTTTTTCTTCAACTTTTTTCTTTGGTTTTTTTTTTTTGTAACTTATTACTTTATCTTCAAATCTCTTTTATCTTATAGAGTATGGGATTTTAATTATTTTTATAATTAATTAATCTCTTAGGGCTTATGAAAATCCTGAAAATTCAACAAAATTCATAAACCCTATAAATTGTGTAGAATCATCATCAATAATTGAAAAAAATCAATAATAAAAATGTGTTTTTCATCTTCAACACATACCTTCAGCAACCACACCAAGTTTTCATCTACAGGAGCCATAAAAAAACCACTATCCTAGTCTCTCAAGACATAATTCCATTTCGACACCTAGTCACCACACACCGACATACCATTAACACATCAGCACATGTTGCCACTTCAACGAAACATCAGTATAAAATGCAACGCCATCACCACATCAATTAGTGGTGACATGTCAACCATCAGTAACACGTCAGTAGTCTTAGCCATATCAGTAATAGTAATTTATGCCTAAAAAAAACTCTTCTTGCATTATACCCTTGTATCTTTGCTCACTTTATATATTATCATTCGAATTTTTCCATTAGATTTTTTTTTTTTATTAATTGTGGAGCTTATCAAAACTAGTGAAAAGTTGTGACTTTTATTTGATTAATTATTTACATTTAAGTGTTTAACAATGCATGCTTAAATTTTTTCTAATGTTTTATGTTCTTAATTAATCTTCACATTAAGAAAAAAATGAAATTAATTCTATTTTTGTATTGTGATTTCACTAGTAAGAATCGTAAGTGATCTTAATTCTATTTTAAAGTTAGTGTTACATGTATTTGTGTCATGATCATCTAGTATCCAAGCTTAAGTTTACATTTATCATGGACTTCACCTTTAGTTATACTGTTAGGGCCATTTGAAGAGGGCTGCAAATCCAGATGACCAGCATGTTTAAAATAATTCAACTCCAAGAGAGTTCTCGAATAAGGCACCTAAAGACTAATAAATATCAAAGGCATAATAATTGTAGACAAGTTCACCCTGTGCGCCACCAATATGACTATTATTTAGGTTACTTTAAATGCAATGACTTTGATGAGCAAGTTATAAGCCCTAACAAAATAAAAGCCCCTACTTTTGATAGTCATCATGACTCTTGAATATTTGATATGTGGATTCATGACATGGATTAACTTTTTTAGTGGCAAAATTTGTTTGATAATATAAGAGTTAGATTCGCTAAAATGATGCTCATTGGTGAAGCTCAACTTTATTAGGGAAATGTTGAGGATTGTGTAAAGAAAAGAGGTAAACCTCTTATAATTGATTGAACCAAAATGAAATAAAAAATATAAGAGAAGTAGCTACCCTGGTCTTATAGGAATAAACTATTTGACCAACGAAACAATCTAAGACAAGGGAACAAGTCTGTTAATGAGTATATAACATAATTCAATGATTACATGATGAGATATGCCATAAGAGAGAATAAAGCCAAGACTTTGCGTAGGTTTTGTAAATGTCTGAATGATGATTTTATAAAAGAAGTCATGCTTATAGTTGCTTTCACTCTTGACCAAGATTGTAATATGATGCAAGATTATGAGTTGCTTATAAAGAGTTAATGGACATAACATCAAAACCCTTTTAGGACCCTGTTTAGGTCTCGATTTAGGAATAATAATTTTTTATTAGGTGTTGCACCCCGTAGGTATAATCCTAGTAGTACTCAAATTTATAAAGAAGATAAGGCCAAACAAGTCATCAATGAAATGTTTAAGATGAGTTGAAAGGTTCAGTGTGCTAAATATTAATGTTTTGATCATATCTTCTTTAAATGTATCTCTAAACCCTTAGTTATCCAAGAAGATAAAGATATAAGTCCAGGGAAGACTATTGCATTCAAGTGTATGAACCCAATCCTTGAGATTTTAGTGATATAAATGAAAAAGATGTGCAAGAAGAGAGACATAACATTCTAAGTCCAAATAAGTCTGAAAATAAGGTTAATAAAGAATATTTTTAGTGATATAAATGAAGAAGATGTGCAAGAAGAGAGACATAACACTGTCATAACTCAATTCTGGGTTATTCCTCAAAAATCAAATAATTTTTTCAAAATAAAAATAAAAAATAAAATAAATGCCGACAATGTGAAGAAAGAAGGTCAAGGAGGACTGCAAAAATAGGGAAAAATAAAGTTGCAATTTTTGAAGAAAATGCAAGGCCTAATTGTACTCCATTATGCCTAAGAATGAAGAAAAAAATACAAATTAAAGGTCAAATTAAATGATTATTGGATGAATTTGCATAAAAATTAAGTCTAAGGACATAATTAAATTTTTAATAGGCCAATTTGATTTAATCATGGGTTGAATTAAATTTTAATTATGTTTACGAATTAATTTGGGTTCAATTGAAAGATTTAATTAAGTGTGTCATAACCCAATTTTGACCATTTTATTTTTATTATTATTATTATTTTATTTACTGAAAAGGATAAAAAAAATTGATGAAAAAAAAAATAATGATGAAAAAAACAAGTAAAATGAAATAAATGAAGAATGAATTAAATTTTGGGTTAAGGGCAATATGAATGGAAGTTTTGGGGTTTAATTAAACTTTGGAATTAATCTAATTAAGCTTGGAATTAATTTATTTAATCCAATTAAGGGTTTAATTGGAGAATTGATAAATTTTTAGACTTAATTAAGCTTGAAATTAATTTAATTCATCCAATCAAGGATTTAATTGGAGAATTAATAAGTTTTGAGACTTAATTAAGCTTGGAATTAATTTAATTAATCCAATTAAGGGTTTAATTGGAGAATTGATAAGTTTTGAGACTTAATTGGACTTGGATTTAATTGAATTAATCCAATTAAGGGTTTAATTGAGGAAATATTAACGTTTGGGGTCCAAATTGCAAAATTAAAATTCAAGGATTACATTGAAAATGACGTGCAAATGCAGGGGGCCAATTACAGTTTAAACCAGGGGCTTAATTACAAGACTTTTAAAACTGCATGGGTCAAAACATAAAATGGCCGGTTTTTATCTCCAAACGGCATCGTTTTGAAGACGTTGTCGGCTGTTCATCTTCTCCTTTAAGCCAGTGACCGTTGCCGCAGTAAAGGAGGCCAAACGTTGCAGCAGTAATCATCATCCGTTGGCTTCAGTTATGGCCACCTTAATGGTGGTCGACCCTCAGCCTACCGCCCGTTACCACCCGTCAAGCCCTATATAAACCGAGCAACACCGAGAGCAGGGGTTGGTTGGAGAGTTAGAGAGAGAGAGGGACGAACGAAACCAAAAGGGAGAAACACAAAGATACAGCTGAATTTTTAAGCCCTTTTTTAGAATCCCACACCAGAAGTAAACCTTTTCTTCACCAATACCAGCCTAAAACAGCGAACACAGAAACGAACTGAGAGAGAGAGAGAGACGGTGTTCTGAAAACAGAGCATAAAAAACGAAGAAAATTAAGCTGAAACAGAGACGCAGGAAGGGAATATAACGAGGAAGACAAGCAGAAGGAGTAAAAGGAAATTCGGACCAGAAATATCGCCTTCAGCAACTTCGCGCAAACCCTCTGCAAACGCACCAGGTACGTCTTCTGCTCTGTTTCTCCCGCTTTTCTTTACTTCATTCTCGCTGTTTGTTTCTTTTAATTCAGTAACAGGAGCCATGCACGCGTGATTTAGATCACGCGTGCCTTGTATGGCCCAGCCAGGTCACTGGCTTGGGCCAGTGACCGGGCTGGGCTAGCTGGGTCTAGCCCAGCCCATGTGGGCTGAGTTGGGCCCAGCCCCAAAAATAAAAAAATAAAAAATAAATAAAAATAGGAGAAATAAAAAATAGAAAAATATGTGTATGCATGAATAAAAATAATATAAATTTACTGGTTTATTCACCAACGCCAGAGTCGGGAATAAAATGCTGGTTTAAGTTTATATTATTTTTATTCGTTATATTTTATTTTTATTTAGCAAAAAAAATATATGTGCATGTATGAAAAATAAATTTATTATTTATTTATTTATTTATTCATTGACACCAGAGTCAGGAATAAAAAAAAACACTGATTTTATTTTATTTTATTTTTGTCTTTTTTTTATTTAACTATATAAAAAACAGAAAAATATGTGAATGCGTAATTTTAGTTTATTTGTTTATTCATTAGCGTTAGAGTCAGGAATAAAAAAATATTAATCTAAATTTATTTTATTAACTACGTAATAATTACCAATGCCAGAGTTGGAATTATCCGTAGTTAAATATTCACTGACGCCAGAGTCAGGAATATTGTGAATAAATCATCAGAACGTAAACAAATAAAAATTTAGCAATTTAAGACAAAAACAGCAATGCAGATTGCCTTAGACAGAACGTTTAAGGGGTGATAATATCGTCTCTTTTACGTAACCAGTCCCGAATCATAAAATCTCTTTTGACCAGTTAGGGTTCCTAGTGACCATAATACTAGGTGGCGACTCCTCAAACAAGACCTTTCCCCCTAAAAGAACCGGATGCCAGAAATCTGTTCTTTTTTCATAATAATTCAAGAGAATTAATTTTTAGAGCCGCCACAATGTCAGGTGCGACAGAATGGCGACTCCACTGGGGACTTAGGATTAAGCTTTGTCTTTTGTCTTATTATTGCTATTTTTTTTTATTTTTTGTTGTTGTGTTTATTTGTTTATTTTTCTTGCATTTACTACTTTAGCATGCATCCTTGTTTATGTTGTCATGCATCACTTTGGGAGCACACACTTTACAACCTAGGATAAGTTGGGGAGTAACGGTACCCTAATGGCTTTAGCTTGGGTAAGACTCGTGAAACCATCCAACTCTCGATTGATTGTTTACTTGGAAGTGGTTGATATGCCAAACTGATATTACTCAGGGCCTCTATCTTCACACTACTTGTAAGCCTCATATCGACCTTTAATGGACGATCACTGAGCATACGAGAGACCCTTTGAAACTAGATAATGACCAACCCTTTGATGCACTCAATAATTAGGATCTTTCTATTAGGTTGTCACCCCGTGAAGGGCAAGTCCGCATTTCATACGTATTTTTTTATTTATTGTTTTAGCATTTTTGCATAATTGCATGATTTACATTTAGCAGGTTGAAATATAGGTCCCTCATTGAAACTCATTTATAATACTCGTTTGAGGAAAAGACAAATGAAAAATGAAGAAAGAGCCCAGTTGGAAGCCTATATTGTAAAAGGCACGTAAATATGGGGTTGCAATTGAAGTTCATTAGGGGCTTAATTGCATTAAATCAAAAGTTTAGGGTCAATTAGTTGTTCAATTAAAACAAAATTGAAAGCCGGAGGACTAAATTACAAAACAATTAAAAGCCCTAATTCCACCTAAACGGCACTGTTTTGCGAAACAAAAAAAAAGGGGGACCAGACGACACGACGTCTGGTCACTATTCATTATCTTCTTCTTTTACCCGAAAAAAACTGTTTGGGTACCTCTTTGTAGGTGCATTTAATGCACATAACGTCCATAAAAGTTAACCAAATTTGCACGAAAATAATCCTCTGTAGTTTTTCTACAGCTACATGTGAAGCTTTCAGTCTGAATGACAACCCATCAGCGCCGGCGCCGGCGCCGGCCTAAACATGCCAACTCAAGCAGCTTTTGCTGCAGATTTGACAATGCACCATGCCTACTTTGAGCCAACGGTTGAGATCCTTCCCAACAAAATCAAGGGTTGAAATTTTTCCCTTGTGTAGACGATATTGCCCTCTTCCACCGCCTATAAATAGATGTGGAATTGATGGTCTGAGGAAGGAGAAAATTGGGTCCAAAATCGGAGAAAAACCAACCACCTCCCTTGTTTTTCTTCTTTTTTTTGCCGTCTCTCCCTCTTTCCTTTCTCCTTCTCAGTCATGCCTTCAGCCACCACCACCGCTGTCACTGCCGGCTAGACAACCATCGTCTCCACCACACTTCTCCCTCCCCACTGATACTTCTCCCTTTTCCTCCACAGCAGTAGCAGTTCATCAACACCACCATTTTCGTTTTCTTCCTTCTCCAGAACCGGTAGCAGCAACATCAACGCCGACCTCCACCTCCACAACTGGCTTTACCACCATAATTTCCATCAACCTAACTCTTCATCAGCGGCAGAGCAACCACCGTGACCTTCTCTCTCTTCTCCTTCCAACTTTTCTCTGTCCTTTGCAATGTTTTCTCCTTCCTCCCACAACTGACTCCGACCACCATCACCTCAGCCGACGCCCCCTGAGCTATCGGCCGAGCCACCTCATCATGACCGGGACCCCCACGCTAGGCAACTTCCTTCTCCTAGCTTTGCCTCTTCTTACTCGTCGTGGCTGCTGCACGCAGAATTCATTTCTGCAACAACAAGCCAATTAATTAGCCCCTGGTTTGGGCTGGGCCAGTTATGGCTCAGCCCAAGTGGCTGGGTCTGGCCCACCCCGCCCCTTTTTAAAAAAAAAATCCAAAAAAAATTCAAAAATCATTTAAAAAAAATCTTGATCATCTCAAATATATATATATATTTTTTTATCTATTTTGCATAATATCGGGTTGTATATTTACATTGTAAAATACAAATCCGGTATTAAAATACTCGGTTTTTCTCTGAAATATTTCAAAAAATAATAATTTTCAAAACATTTTCAAAAATAAAAAAATATTTTGTTACTTACGGCCAAATCCTAAAATTTTTCCAAGTATATTTTTTTTAAAAAAATTGCATCCTTTTCATGTTTTAAAAAAAATTCAAAAAATGGATATCATAACCGGTTTATGATTATCCATTAGAATTTGGCCAACATGTCAAAAAGTTTCCAATGTTTTTTTAAGGTCTAGATGTAGACTTTAATATTTGTGGGGTATAAAACTATACGATAAAGTACAACCTCAAGTATTAAAGATACAAGATGTAAATAAATACGATGCTAATATTCAGACTTTAGAATGGTTAGGATTTAACCCAATAAGATAGAAACTTTCTCATGAAGAGAGATATGCCTTAAGCTTTAGAAAAGACCAACAGCAACCCGACCTAGAAAAACAATCAAACAACATTGCAGATTGCCTTAGATAGGGTGCACTAGGGGTGATGCGTCTTTCCCTTACACAACCAATTCATTACTCAGACTCTCGCATACCATCGGTTCCTAGTGACTATAATACTAGGTGGCGACTCCTAAACCTTAATCATAATTTTATGATTAAAGCTAAAAAACATTCCCAACACACCACACCTTACACAGGAGGCACGACAAAGAGCCTCCACCGTCACCAGACGACAACGTGGCCCCCATGACAAACACTATAAGTCCATATAAGTCTGAAAATAAGGTTAATAAAGAATATAATAATTCTGTTTTAGTTGTAGAGAAAGAAGTTTAGGAAACTCTTTAGTGGAATTGCTCGAAGAGGTAAATATGATTTTAGAAGAGTCTCATGATATTAGTTATCTTAAACTACCTAATTCTCCATCCACCATGCTTGACACCCAGCACATCAAAGGTTTAGAGCAACATGCTCCTCACCTCTTCATATTCAACATTCAGCACGTTATAGTTTAGAGCAACGTGTTGAGTTCCCTGATCCCTTACCCCTAACACATGATAAGGAAAATAAAGATAACCTTAATTTAGTAGGTTATGTTCAAACTATTTCTATTAAGATTTCAAATAGTGTTTGTTCCACTCTATACCTTTATTCATATAGTGCTCATAGTTATGAACCTAGAAAACCTATAAATCTTTTTTCTTTATCTCCTCACTCTAAAATGTCTAATTCGATTGTGTCTTTTATAAGTAGAGTTCATAATTTGCATGTCAAGATCATAAAATATATTCAAGAAAGTAATAAACAATATAAATTTTGAGATGATTTATATAAGTATCATGATGCATTTAATGTTGAAAATGATTTCATAATACAGATTAAATCTGAATGTTGTTCTTTAAAAACCAATCATAAATTGCAAGTGAGTAGTGTTAGACCATTGAAAGTGTTGGAGATGATTGAATAAAAAAATTGTCATTAAACTGCCACTAAACTTTGATATTAAGACCTCATTATATATAAAACATAGCATTCTACCCCTAATGATCCTTTTGAATCCTCTACCTTATTATCCTTATATTTCACACAAAAGGAACATATTATTATTACTTTGGATGCACAAGTTGTTTTTAATAGAGATGATGAACCTTAGAAAATCCCAGTATATGAGATAAATGACTAGATTCATACTATACTTGAATTATTGTAGAAACATCATAACAACTTGATCATAATCTTTGGGATCTTTATTAGATTTTTCTTGAACTATACTCGATGGGGTTGAGTTTCTCCAACCCTAGGAGAGTTGGTAGGGACACCAGACCTAAGACATTGTTTACACACTCGTATAATCATAGACAATAGAAGGTAGCCCAAACTATTAAGAGATTGGGCTTTAGGTTATATTTTGGTTTAACTTATTTAAACTTTTAGTTAAGGTTTATTAATTAGATTTTATTTGTTGAACTTGATTTAATTATTGTTGGGTATTTTATTTAGTAGGCTATAAGCCTAATGGTTTGTTTTAGTTAGAATTTTAGTATTTATACCCTTTTTTTTTTTTTCTAAATGTTAGACAATTATTGATGAATTGAATAAAAATTATAAATTTACAGACTTTTCCAACCCTCATTCTTTCTCTTCTTCATCTTTCTTCTTCTTTCTTTGGCTTCTTATTATTAGCTTATTACTTACTCTTCAAATCTCTTTTGTCCTACATCAAAAGGCCATTAGCTTGGATAATATCTCATGATGAGGTAAATATGGTGTTGAACATCATATTTAAAAGTGACAACAATACTACAGAGAAGTATGATATTTCTTAGTATGGTATGCTTTACTACTATTAGCCTCAATTTTCATATCAATTTTAGTATGGAATTGACAAGGTGCTGAAACTCAAGAATATTGATTTTCTCCGAATGAATTATGTATATGTATAATCCTTTCATTGTTATTTTATTGGAAATTAAAATTAGTGCAATAATATTGATTTTAGTATGGAATTGACAAGGTGCTGAAATTCAAGAATATTGATTTTCTCTGAATGAATTATGTAGATGTATAAGCCTTTTATGGTTATTTTATTGGAAATTAAAATTAGTGGAAGAATGGCTGATTGTGTAGTTAAGAACCTAGGTTTTCCATGTTCATACCGTGTTAAAACAACTAGAATCTTTGGTTGGATATGGGGTGTTTTGGAATGATTTTGTAGACGTGATAATTTTGGTGGATCACAAACAACTTTTACACTTTGGAGTTTACTAGAATGACATCTCTTTTGTTGTAACAATAATTGCTGGATTTGTTTTTTTATTAAAACATGATTAATTTGTACATTTGATGTTAAATTAAAAATAGAATCCATTTACTTTTTGGATTAAAACTTTGTTGGAATTTAACCTTTAACATAATCTTTTTAACAAGAGATAGTAATATTGTTATAACCAAATTTTTTGACCATTTTATTTTTGTTATTATTATTATTTTATTTATTGAAAAGGATGAAAATTTTTTGATGAAAAATAATAATGACGATGAAAAAACAAGTAAAATGAAATAAATGAAGAATGAATTAAATTTTGGATTAAGGGCAACATGATTGGAAGTTTTGGGGTTTAATTAAACTTTGGAATTAATCTAATTAAGTTTGGAATTAATTTGTTTAATCCAATTAAGGGTTTAATTGAAGAATTGATAAATTTTTAGACTCTATTAAGCTTGAAATTAATTTAATTGATCCAATCAAGGGTTTAATTGGAAAATCAATAAGTTTTGAGACTTAATTAAGCTTGGAATTAATTTAATTCATCCAATCAAGGATTTAATTGGAGAATTGATAAGTTTTGAGACTTAATTAAGCTTGGAATTGATTTATTTAATCCAATTAAGGATTTAATTGGAGAATTGATAAGTTTTGAGACTTAATTGGACTTGGATTTAATTAAATTAATGAAATCAGGGACTTGATTGAAAAATTATCAAAGTGTAGGGCTGATTCTTGTTGAAATGTGAAAGAAATTAAAATCCAAGGACCAATGTGTAAATTGCACTGAGATGCAGGGGTTCAATTACAATTTACCCAAGGACTGGACTGAAAATTCCAAAACATCAAGGCCCAAAACGCAAATGGCCATTAGCAATCAAACGACATCCTTTGAAGTAGTGTTGTTCATCTTCTTCGCTGGAACCGTTGCTGGAGTAAAGGCTGGAAGCCGTTTCAAAATGCTTGGCATTCTCTGGCTATAAAGCCAGAGAAGATGAGAGAGAGAGGGGGTGGAAGAGAATCACAGAAACGAAAGAAAAAAGAGAACTGGGGGAATAACCGGGGAGAAAGAAAAAAGGAGCAAACACAACAGAGAGGGGAACGGACCACAAAACCGAAGAAGAAAGACAGGGACGAAAAGAAAAGAAAACGGAGGAGACGACTGGGGAAGCAAACGAGACAGAAACAAATATATTGATCTAATTTTTGTCGTAGCTATGAATTTTTACCAACACCAGAGTTGGAAATTTTTTAGCTCGAATATTCATTGGCGCCAGAGTCAGGAATATTATAAACAAATTATCATAGTATAAACTAATAAAAATTTAGCAATTTAAGATAAAACCAACAATGCAGTCTGCCTTAGGCAGAACGTTTAAGGGGTGATAATATCTTCCCTTTTACGTAACCAATCCCGAGCCATAGAATCTCTGTTGACCAGTTAGGGTTCCTAGTGACCATAATACTAGGTGGCGACTCCTCAAACAAGATATTTTTCCTTAAAAGAACCGGATGCCAGAAATCTATTCTTTTTCCATAATTAATTCAAGAGAATTATTTTTTTAGGGCTGCCGCGATGTCGGGTGCGACAGAATGCCGACTCCACTGGGGACTTAGGATTAAGCTTTGTCTTTTGTCTTATTATTGCAATTTTTTTTTAATTTGTTTTTTGTTGTGTTTATTTTTTTATTTTTCCTGCATTTACTGCTTTAGCATGCATCCTTGTTTATGTTGCCAGGCATCACTTTGAGAGCACACACTTTACAACCTAGGATAAGTGGGAAAGTAACGGTACCCCAATGGCTTTAGCCTGGGTAAGACTCGTGAAACCATCCAACTCTCGCTTGATTGTTTACTTGGAAGTGGTTGATATGCCAAACTGATATTACTCAGGGCCTCTATCTTCACACTACTTGTAAGCCTCATATCGACATTTCATGGACGATCACTAAGCATGCGAGAGACCCTTCGAAACTAGATAATGACCAACCCTTTGATGCACTCAATAATTAGGATCTTTCTATTAAGTTGTCACCCCGTGAAGGGCAAGTTCGCATTTCATACGTATTTTTTTATTGCTTTAGCATTTTTGCATAATTGCATGATTTACATTTAGCAGGTTGAAATATAGGTCCCCATTAAAACTCATTTATAACACTCGTTCAAGAAAAGGACAAATGAAAAATGAAGAAAGAGCCCAGTTGGAAGCCCAACATCAAAAAGAGGTGGACAATCTTAAGGAAGAAGTCGCAAGGCTTACTAGTCTACTCGAGCAGGCCTTGAGAGATAAATCCGGAAAAGCAACATTTATAGCTCAACCTGAAGATATGAATGTAACTCATTTCGATCCACAGAATCTAGGGGCAAATAGGGTGTCATCTGAATTTCAACAAGCTATGCATTTCCAGCCAGCATACCCCTCAAGAATTTCGTCTACCATTGATTCTACCGAGAAAGAATCTCAAAAGGGCAAGATGGTGAAAGAAGAGGATTTGGAAAAATGGATCGCCTTAGAAGAGAGGATAAGGGTAGTTGAGGGAAACCATTTGTGTGACTTGGTGAAAGCTGTTAATATGTGTTTGGTACCTAACATAATCATTCCTAAGAAGTTTAGGGTGCCAGAATTTGTCAAATATACGGGAACTCAATGCCCTATAACTCATCTCAAAGCATACTGCAACAAAATGGCTGAGGTGGTTGATGATGAGAAATTGCTGATTCATTTCTTCCAAGACAGCTTGAGTGACGCTGCCCTCACTTGGTATATGCGGTTAGACAATACCAAAGTTAAAAACTGGAAGGATTTAGTTGATGCCTTCATGAGGCAATATAAGTTCAATATAGACGTAAGCCCTGATCGGTTAAGCTTGCAAGCTATGGAGAAAAACAACAAAGAGTCCATAAGAGAATACGCCCGGAGATGGAGTGAAGTAGCTGCACAAGTTAATCCTCCCATGTTGGAAAAAGAAAGGATCAATTTATTTTCCAACACATTTAAAGCTCCGTACTTTGAATACTTGGTTAGAAGCTCTGCACAACATTTCATTGACCTGGTTGTTATAGCTGAGAGGATTGAACAAGCCATTAGGTTAGGTAAGATTGCTAACCCGACTGAGAAGAACAATTTCACTGAAGGTGGTTGCCAAGGCACTTACCGTTCCTATAGTTAATTTCTTCGCACCGACTCCCAGATATCAATTGTTTTGAAGATAAAGCTATGGTGATAGTAGGTCGAGAATGGTCTGCATGTGACTGCAATTAAGTGTTGAAAAGATGCCTTTATCGAGTAGAATGAATGTTTGAAAGATTCTAGAAATTCCAATAAATGATCACTAAATGTTTAGCCCCTTTATGTGTTATCATGCCAGTATTCATGTTGGCATAAGATCTTTGTTGTTGAACTTCTTTTCCTAAGCTTCAATGAAATAATGAGTTTCTCATTCAATCGTGTTTACGACCAAGCATTATTCATCTTCTTAAGAGAGTTTTCTTATAAGAACTCACGAATACACCTTTGAAGCCTCGCATGATCTCATAGACGCAATTCATCTCTTGTACTAAAATCCATTTCCCTATTGGAGTTTTGAAAAATTGATCTGGTATTTTGATTTCAAAAAATAATTTGATGTTCTTTCAAAAATGATATTTTTAAATTCTACTTGTAGAATGATAATTGAATCAAGCAACTCCATCATTGAGGTGACTAAATTACAAACAAAAAGAAACAAAAAAAGAAAAAGAAAAAAAAAGAAATGAATAAACACCCTTACCCCATGACTCTTGAATTATGTGTTTTTAAATGTATGAATAATGGTATGTAGTGAACTCGTTGCTCATGACCTATGAAATGCATCTTTGCAAAGACCAAACCATCATAACTGGATGAGGTCAAAGTTTATTGATCTTAACTGCTTGCGCTTGAAATGAGGAAAGGCCATCTTTGTTATTCCTTTCACGTTCTGAAATAAGTACATCACTTGCGATCCCTTTTTGAGCCTGAATACTTTTTCTTTCATGAAAAAATCCCGACTAGGATCACACCCTACACTGGGGGGCAAGAGAAAATTTCAATGAAAAAAGAGGAAAAGCTGTGAGAAAGCCAAAAAGGCATAAGAGCTCAAGAAACTCAAATGCTAGGGGCATGCCCAAATTACTAGAAAACGTGACATCCAAGATTAAAGTGAGTATGCCCTAGCCAAGCAATAAGAAAAAGAGAAGAAGCAGCAAGTCAAAAAAAATAAATATATGAATGACGTCAAGAGTCAAACTGTTGATAGTGATCCTTAGTCTTTAAAACCCTGAAACACTTTTTGAGCCTTATGAATCCTTTTCTTTCATAGCCAAAAACCACAGCCTACGTTACATCCCTGTAAAAGTCCTTTCTAATTAAGCAAGCAAGCAACCGAGAACAATAAACAATGCTCTCCAAATGCAAAGAATACTTTTTCATAAGATTCATGACATCAAGAATAAACTACTTATTATTATTCATGCTAATAAAAATGAATGATTCAAAAAGAGACAAATTTTTCTCATACAAAACCTCGAGTTTTTTCTCAAGCCCTTCACTTTGAAACAAAAGGTCATCTCATGACGTATTTTCACTGAAGATCTCATTGCCAAACACAAGAGCAAATAACCTCTTTTCCAAGAAAGAAAATAACCAAGGAGTTGCAAGATTTCAAAAGCAAACTGTTTTAGATTCACATCGAAATAATTTTTGTTTTCAAAATGCAAGATCAAGATTTCAAGATTCATTCTAAACCCATATTCCTTCATCAAAATGAACAAAAAGAGAAATGATAGAATGGTCTTTTAAAACCACTATTTGTCTAAGTCGTTGGCAAAGTACACTTGGGGGCAATGACCAGTACAAGGGGGCAACATTGTATTTTCTCTTCTAGAAAAAGAGAGGAATATTTCCTACAACAAGACAAGGGGGCATTTTGGTTTACGAAAGACAATTTGATCCTTTCATCAAGTGACACCGAATGTTTTTATCAGTGAAACGAAGGGCAATGAAAAAAGTCCTCTCAAATTATTTGACGAGCCAGAAATCTTCAGCAAATAAGTTTGTCGTGATGGGCACCACAAAGGCTGAGTTGTGTGAACAAATCTGGAAATAGACTTACATGGGCCAACTCAAGTGGGCTAGAAGCCAAGCGACAAAGATGACCCAAATCAGAGGTGGCAAGTCCTCATCAGTCAAGCAACGAGAAGACTAAGAAGAAATGGGGGCCTATATTTCAAAACAGGTAAAGATGCATGCATATCATCTAAAATTTGAGACATTGGACAATGAGTTTTTTAAATTTCATATGAGAAAATTCCAATGGAATCCATCAAGTGGAAGGCCAACTTGAAATGGCCAAAGATCGAAATTGTTGTTGAATGTTTTTCATTTTTAAGAATTTTTTCAACATGGGAAGGCCGCCCATAAGAAATAGGCCATCTGAAAAATCTTCATGTTTTTCTTCCTCTTCAAGTGCCTTTGAGCATTCACCTTCCTTTTCGAGCGCCTTTGAGCACTCGCCTTCCTTTTTGAGCGCCTTTGAGCACTCACTTTCCTCTTTGAGTGCCTTTGAGCACTCATTTTCTTCTTGGAGCACCTTTGAGCTCTCGCTTTTCCACCTCTCTTAAATGCCTTTGAGCACTCGCTTTCCCCTTCAAGTGCCTTTGAGCACTAGTGCCTCTGAGCACTCGTTTTACCCTTCAAGTGCCTCTGAGCACTCGCTTTCCCCTTTAAGTGCCTTTGAGCACTAGTGCCTCTGAGCACTCGCTTTACCCTTCAAGTGCCTTTGAGCACTCGCTTTCCCCTTCAAGTGCCTTTGAGCACTCGCTTTCCCCTTCAAGTGCCTTTGAGCACTCGCTTTACCTTTCAAGTGCCTTTGAGCACTAGTGCCTCTGAGCACTAGTGCCTCTAAGCACTCATTTTCCTCTTCAAGTGCCTTTGAGCACTAGTGCCTCTGAGCACTCGCTTTACCCTTCAAGTGCTTTTGAACACTAGTGCTTGAGCACTAGTGCCTCTGAGCACTCGCTTTACCCTTCAAGTGCCTTTGAGCACTAGTGCCTCTAAGCACTCGCTTTACCCTTCAAGTGCCTTTGAGCACTAGTGCCTCTGAGCACTCGCTTTCCCCTTCAAGTGCCTTTGAGCACTAGTGCCTCTAAGCACTCGCTTTACCCTTCAAGTGCCTTTGAGCACTCGCTTTACCCTTCAAGTGCCTTTGAGCACTAGTGCCTCTAAGCACTCGCTTTCCCTTTCAAGTGCCTTTGAGCACTAGTGCCTCTGAGCACTCGCTTTCCCCTTCAAGTGCCTTTGAGCACTAGTGCCTCTGAGCACTCGCTTTTCCCTTCAAGTGCCTTTGAGCACTCGCTTTCCCCTTCAAGTGCCTTTGAGCACTAGTGCCTCTGAGCACTCGCTTTTCCCTTCAAGTGCCTTTGAGCACTAGTGCCTCTGAGCACTCGCTTTCGCCTTCAAGTGCCTCTGAGCACTCGTTTTCGCCTTCAAGTGCCTTGAGCACCAGTGCCTCTGAGCCCTCGCTTTTCCCTTCAAGTGCCTTTGAGCACTAGTGCCTCTGAGCACTCGTTTTCGCCTTCAAGTGCCTTTGAGCACTAGTGCCTTTGAGCACTCGCATTCCTTCAAGTGCCTTTGAGCACTAGTGCCTCTGAGCACTCGCTTACCCCTTCAAGTGCCTTTGAGCACTCATTTTTTTCTTGGAGTGCCTTTGAGCACTCGCTTTCCTTTTCGAGCGCCTTTGAGCACTCGCTTTCCTCTTTGAGCGCCTTTGAGCATTAGTTTTCTTCTTGGAGCGCCTTTGAGCTTTCACTTTCCTTTTCGAGTGCCTTTGAGCCCTCGCTTTCCTCTTCGAGTGCCTTTGAGCACTCGCTTTTCTTTTCGAGCGCCTTTGAGCACTCACTTTTCTCTTCGAGGGCTTTTGAGTCCTCATTTTCTTTTCGAGCGCCTTTGAGCACTCACTTTTCTCTTCGAGGGCTTTTGAGTCCTCATTTCCTTTTCGAGCGCCTCTGGGCCCTCGCTTCCTTTTGAGTGCGCCTTTGAGCCCTCATTTTCCTTTCTTTTTTTTTCACTTGGGTAGGTCACCCACCACAATGAGACCACTTCTAAAAAAAAACAAAAAAAAAAACAAAACAAAAACAAAAGACAAAAAAAAGTGGGTTGTCTTCCAAATGACTTGTTTCTTGATTTTTATATCTCTCTATAAAGGTCGTGTGTCAATCTACTGTTTTCAAAGTTTTCAAGACTAAAAAAAAAAATTAAAAAAAATGGTTCTTTCTATATCTACTTTTATTTATAAATTTACTACACAAAGCTAAAGAAAAATGAAATTTTCCAATATCTTTGCATAATAAATATTATAAAAAGGGGGCAACTGTTATAACCCAAATTTTGACCATTTTATTTTTGTTATTATTATTATTTTATTTATTGAAAAGGATGAAAAATTTTTGATGAAAAATAATAATGACGATGAAAAAACAAGTAAAATGAAATAAATGAAGAATGAATTAAATTTTGGGTTAAGGGCAACATGATTGGAAGTTTTGGGTTTAATTAAACTTTGGAATTAATCTAATTAAGTTTGGAATTAATTTGTTTAATCCAATTAAGGGTTTAATTGAAGAATTGATAAATTTTTAGACTCTATTAAGCTTGGAATTAATTTAATTCATCCAATCAAGGGTTTAATTGGAAAATCAATAAGTTTTGAGACTTAATTAAGCTTGGAATTAATTTAATTCATCCAATCAAGGATTTAATTGGAGAATTGATAAGTTTTGAGACTTAATTAAGCTTGGAATTGATTTATTTAATCCAATTAAGGATTTAATTGGAGAATTGATAAGTTTTGAGACTTAATTGGACTTGGATTTAATTAAATTAATGAAATCAGGGACTTGATTGAAAAATTATCAAAGTGTAGGGCTGATTCTTGTTGAAATGTGAAAGAAATTAAAATCCAAGGACCAATGTGTAAATTGCACTGAGATGCAGGGGTTCAATTACAATTTACCCAAGGACTGGACTGAAAATTCCAAAACATCAAGGCCCAAAACGCAAATGGCCATTAGCAATCAAACGACGTCCTTTGAAGTAGTGTTGTTCATCTTCTTCGCTGGAACCGTTGCTGGAGTAAAGGCTGGAAGCCGTTTCAAAATGCTTGGCATTCTCTGGCTATAAAGCCAGAGAAGATGAGAGAGAGAGGGGGTGGAAGAGAATCACAGAAACGAAAGAAAAAAGAGAACTGGGGGAATAACCGGGGAGAAAGAAAAAAGGAGCAAACACAACAGAGAGGGGAACGGACCACAAAACCGAAGAAGAAAGACAGGGACGAAAAGAAAAGAAAACGGAGGAGACGACTGGGGAAGCAAACGAGACAGAAACAGGGGAGGAGAACAAAAAGCCAACGTACCCCAGCTTCACCTTCGTCTTCAGAACACAAACACAGTGAGCAGACGAGAAACCAGATAAGAAAAACGCAAACGCACCAGACGAAGAAAAAGCTAGAGAAAAGGAAGAGGGCATAATACGGAGACATAGTTGAGGAAACGAATAAGACAGATGAGAACAAACTTTCTGCCCCTGTTTCTTCTCAAATAAAAAGAGGTGTTCGTGCCTCACGATCGTGAGGCACGAACACGTGAAGAAAGGCCATTCTCTGGCCACAGAAGAGGGAGGACAGAACCGAGAGCAGAGAGAACCCGAAGAAAAACCAGGGGAAGGAGATCCCAGTGCAGCGCCAGCATTAGAAGGGAGAGAACGTCGCCCGGCCAGCCCTCCATCACCGTCATCCTCATCTTCAAGGCGCCAGGTAAGTTGCTCTTTCCCTCCGTTTATTTTAATTACATGCTCCTGTAGAAAAACTTAAAAATGGCCAGCCGGGTCAAGCCTGTGACCTGGCTAGGCCTGCTGGGTCCAGCCCAAAAAAAAATTAAAAAATTAAAAAAAAACAGAAAGATAAAAAACAGAAAAAAATAAAAAATATGTATGCATGAATAAAAATAATATAAATTTATTGGTTTATTCACTGACGCCAGAGTCAGAAATAAAAATACCGGTTTAAATTTATATTATTTTTATTCGTTGTATTTTTTTTTGTTTAGCTAAAAAATAAAAAATGTGTGCATGCGTAAAAATAAATTTATTTTTATTTATTTATTCATTGGCGCTAGAGTAGGGAATAAAAAATATATTGATCTAATTTTTGTCGTAGCTACGAATTTTTACCAACACCAGAGTTGGAAATTTTTGAGCTCAAATATTCACTAGTGCCAGAGTCAGGAATATTATAAACAAATTATCATAGCATAAACTAATAAACATTTAGCAATTTAAGATAAAACCAACAATGCAGTCTGCCTTAGGCAGAACGTTTAAGGGGTGATAATATCTTCCCTTTTACGTAACCAATCCCGAGTCATAGAATCTCTGTTGACCAGTTAGAGTTCCTAGTGATCATAATACTAGGTGGCGACTCCTTAAACAAGACATTTTTCCTTAAAAGAACCGGATGCCAGAAATCTATTCTTTTTCCATAATTAATTCAAGAGAATTATTTTTTTAGGGCCGCCGTGATGTCGGGTGTGGCAAATATGATTTAAATAGATTATGGGTGAATGGAAAATTGATCTCAAAGAACTCTTGGTTGCCATGTTTTGGTGAAACCTAAAACCCTCTAAAAAAACTCTATCCCATATGTCATAACCCAATTCTGAGTTATTCCCCAAAAATCAATTTTTTTTTCAAAATAAAAATCAAATAATAATAATAAAGGTTGGCAACGTGCAGAAAGCAAACCAAGTAATCAAGCTATAATTTTGGAGGAAATTCAAGGCCTAATTGTACCCCATTATGCCAAAAAATAAAGAAAAAAAATGCAAATTCAAGGTCAAATTAAATGATTATTGGATGAATTTGCAGAAAAATTAAGTACAAGGACATAATTAAATTTTTAATAGGCTAATTTGATTTAATCATTGGTCAAAGTGAATTTTAATTATATTTAAGAATTAATTTGGATCCAATTGAAGGATTTAATTAAGTATAAGGACTTAATTATACTTTAAATGGGTCAAATTAATTTTATTTGGGACTTAATTGGTGAAAAAAATTAAGTTTGAGAGCCTAATTTGACCTTAATTGAGAAGATTGAAATTTTAAGAGACCAAATTTAATTTTTACCAAGTTAATTGATTGAAAACAGGGGATAAATTGCAAGAAAATTAAAGTTTTTGGGTTAATTAGGGGTTAAATTGACAAAATTCAAAATTAAGGACCAATTTGCAAAAGACGCCAAACTATAGGGGCTAAATTAACAAAAAAACCAAGGGTGAAATTGAAAAAATTAAAAGTTTAATGGTCAGTTAGGGGTTAAATTGTATAAATCTGGGACCAAGGACCAAATTGCAAAAGACACGTAAATCCAGGGCTGAAGTTGAAGTTCTGTAGGTGTCTAATTGCATTCAATCAAAAGTTTATGGTCAATTAGGGGTTCAATTGAAAGCTGGAGGACTAAATTGAAAATCAGTAAAAATCTCTAATTCAATCCAAAACGGCGCCGTTTTGAATATATATATGTAAAAAAAAGAGGACCAGACAACGCATCGTCTGGTCATTGTTCATTGTCTTTCATGAATTTGCTTGAGAACGCTACCCGGGTGGTTATTTTTTAGGTGCATTTAATGCTTCATTTCTCCATCAAATCTAACAAAACGCGCGTGCAAATGATCCTCTGCAGTTTCTTTACAACCCCAATTGAACATTTCAGTCTGAATGGCAACGAGATGGCATCGACGCCGGCTTAAATAGGCCAACTTAGTCAGCTTTTTTTTGCATATTGAACAACTCACGATGCAGACTTTGAGCCAATGGTTGGGATCCTTCCTAACCGAATCAAGTGCTGCAATTTTTTTCTAGTATAGACAAGATTGCTCTCTTCCTCCGCTTATAAATAGAGGCGAATTTGATGGCCTGAGGAAGGAGAAAATCAGGTTCAAAGTCAGCCAAAAAACTAGCCCCTCTGCCCTCGTTTCTACAATTTTTCTCTCCCTCTCTCTCCCTGCCGTTCCAGCTACCAATAAGAGCCACCACAAGCTTCTCCTCCACCAGCTCTACCACAGGTAGCTAGCCCAACCACAAGCTGGCCACCCCCACGCCTGAAATAGTCATATTTTCTTCCTCTCTCTCACCTCTACAAAATCCTTCTTCCTTCCCCCGTGATCGACTCCGGCCACCGTTCCTGCCGACGACGCCACCTATACCATTAGCTCAACCTCCAGATCACGACCGAGACTCTAGCTTTGAGCGAGCCGCTCCTCCGTTAACCTCCATTTTCTACAACCATTTTGGTTGCATGCAGAACATGAACCACTGTTCACGTTTTGCAAATAATTATGTTAATTTTAGGTCGGGCCAGTTATGGCCTAGCCCAAATGGCTAGGCCTGGCCCGACCTAAAAATATATATATATATATATATATATATATATATATATATATATATATATATATATATATATTGGGCCGAGATTGGCCCAACCATTTTCTAGGTTTGTTCCTGGCCTAGTTTTCTGGGCTAGCCCGGCCCACATGTTTTAATAATATTTAATTAATAGATAATATTATATTATATATATTTAATAAAAATTCAAAAAAAAGAAATTCAAATATCTTTTGAAAAAAATTGTGATTTTCTCAAATATTTTTCTATCAATTTTGCATAATATCGGGTTGTATATTTACACTATAAAATACAAATATGGTATTAAAATACCCGGTTTTCTCCAAAATATTTCAAAAAAAAAATCAAAACATTTTAAAAATATCTCAAAACTCTTAAATTAATTTTCCTTTTCAAAAAAAAAATATTTTCATGCATACAATCAAATCCTAAAAATTTTCCAAGCATATTTTCATAAAAAAAAAATTGCATCTTTCTCATGTTTTAAAAATCCAAAAAAATGGATATCATAACCAATTTATGATCATCTATTAGGATTTGGCTAACATGTCAAAAATCTTTTTCCAATCTTTTTTAGGATCTAGATGTAGACTTTAATATTTGTAGGGTGTAAAATTACATGATAAAGTACACCCTCAGGTATTAAAAATACAAGGTGTAAAAATACGATGCTAAACTTCAGACTTTAGAACGGTTAGGATTTAATTCGATAAGGTAGAGACTCTCTCATGAAGAGAGATCTGCCTTGAACCTTAGAAAAGACCAATGACTAGAAACCCGACTTAGAAAAAACAAACAATCAAACAACAATGCAGCTTACCTTAGGTAGGGTGCACTGGGGGTAATGTGTCTTCCCCTTGCACAACCAGTCCCTTACTCAGACTCTCGTAGACCATAGGTTCCTAGTGACCATAATACTAGGTGATGACTCCTAAACATTAATCATAATTTTATAATTAAATTCAAAAACCCTTCCCAAGACACAACACCTCAAACAAGAGGCACGACAAAAGCCTCTGTCGTTGCCAGACGATGTCGTGGCACTCGTGCCCCCGTGACACCGTATATGAAAGATACAAAATTTTCTAATTGTTTATAAAGTGTAAAGTTTAAAAGTTTAAATTGAGCTCAAAGAGTATTCAAGCTTTTAAAAGGGAGAAATCCTAAACAAAGTGATTTTTAGGCTTAAACTTGAGACGACAACACAAGTTGGGTCTAAGCCTTGGTTTGAGTTTATTGTACAATATTATTTTGGGCCATAAAAATTATTTTTTTACCAACTAAAATTTGGACTTGGGCCTATTCCATCTTTAAGCCCATTGATTTGTCCAATCCAGCCCATAAATATTAACAATCTCTTCCAAAAGCTTTTTATACAAATCTAAAATAGTTTTTCCAACTCAAAACTTCATATTTAATTCTTGATTTATAGTGGTTAATAATGATGAGAATTAATTTTGATTATTATCAGAATTAATTTTTAATTTTTTAGCTTTCAAAATTCATTATATAAAAAAAAAGGATTGGAAGAAGAGTTTGACACAACGTTTTAAGTACTTTCCTTCTCTTTTTAAGATTTGGTTTTTCTCTTAGATTTAGAGTTTGACACAATGTTAAGAGATATTTGAGTTAATCTTTGGTTCAAATCCCTTATTTATGTGTATATAAACTTAGATAGTATTATTAGAATCTTGTGAGGCATATTGCAAATATTGTTTGCTCTAAAAGATGAGCAATAAAGTTATAAGGATAAAAAATTCATCTTTGACAACAATAAAGCTTTATTAATTTTAAAGTGCATCAACAAGTAAATAATTTTTTTTTGTTTAATCCTTTAATTTTTTTAGTATGTATGTTAAAATTGTTTTTCAATCTTTTATGCTTCTTTGAATATATGCTAATATGTTTGTTAGAACTTCTATATAATTTAATTTTTGATAGCATGATTGTCATGTTATACAAATTAACAAGTTTATTGCATGTTTATATATATATATATATATATATATATATATATATATATATATATATATATATGATCTCTAAACTTTTCTTGAAATATTTTTATGTTAACCATCTCTTTCTTTTGTTAAACTAAACAATCTTGATTAATTGTTTAAATTTTTAGTCTACAGCCGTGTATGGTAGTCAACAAATGAAATTGCGTCGGTTTTCATTGAAACTTTTAAGGAAGATTGCTTACCATACAAAAGAATCATGGGTTGTTGCTGGTGATTTTAATGCCTTACTTGAAGCTGATGAAAAGAAAGCGTGGTGCACATACCAACTCAAGGAGTTTGTCGAATGCGTTCATCGCTGCAACTCTTTAGATTTAGGGTTCGTAGGACCTAAATTTACTTGGCGTCGTGGAGTTGTGTGCATGAGAGGCTAGACAGAGTCTTGAGTAATGTTGCTTGGAATAATTCTTTCCCTTTCACCGAAGTCTTGAGATTGTGCTTTAGCTTATATTTGGGTTTAATTTATTTAAATTTTTATTTGAGGTTTTTTAATTAGATTTTATTTATTGGACTTGATTTAATTATTGTTGGGTATTTTATTTAGTAGGCTATAAGCCTAATTGTTTGTTTTAATTAGAATTTTAGTATTTATATCTTTTTTAAAAAAAAAAATGTTAGACAATTGTTAATAAATTAAATAGAAATTATAAAGTTGCAGATTTTTCTAACCCTCATTCTTTCTCTTCTTCAGCTTTTTTCTTCTTTATTTGGCTTTTTATTATTAGCTTATTACTTAATCTTCAAATCTCTTCTGTCCTACATCAAAAGGCTATTAGCTTAGATAATGTCTCATGATGAGGTAACTATGGTGTTGAACGTCATATTTAAAAGTTACAACAATACTGCAGACAAGTATAACATTTCTTAGTAAGCCCTTGGTATGCTTTTCTTCTATTAACCTCAATTTTCATTTCTATTTTCGTATGGAATTGCCAAGGTGCTGAAACTCAAGGATATCGATTTTCTCTGAATGAATTATGTAGATGTATAAGCCTTTCATAGTTATTTTATTGGAAATTAAAATTAGTGGAAGAACAACTGATTATATAGTTAAGAACCTAGGTTTTCCACGTCCATACCATGTAGAAACGACTAGAATCTTTGGTTGGATATGGGGTGCTTTGATATGATTTTGTAGATGTGATAATTTTGGTGGATCATAAACAGTTTTTACACTTTGGAGTTTCCTAGAATGACATTTTTTTGTTGTCACAAGAATTGCTGGAAATTGTTTATTAAAACATGATTAATTTGTACATTTGATGTCAAATTAAAAATAGAATTCATTTACCTTTTGGATTAAAACTTTATTGAAATTTAACATTTACCATAATCTTTTTAACATGAGATATTAAAATAATTTAAATAGATTATGGGCGAATGAGAAATTAATTCCAAAAAACCCTTGGTTATCATATTTTGATGTAACCCAAAACCTTCTAAAAAAAGCTCAAAGAGTATCCAAGCTTTTAAATGGGAGAAATCCTAAACAAAGTGATTTTTGGGCTTAAACCTGAGACGCCAACACAATTTGGGTCTAAGCCTTGATTTGAGTTTATTGTACAATATTATTTTGGGTCATAAAAAATTATTTTTTTATCAATTAAAATTTGAACTTGGCCTATTCCATCTTTAAGCCCAATGATTTGTCTAATCCAACCCATAAATATTAACAATTTCTTCCAAAAGCTTTTTCTACAAATCTAAACAGTTTTTCCAACTCAAAACTTCATATTTATAACCATTATGTTCATATTTAATTCTTGATTTATAGTGGTTAATAAAAAGTTAATAATAGTCAGAACTAATTCTGATTATTATCGGAATTAATTTTTAATATTTTACTTTTCAAAATTCAAAATAGTACTTTCCTTATCTTTTTATACTTTGGTTTTCCTCTCAGACTTAAAGCTTAGATTCATTTTGTTAAGAAACATTTGAGTTAATCTTTGGTTCAAATCTCTTGTTTAGAAGTGTATATAAACTAAAATGGTGGTGTTGGAATCTTGTTAGGCTTATTGCAAATATTATTTGCTCCAAAAGATGAGCAATAAAGTTATAAGGATAAAAAATTAATCTTTGACAACAATAAAGCTTTATTAATTTTAAAGTGCATCAACAAATAAATAATTTTCTTTTATTTTGTTTAATCCTTTAATTTTGTTTAGAATGGATGTTAAAATTGTTTTTCAATCTCTTATGCTTCTTTGAATATATGCTAATATGTTTGTTAGAACTTCTATATAATTTAATCTTTGATAGCATGATTGTCATGTTATACAAATTAACAATTTTATTGCATGCTTATAGTTTTTTTGATAATATATATGATCTCTAAACTTTTCTTGAAATATTTTTATATTAACCATCTCATTCTTTTGTTAAACTAAATAACCTTGATTAATTGTTTAAATTTGTAGACTACAGCCGTGTATGGTAGTCCACAAATGAAACTTTTAAGGAAGATTGCTTATCAGACAAAAGAATCATGGGTTGTTGCTGGTGATTTTAATTAATGCCTTACTTGAAGCTGATGAAAAGAAAGAGTGGTGCACATAACAACTCAGGAGTTCGTCGAATGCGTTCATCGCTGCAACTTGTTAGATTTAGGGTTCGTGGGACCTAAATTTACTTGGCGTCGTGGAGGTGTGTGCATGGGAGGCTAGACAGAGTCTTGAGTAATGTTGCTTGGAATAATTCTTTCCCTTTCACCGAAGTTTTTCACCTTCCTTATCTGAATTCTTATCACCGTCCTCTTTTGTTCTGTTCTAGGGTTCTTTATTCCAGAATAGAATCCAAAAACTTTTTCGACTTCAAAGGTTTTGCAGAAAAGGTTATAGAATGGAATAGACATGTTTCTGGGAATAACTTTGGGCGTAAAAGAAGATTGATAGTTGACATTGCGGGTATTCATAAGTATCTAAATTGTTCTAAAGAAGGTTGCAACCCGACATATTTTTAGAATTGTCGAAGAGAATTAATATATTTAATCTGTGCATATTTATAATATTAAAAAATTTTGATATATTCAACCTGTCCGGATTTAAAAAATTAAATTAATCATATTTATATTCTGTAAATTATTAAAAGCATAGTTGAATATAATTATGAATTGATTAATTGATACTATATCCATAAACACTCATCGATGTATTATCTGAAAGCCGAATTCTCTGTGGGTTCTCAGGTTCTACGGACAAAATATAAAGTAGGGAATGTAATGGGTTCCACCAACTATATGTACAAGTAATAATGCTGGTTGAGTTGTTCGGAGAGGTATTTGTGCTCGTTGGAAGCATGTTCTGCAGGGAGCTCCGAACATGATTGCAGAAGGAGAATTTATCCGTTTTAGTAGATTTGTTTTTGGTTGTTTCATTCTATTTAGAGGTGTTTGGTGCCGTTGCAAGATTGTATTAAAAAAAAAATTATTATTTTTATATTTTTACATTATTTTGATGTGTTAATATAAAATATAAATTTTAAAAAATAAAATAAATATTATTTTCATGTGTTTTTAAGTAAAAACACTTCTAAAAAATAATTTTTAGCATTATTCCAAACACCCACTTTGTATTTTTTTTCAATTGCTTTATTTTCTTCCTTTCAATTTTAAAAAATAAGCTATTATCTGCAAATGTCTATTTCGTGTCGAGGCTCTCATGAAGGGATGCTTTGTTGTTGTGTAACGTGTTTTTGTTTTTATTTTTTAACCATAATTATATCCTTGGATGAAAAATAATTTTTCATTTTGAATCCTATTTAGTGATATTTGGTGTTATAATTATACTATTTTTTAAAAAATATTTTTTTTTTATTTTAAATTAATATTTTTAATATTTTTTGAATTGTTTTGATATACCTATATAAAAAAAAAATTATACGAATTTTTAACCAACAACTCAAGTTGAATTTTTAACCAACAACTAATTCATATTTTCTTATGAATTTTTTATTTAGATCAAAAATTATTTTTAACTAAATATATTTATTACTTTTATTTAAGTTAATAATTAAAAAATAACTTAAACCAAGTCTTAAAATTTCACCAAACATAATCGAATTCAAACTTCGAAAGGTTTAGGAAGATCATCTATCACTCCATGTTTTGAATGAGTTATAAAAAGAAATTATTCTTAACATTATTGCAATCGACTCAAAGCTGACTAAAGCAAAGCGATCAGAAGCCAACAAATCCAATTCGAGTTTGATCTGACCAAGACTTTGAATCGTTAATTAAATTACCAATTTAACCGTGAGGCAAGACATTAAATCAGCATGGTATAAAAATAATAATTAATATAGTATAAATAAATTGTATGTGGGTTTCAATCACAAGTGCAACAAGGGTTTGGTAGCAGAAAAACTTGACCTAGATGATAATGTTTGAATCTAGCAGGGTACAGATTTTTCCTCTCCCTCCTCCCTAATCCTGCTGATTCACCGAGCTTGACTGGTTCCGAACCAGGAAAATTAAGCTATTAAATATCCAATAATTTATCACAAAGACTAATAATGAACTGCTGTAGCTAGTGAGAATTTATGGTATTCTTTCCTGAAGCCAAAGAAGATGAAAGATAGCGGCGACCATACAAGTTCTTATAACCATATCTGGATGAAAATTAAAAAGCAGTCAAAGAAAAACGAGAGAAAGGTTCAATGCATCAACAAAAGCACAGACAATGCCAAAGTGTTGCTCTGAAGTCGCCCCAGCAAGCTTGTTTCTGCTTTAGGAGAATATGCCGCCGAAGTTAAGGTCCGACGCCCTACCATTTGCCGCTATCACTCTCTCCCTCCTCCAAGCTAATTAAAACCCAGTTTCTTTTCTTAAAATTCTCTTACACTATATCATATAATTAAAAAATCTAGTAATGCTTGTTTAAACTTAGTTTTAAGCTAAGGTATACTGAAAGGCAAATAAATTATCGCTTAACTTGTATTCATTTACTCGACTCGTCCTTTCTCCAGAAGTTTCAGTTCAGCACCGATATTTTTCAATAAGAAAAGTATACCGAAAAGATGGAAGGAAAAACGCGTGTAGAAAATGGCGACAAACAAAAGTGAAAAGGTCCTATCTTTTTGTAAAGGTTATTGGGCTGTACATGGTGAGTTACCATCAGCCACCCACCCTTGTGTCTACCCGAACTTGACTCTGCTTCATTGGAGCATGCTCTTTATTGTATTATATCTCTTGAGCCAATTGACCATATAGTGAAACTAATATTTTAGTTAAAAAAATATATATATTATTATCATAGCAAATTCACATGCTCGATTACCATATTCTACGGTAAACTTATTCCAGAAAACCTTAAAGTAACACCACCTTCTTAGCAGCATACCATTTAGCTTTCACCAGCTTGTAACTCCCGTTATCTATCTTGTGCTGACTTACGTCCTCTGTTTACAAAGTTTAGAGTTGCAAATAAACTTAATTATCATTCATCTCCCTTTCTTAACGTTTTGTTTCTGTTCTATGATAGAAAATAGAAGATAATGAAGAATGAAATGTATTTTGTTGAATAAACACATATAAAAAATAAATTTGTATTAGAAATTATTTTGGATTGAGTTTTTATATTTTCAAAACAAGTTGTATAGATGAGACATATCTCTATATATAATATTTTTATTATAGTCTTAAAATCTAATTTGAGGATCGATCCAAGGCAAGACCCGAGTCACTGGTTGAGAGGGTCAACCCAGGATGACCTGGGTCTATATAAAACTAAAAGTTATTATTATCACAGTTTTAAAACTCGGTTCATGCCATGGCTTAGGAGGGTCAACACAGGTCGACGTGAGTCAACACATGAATAAAAATAGTTATTATTATAATTTCAAATCTAACTCAAGAGTCGACCCGAGATAAGGTTCAAATCACGGGTTAAGAGGGTTTGATAACATTACATATTAAGGGTAAAATAGATTTTTTTTCATATTTTATTTTGTCTTGTCTACCATAATCAAACAAGATACACAAACAATCACTTTGTCTTATATATCATTATCAAACACAATTATATCTCCGTTTTTTTTTTCTATCTTGTCTTCTTTATCTCTATTATCTTTGTCTTTTCTATTTCAGGATAGTAACCAAAAGCTATATTTTTACTAAAAATATCTCAAGTTCGAGATTATAGTTACTCTATAAAAAGTAATAAGTATAATGTCTCTATAATTTTAAATTCCAATACCAAATGTTGATTACTTTGTAACAAAACAAAAGGAAAGGAAAACAATGATGGTGATGATATCTGAACGACAACTTTTTTGTTATCCAATATATAACTAGAGTGAAGGAGGAAATTTCATAGCAAAATGCCAAAAACTAAAATCTCACTTTTCCAGTGTCACACGCTAAAAGACTTTGTCAAAAATAGATTTGGCAATAACTACTAAAAGGTTAATGCTTAGTTGACTGAAAAAATAGGTGAGTAATCATGCTAAATGATATAAAAATTATTGTATCATCATGATTTATTTTTACCAGTGTCCTTATTTAAAAGATCCAGAAATAGGGTAATAACTCAACATCCTTGGCCTCAGCCAAACATTGATTCCAAGCATATATAGGTATGGCAAACTGCCAGACTTAGAATCATGGGGCTTAGCTAAGCGATGAGCCTAATCATATACGTGTCTAGTGAACTATCAAACCCAACGTTCTTGGTCTCAAGTAAACGTTTAGCTCAAGTATATATAGATCTGATGACTTACCAGACTCAATATCCTTGGAATCAGCTAAACGCTTAGCCCAAGTATATAGCTTCAAAGACCTACCAGACCTAACATCCTTCGAATCAACCAAGCACTAAGCCCACACATAAATAAGTCTAATAAATTATCAAAACCAATATCTTTGGGCTTAACCAAGTGTTGAGACCCCATAAAAATAGGTATGGTGAGCCACTAAATGGATTACCCTCGAGTCTAAGCATTGAGCCTAAGTACATATGGCTTTAACAATCTTGTCAAGTTCCATTATAAACCGTAAGATATTTTCCATCTGATAAGTTTGAGATATTTTTTTTACACTTGAGGAGTTTTAAGGCTATGGAAGAAGATGACTTTTTAGTTCTTCCCTATATCAAAAGGTAAGAATGGTGGGCTATAAAGACCCATGAGATAAAAAAAAAAAAAAAAAAGGCTTTGAATCTCTTTTCTCAATTACATATTTATTTTTAGAATCTCTCTCTAAAATTTCATTATTTTTTCTCTCAAAAAGATACTTAAGCATCAGAGAGTTCCTAAATTCACCAAAAAAGACCCTTTACAGGTATTAGGTACCGACCACCAGCCACTTTGGCTAAGAAGAATGGACCAGAATCCTAGAATTAATAGATTAACCTATCATCCAAGATGTAAACCTTGCTCCTAAGCTACTTAGAATTTTTAGGGCCTCATCATTGACGCCATCTGTAGGAACTTAATCAAAAAGTCATCAATTATGCTTTCAAAATTGGTTTATTGACATTCCTAATCACTATCAAATATAGATAATCAAAACCCTCATGGAATAGGACGTGTCATTGACCTTTTTATAATTGTTGGCACGTCTATTCCATCAGAGCTTCAACAACTCTTCAATAAGAAGTATGAAAGGCTATGCAACAATTGGATTGCTCTAAGTTAGAGCATGATTTCTTCTACTTGATATAGGCTTAATAAGATGAGCAAATTTTAGGCTAGGTGTTTACCAACTTAATGAATGAAGTTGGAGCCTTGAGATTTTATAAAGCTCTTAACAAGTACAAGTGGGATGTTGGTTCAATTTTCAACAATTGGATTGCTCTAAACATTCACTACAGGCACCAGATCCATATACATGAGTAACAAAATCAATTTTTTTAACATAAAAGGTATATGTTACACGAATAGACCATACAGAAGATAGGTTGTGTACATAAATAAGGGGATAAAAGGAAAAAAGGCTTAGATATATAGCCCAGACTCTTCAGCTAGATATTCATCATGTTAGGCAGCAGCAACCTTAACAGGAAACAATTCCACAAAAATAGGCATTAGGATTGGATGGAAAGCAGCATTGAAGTGTACCTACATTCTGTCTTTATTGATTAAAGAAATACAGGTTGAACATGGCAAGAAATACAAGTTGGACATATGTAAAATCAGACAACAAGATTTAAAGGAAGGCAGCACTAAAGTGTACCTACATTCTCTCTTTATTGATTGAAGAAATATAGGTTAAACATGGCAAGAAATACAAGTTGGACATATGTAAAATCAGACAACAAGATTTAATGGAAGGCAGCACTAAAGTCTATTTACATTGCCTTTGACTAATTGAAGAAATACAGGTTGTACATGGAAAAAAAATCTTGTCCTTAACTGTCTTAATCAAAGCTGCGGACCCAAAAAAATATTCTTGGAACTCTTCAAGAGAGTTCCTCAAGGCCTTCAACTGAGCCTGAGAACTTTGAGCTTCATCCATGACAGCGGGAAGCTTAGCCCTTAAACCATCTTACATGGTCTTCACCTAAAGGATCTCTCACTTCAGGGTATCCATTTGGTTATAGGTTACATGAAGTAGTTTGTCATTGAATCCCAACTGAAGAACAACACCTTGTATTTATTTCTTTAGTGACGAGTAAGCCACCTTGAGGCTCTTCAATCTAGCCTTCACAACAACTTTTTCCTTCTTTAGCTGCTCAAAGTCAGCTTTGTTTGTTGTATTTTTAGCAATGGCCTCCCTTACATGGTTTCTCTTTTTCATCTAGTACATCTTAGCATGAGCACACATTATGAAAATCTAAGAAGAAGAAGTATTGAAAATAACAATCATAAAACTAAACAAAAAGGTGAAATGAGAAAGTTCCTTACATTAAATATCATTTGACCAGTTAAAGCCAAAATATAGTTGTAACTCTCATCAAACATCATTATGATATCTGATGGGATGGTAAGGATCCTCTCTAGCAGTCTGATCACCTTAAGGCCAACCTCCTCCATACTAGACCTTCCATTAACAACAGCCTCCATATGCTAACTCTCATCCTTAGTTAGGGCATGGAAAATAAAAGGAGTTTAACTAAGAGTTAGGTTAGTGAAAACATCCTCGAGCTTAGCCTTCTCAGGAATAGCCTGAGTAGAGGGCCCAATTGTTGTAACTACTGCTAGCAAAATTGAAAGTTAAAGTAAAGGAAATGCCACCAAAGAAGCCTCTATAGTCGAGATGTAATACCAAACTCTATAGAGGTAAAGACCCTCATCTTTTTAAAGTGAGTAACAATACCTGCAATCAATTTAGGGGAAGTCAAATCTGTTTGACCCCTGACTGGGATAGTACGACCGCCTCTAACTTTTTTTCTACAGGAGTTCTAACTCCCATTATTGTTTCCTCATGAACAAAGCCTCCAAGAATAAAGAGTTCATCAATAATGATAGGGTAGCCTTTCATCACTTCTTTAGCCTTGCCTCCACCCGCGACAATAGAAAAAAGACTTTATTTTTGAACTCTCTTCTATAGACTTTGCTGAAGTTTCTTATTCTCCTTCAGTTGTTAGTGCTGCAAAAAAAAAAGTAAGAAATACACTTAGCTAAAAAGAAAACAAAGAATAAAAAAGCAACATACTTTGCAATGCAACTTGATAATATCTTTTGGCAATCTTATTGACTTTATTCTCAATCAAAGTCGAGGTTAGGGCAACATATGTTTTCTTTTCATTCGAGCTCAGACGAGGCTTGCTGTTTACATCAGGGGAAGAAATCGTCCAGTAATGCAAACAATCCTAGATTTGTTGTATTCCACCTCTAGGATTGACTGGCTTATTATACCTTACAATCAACCATCTCTTTTTTAACTTTTTGACACATGCAGGCTTCCCACACAAAGTTCCCTTTATGGCTTATGTGAACCTGTTGGTGACGGTGAAAAACCAACGCATGTCATTGCCATCATCAATATGAACAATTAGATGGTAACAATTTCTAAAGACATTATATGTAGGCTTAATTTTGATAAGCCTACAAAACTTATCAAAGGTAGCCAAAGGGATCCACCTATTAGTATACAACTGGCCTGGATTTAGGTGGTAGTATCTAAACACTTCCCTCGTGAATTATTAAAAAGGGAAGGAATACCCCCCATCAAATACATGTATAAAGGGGTCGTAATCTCAAAATGACCCTGGACAGACCCCAAGGTCTCTCAGATGATACATTTCTGGCTGAAGTTAAGAAACAAACTCTATGTCTTCTGCACCTTAATTGACAAGAACATCATCCTAAAGGGTCTGAGGTAGCCTACCTTTTTTTTTTTGGATTCCTTAGTAATGGAAAGAGAAGGACTCCTATGAGAAGAATTACTTCCCCCTACTAGAAATGGACATCAGGATGTCACCCCTCTAATTTTATGGCACAGTCTAATGGAACCCTGCCCCTTGATGCTTATTCCAATCTCAGGTTAGAACTTGAACTCCTTTTTAAATGTAGTGACATCCCTTTTTTTAGAGATAAATCTAATTCTTTTTGCATCTATATTTATGTTTAACGTAGAAAAGAAAAAAAAAAGTTTAAGATGAAAAGAACCTGGAAAGAGTTTTTCTCCTTGGATTAGAACAAAAATAGTTTAGGGTTTTCAATAGAGTAGTTTTTTAGAAATTACAGAAAGTAAAAGAAAAGGTAAAAATAAGAACAACTAGGGTTGTAAAGAAAACTTTTTTCCACCTTCACTATTGGATGAATAACTTTTCATGTCATCTTAGATCTCTAGAGATCTACTCAATTACTGCATTAAATGTGAGACGTTGTTTTGTTTCCTAAGAGACACCTATATGGCCATGAAAATCCTAACAGTTCTATATGGGACAACCATATCTTATGGGAAAGGAAAAAGGGTTCTCATTTATTATTGGTAACCTTTCAAAATCTTTGTGTAATAAATACACAAAGGCTTGGGGGCTACTGATGTATTAACATGTTTTATTTTTACCCGTGTCATCATTTAAAGGAACCAAAGGCAGAGTAATAACCCAACATCCTTGAGCTCAGCCAAGCATTGAGCCCAAACATATACGGGTTTGATGACCTGCTAGATCTAACATCTTCAAACTCAACTAAACATTTAGTCCAAATATATATGAGTCTAACGAACTATTAGACCTAACATCTTTGGGCTCAATCAAGTACTGAGTCCACATGTAAAAGGATTTGGAGAACTATGAGACCCATCATCTTTGGGATCAATCAAGTGCGAAGCCCACACACAAATGAGTTTAGTGAACTACTAGAACCATTACCCTAGGCTCAACTAAATATCGAGCCCAAATACATGAGGCTCTAGCAATCTTGTTAGGCTCTCTTTTAAACCACGAGATATTTTTCTCTTAATGAGTAAAAAATATTTTCTCTCTTTTTACACATAAGTGGTTTTAAGGATATGAGAAGAAGATGACTTCTTAGTCCTCCCCTCCATTAAAGGGTAAGAATGGTGGGCTATAAGGACTAATTAGATCCCTAAAAAAAAAAAGAGGGTTCTCAATTTTCATTCTTAACTATATATTTATTTTTAGAATTTTTTTTCTAAAATATCATTGTTTTTATCTGAAAAGGACATTTAAAGTATTTAAGAGTCTTCAAATTCATTAAAAAAGACTTTTTGTAAATATCATATACCATTCACCAACTATCCTAGTTAAAAAAATAAATTAAATTATCAAAAATAAAAAAATTAATTAATTATCTAAGATATAAACTTTGCCTCGAACTACTCGTAAGCCATATAAGACATTGTGTGCACGTAACAGGTCTTGCCAGTTTTGTATCACGTGAATTAGCAAACCGGGAGCCAGGAACCAACCTTGAATCTTGATTCCAATGGGGTGCAAGTTGTCCCCTCTGATCCACCTTCACGTGCAAACTCTTTGTAGCTTGCTTTAACTAACACACATGTTAGACGAGACCGCAGCACCTTGTATCTATAATGTATTAGCAAGGCATGGATTTTTGACATAAAAAACGTGAGGCAAATTGAAGGTCGGTGTTCACTTTCCACCACCCTTCCGAATTAGCTCCACGTTTTAGTGAGTTTATTGAAATAGAGAATAAAATAGCTCGAGTTTTATAAGTCGAAGAGAAAGAGAAAAGGCAAGGACATGGTTCGACCGAACTTATCTTTTTCTTTATCCATCGTTATGTTTTCCTCGATCATCTTTATCTTTTCCTTTTTAAGGTCTTGTCTTAAAAGTCACGTATCTATCTTTTGCTGTCTAGTGTTTCCAAAGGCAACTTGGGATGATTTCGCTACATAAATTCCCCAACTTATATTTCTTTTCATGATTTCCTGTGTGTGTATACAGAGAGAGATTAAATAACTCAATTTATTTTTATATAATTTGATCGAATCCTTAATATTCTTTTTAATATACAATGTATTTTTATTATACAATATTGTTTCGGTGGGTATTTTGATCGAATTTGTAAAGTCATTGTATTTTTATATAATTTGCAGTATTATTTCGGTGTTTCATTTCTATAATATACAATGTATTTTTATATATTTAAATATATTGTGTTTTATAAATTCATTACCTCAAGTTGTATGTGGCACACTTAATTACTTAACCAAATAAATATTTATTACATGCATGTAATGTTTTTAAAATACTATATATTTTAGAATACACATATTCAAGATTACTTAAAGAGGAAAAAATTATTGTTGTTGTTAATTTTTCATAAATATCAAGTAACAAGATTTTATAAAAATCATATAAGTAAGTTGGATCAAATGTAATCAACACTATGGTAAAGAAATGAAATATTTTAATAAAAAAAAGTATTTAGTTAGATCAAATATATTATTATTATTATTATTATTATTATTTGAGGTGTAATCATTAGTGTTTATTTTATAGATTTACTTTGAATAAATATATAAATATAAAGATGACTAAAGCATTATGTTTGACCACATTTAAAATGAATGGAATGTTTTCACTTTAACTTTTTTTTTAATCCACTATCTGCTTGCATCCGTCTCTCTAATCAAATAATTATAAGTAGTTTATTTTACAGTGATATAAAATTTACATGTCGACAACAGTACTAATCAATAGTTTAGGAAAATGACGCGAGCTTTACGCATGCAATGCAAGCCCCTATAAATTTATCAGTAGACCAGTGTAATGTTGAAGACGGAGGGAAGGGAGGCAAAATAAAATAATAATAATAATAATAATAAATAAATAAAATTTACATACCATACCACTCATTGCTTTAATTGGATTATTGTTAGAAGTCGAGGTCTCTCGAGCGAAATTTTCCACAAAAACCTAAGCAAAGAACAAGGAGCGATACATACTATGCTCCCCCTTCCTATCCACTCTCTTCGGTCTCCATTTGACTATTGACAATGAACTCTTCAAAACCATCAAGAAATCGGGTCGTAGTCAGACAAAGAAAAAACAATAATAGCAATAGAAATTATGTCGTCGCAGTCGGCACACGTTACCATTAATTTCACAAACAATTAATTATAGATAAATACGTGGGTTGATGTATGGTGTGGGAAAATTCGTTTTGGAGGTGACTTGACAAGTAACTACCTCTACCATTTTTAGATAATCGATTGCATACGCATGATATATATCAAGTTTATTAATTTGTACCAATATTTGATGTTGACATAAGAAATTAAAAATAAAATAATTATGATTTGTGGAATTAATCAAAATATGTACAAGTTAGTTAGGATATTCATATTAATAATTAAAAAAAACAATAGGGAATTTCCCCCTTTTTATTATTAATTTCATATTTGAATTGTTGTTTCGACTATTCTCATGGAACAACTTAATTATTCGTCCAATCCTAATCCAGTCCAATCTCATCCAGTTGCATCTCATGAAAATCGAACACCCCTTTTCTTGTTACATTTGAATATTTTAACATTGTATAGCTTTTGTGGAGCATTATTCCATAATTTCGTGTCGTGTTACACCAAGTGGAAGATTTAAGTAAGATTATCTAAGAAGAGGAGAGTTTGTTACGCGCAATACAAGTCATTCCAGCATAAGCATATTAAGAATCAACTGGCATACGGTGACCTCGCCAAAGAGGAATCTTTATATATATATATATATATAGGAAATTAACTATCGGTATGATGTAGCTTTGGCGGTGTTATTATATATCAGATTCATATTTCTTAATATTTTACATCCTGGGATGGTTGTGAGACGCTACAGTCGTACGTAGCAGTTGTCCTTATAAATTGAGACAACTCTTTTTAATTATATATATTAAATGACAATTATGCAAGCTGTGTTCTTGCCTGTCCAGTTCGAGTTGGGTGGGAAGCTGAGTTTTTCAATTACCCACTTCAAAATCATAAGAACTGTGAAAGGGCATGTTCTATCAGGTAGAATGGATGAGAGACAGGATGAATATTTTTAAACTAATGGATAAATGTGTGTTTGTGTGGAGAGAGAGAGAGAGAGAGAAGAATCATTAAATATTATCTCTTTCACATTTGTAAGTTATTTAGCTAACCGAAGGGATCGAATATAAGTTAAATCTATCCATATAAAATTCCAATCCTTCATGTGGTTCTAATCTTTCTTGCTAAATTAAGAAAAACACTCTATCCTCTACTTATCCTTTGCTAAATGATACACGGCAATATTTACACCTACCAATTTTAATTTAGGCGACTGGTCACCATATGTAGATGGATAGGCCATACGCTATGCGCGCAAGTTTTGCTTGGTGAGCTAGGAATATTAGTTATAGTGATTGGTATCATGATAATTGTTATTTTTTAAAGTATATTTTCTTAAATTATATTAAAATAATATATTTTTTTTATTTTTTAAAATTCACTATAAGATTTAATAGTTTTACCAATAAAATTTTTCCGTCGGCATGAGACACATATTCCGTTGCTAATTAATTTACCGATGAAATCACCGATAAAAATTCTGTCGGTGAATCTTTCGTCGGTAATTTTTTGTCCATTGTTAAATCTATTGGTAATAAAAAAATTATTATCGACGGATTTACTGATGGAACAGACGTGTCGGTAATAATATTTTTTTTATTGCCAATGGATTTGTTGTTGAATTTAGCAGCGGATTTACCGACAGAAATTTTCATCAGTATATCCGTCGGTAATTATTTAAAAACATTGAAAAAAAATTTATTTTATAAAATTATAAAATAATTCAATTAACATAAATCAACACTGTATAATATATACTCAAAATGCTTGGAAAAAAGAATTAGAAAATCAACTCAAACAAATTTGCAAAAAAAAAAAAATCAACTAAAAAAATTCATATGAAAAAAATGAAGTTGCAATTGCTAAAAAATTAAAAATCCTATAAATAAATCAACTAAAAATTGATCTCATATGAAAAAAAAAAATCTCACAACAACATTTATACAATTATTAAGAACAAAAACAATTAAAAAAAATAAAAAATAAATATAGTGAAAAAAATCATGAAAAAAGAAGAAAAAAAAATCTTACCTTAATGTACTTGCAAGTGAAGCTAAGGAGAGAAAAAAAATTTCGTAAAGCATATTAATTAAAAAAAACTAAGAGGATAAAAGAAGAAAGAAGAAGAAGACATACCCGAGTATGGAGAAAAAGAGAAGGAGATGAGGAGAGAAAAAGAAGAGAGAAAAAGATATTGATGTTTTTTACATATAGTGAAGAAGAAGAAGAAGAAGAAATGAGTATGTCTCTTGTGAAATAAGCGGATTCAGGTTTTTTATTAGGGCGCGTTAATGACGGATTTACCGAAGGATAATTAAATATTAATACTTTTTAATTATTATGTATGTAATATTTAATTTAAATTTTCAATTTCGTAAAAAAATTTCAGAAACCGCAAAAAATTACCGATGATTTTTCAATCCGTCTGTGATTTCATCTGTAATATTTAAATGAAAATTTTAAATCAATTGAATTTTTTCAGAAAACCGTCAAATAACACCGACGACTTTTCAATCCGTCGGTGATTTTGTCCGTAAAGAACAACAATTAACAGTGCAATTGGAAAATGAACAATTCTAAAGTTCTCTGGAAAATACTGATGGAAAATTCTGTTGGTGATTCCTTTTGTAATTGACATAATGAACAGTATTCACAGTTTACCAACGAATTTACCGACAGATTTTACCGATGGAATTTATTCCATCAATAATTCCGTTGGTAAAAATAACACGTCATCATTTGTATTTCAATTTGTATTTATCAATTTTCTGGTAGTGATTTAATTTTGATTCCAACATATAAAAAAGTTTAAAAAACACAAACAATAAAATTAAAATCACAGATTAAGCACAAAAACAAAAATGCATGTGATGACCAACTGATATATATATATATATATATATATATATATATATATATATATATGTTTTTTTTAATGTAAGTGTTCGAGCTAACTTGTGTATACCTCAATTAATCACACGAGCCTTAAAGTTAATGATCATATAAGTCTTCAGTAACCATTATATTAACAACCACATGACTTGAATCTAAAACTACAGGAAAATCAAATCTCCTAATTCCAAACTCTTACCATTATCATCGATAACCAATTAATATTTAGATTTTAATATACATGTCTAAGTTATAATTGAATTCTCCATGTCATTTTAGAAAAATAAAATCCTCTTAATATTATCCCAGTGCTACAATGCTCTTCAACTTCAACCTATATGTAAGATTTATCAATTATAATTGCATAATAATTTAAAATTTATCAAATTAAACAATATGTGTGTAGCTTCTTTTTTTTTTTTGTCCTCGTAACCATGTTAGAAACAAAAAATTCAAACAAGAAGCCAAGGAAGTAAGGGGAAATAAGACACACGTGGCTGCCCTTGTTGTAGTACAATATGGGAATCTTGGGAGTCTCGTAGAGTTGGTGTTATACTTTTTAGGTATGTTGATTGTTTTTTTAAATAATTTTTATGTTTAAATATATTAAAATAATAATTTTTTATATTTTAAAAATTATTTTTAAAATTAATATATCAAAACAATCTAAAATATATAAAAAATTAATTTTTATAAAAAAAATAAAATATTTTAAAAACACGTTCATCCACATTTTCAAATATTCTGTTACATGCTTGCTATGTCTCACATAACTCTTTGTCTGCCGTACTCGGATTAATAAATATGCTTCAATCACTAAGAACTTATGTATTGCTCAACATGGTACCGTAATTGAGGATTTTTTTTTTTTGTTACTCTTCCGTTCAAGCTGGAGTAATAAAAAGAGCATGTTGTTAGTCACACAAAATTAAAAAAAGGATGTCTTGTCTACCAAATAATGTGACAATCATTTTTTTAATTAATTTTCCTTTTAAATTTAAAACTTAAACTCATTTTGTTAAAAAATATTTAAGTTATATAATATTTAATTTTAAAAAATATTATTTACAAGTGCATCTAAATTAATATAATGTTATTGAAATCTTAAGAGGCACATTATAAACATCTTAATTGTACAAGTAAGGAATACAAAATTCATCCTTATTAACAATAAAAGTCTCATTACTTTAAAGTGTTTTAACAAAATAAGTACTTTTTTTATTTAAATTTAAGAATTTATATTTTTATTATTAGTATGTATGTTAGGACTTTAAATTAATATCAATTATAAATTTGAATATATGTCTCATATTTATGCTAATATTATATTTATATTGAAAACATGTTTGTTATCATGAGTTTTTTTTTTTTTTGTATGTTTATAAATTTTAAATTGTATAAACTCTAAGTTTTTTTTGAAAACTTTCTTATATTGTTAATTTTATTATAAAAAACTAAACATTATTATATATATATATATAAATTTATTTACAAAATTTTCAACCTCAAAGACAATACGTGCACACAAATATCTCTAGTAATTTTATTGTTACAACTTCTAGAAATTGGAGTTTGCAATTAACGTTAATCGTTTCAATTTCAATATTAAAATGTTTTGACATGTGTAAAAAACAATTGTGACATGAAATGTTTGAATTTGAAGGTCAAAGAATTACCTGCCTAGCTAAAATCTAAATCTATATATATATATATTAACATGAAAGTCTTGTGAATAGATTAACAACTCGGAATTTAATAATAAATAAAAAATAATTAGAGAATAACCTTAAACAAAACTTAAAGTAACATGTACGGTACCTGGTTAGAAGACCGCGGACTGAAGAAAATTAAAGGCATGTCTCATGTGGCAAGGCTAATATAACAGTGAAAACTGTCTCACACGCCGGCAATGAGTCACCATCAATGACCCACATCTATGCCCCCAAAGCAGCCGCGTGGTGGGTGACGCGTATACCATTTTGCCCCACAACTCTTCGCTGACATGGCGGTCACCTAACCCCACATGCCTGCCTTATTTCTAGCCATGTCTGCGAGTTGTGGGACCCGCTTTGTCTCCTATTACCCCTACATTTTGTCAAGGCACAAGTGTTTGTTTGGGTCCAAATTTCCCGTCCCACACAGACCCGTCAGCTTCCTTCCAAGCTCTCTTTTGTACCTTTAGGTCCCTCTCTTACATGGCTCATGACGTGGCATACCATTTTCCTTCACGTAATGCCAGTGCTGACTGACTTGCTTCCCATACATAAAGCCCAACAAACCCTCCCTCCCTCCTCACTACTCAGCTCTCAATTTCTTAAATCTACTGCAGCACACCCCATCCCTCTCTTAAAAGGCAAATCTTTTTTCTTCTTGAAAAATCTTTCCTTTTTTCTATATGGCTGTTGATGATGCTCTTTCATCACCTTTGGGTCCTCCAGCGTGTGAGAAAGATGCCAAAGCTCTTCAATTCGTTGAGGAAATGACTAGAAATACTGACTCAGTTCAAGAGGATGTTTTGGCTAAAATCCTGACCCAAAACGCTGAGGTCGAGTACTTAAAACGGTTCAACCTTGATGGTGTAACTGACCGTGAGACTTTCAAGTCTAAAATACCCATGATCAGATACGACGATCTTCAGCCTGAAATCCAACGAATTGCTAATGGTGATCGCTCTTCCATCTTATCAACTCACCCCATCTCAGAATTCCTTACTAGGTGAGTTTTATACTAGCATATATAATACTATAAAGTTTCCTTCATTTGGCCTGTTTGGGTTCTTAAAATGTCTATTGGCCTAAGTTTTTGTCTTCTTGAAATTTTATAGTTCTGGGACATCGGCTGGCGAAAGAAAGCTCATGCCAACAATCAAACAAGAGCTGGATCGTCGCCAATTACTGTATAGTTTACTCATGCCAGTAATGAACCTGTAAGTTCCAAAAAAAAATCCCAATAAACGCGTTCAAGTTAATTATGCGGGCTTCATTTAATTCCAGCTCATATGCATGTGTGAGTCTTACTTATAAAATTGCACTTTTTATGCAACAGCTACGTGCCTGGCTTAGACAAAGGCAAAGGCTTATACTTCTTGTTCGTGAAATCTGAAACAAGAACCCCAGGGGGTCTCTTGGCTCGTCCGGTGCTTACGAGCTATTACAAGAGTGACCACTTCAAAACACGTCCATATGATCCTTACAATGTGTACACCAGCCCAAATGAGGCCATTCTTTGTGCAGATTCATTCCAGAGCATGTACACTCAGATGCTCTGTGGCCTTCTAGAGCGTGAACAAGTGCTTAGGGTCGGTGCAGTCTTTGCTTCCGGCCTTCTCCGTGCCATAAGGTTTCTCCAACTTCATTGGCGGGAACTTGCTGATGATATCGAGTCAGGAATGCTAAACAAGGAAATCACTGACCCTTCCGTCAAAGATTGTATGGTAAAGATTCTGAAGCCAAACCCAAAGCTTGCCGAGTTTGTCAGAATGGAGTGTAGTAAGGAAAACTGGGAAGGGATCATTACAAGAATTTGGCCTAACACCAAATATCTTGATGTGATTGTCACTGGAGCCATGGCCCAATATATCCCTACCCTCGACTACTATAGTGGTGGTTTACCTTTGGCGTGCACTATGTATGCCTCATCAGAATGTTACTTTGGGTTAAACCTGAATCCAATGTGCAAACCATCAGAAGTTTGTTACACAATCATGCCAAATATGGCTTATTTCGAGTTTTTACCCCACAATCCTGCTGGGTTCACTCATGATTCAACTCCAAAACTTGTTGACCTTGCCGATGTTGAGTTGGGTAAGGAATACGAGCTTGTCATCACAACCTATGCCGGTTTATACAGGTACCAAGTTGGTGACATCCTTCGAGTTACCGGGTTCCACAACTCAGCCCCTCAATTTCATTTCGTAAGGAGGAAGAATGTTTTGCTTAGTATTGACTCGGACAAAACAGATGAAGCTGAGTTACAAAAGGCAGTTGAGAACGCATCACAACTTCTACGTGAATTCAACACAAGTGTTGTTGAATACACTAGCTATGCTGATACAAAGACAATTCCTGGACACTATGTGATTTACTGGGAATTATTGGTCAAAGACCCAGCCAACTCTCCTAGTGACGAAGTACTAAACCAATGTTGCCTTGCTATGGAAGAATGTTTGAACTCAGTGTATCGACAAGGCCGAGTTGCAGATTACTCAATTGGACCACTCGAAATACGTGTGGTGAAAAATGGTACATTTGAGGAGCTGATGGATTATGCAATTTCAAGAGGGGCATCCATCAATCAGTACAAGGTTCCAAGGTGCGTCAATTTCACTCCAATCATGGAGTTGCTTGATTCAAGGGTGGTATCCAAGCATTTCAGCCCAGCTTTGCCGTACTGGACACCGGAAAGAAGAAGGTGATTTCTTTGGGCAACGACCAAAATTAAGTCTCCATTGGTGTGTAGAATAATAATATTAGAGTACTTATTAATGTTAGATTAATCCTTCATGTGTGTGTGTGTGTTTTTTTTTTTTTTTCATTTGAGCGAGGAGTAGCTTTTGTGACAAAAGGTTAAAGGGTATTTTGACTAGGATGTTTCAGGGTCAGGTTTTGTGTTTCGGTTCAGCTAACCTGTGGAAATGATCTGACCTTGACTGAGATGTTTGTCTAGTGCATGAAATGTTTCTTTCAGATGCGATGGACCATGTAGTTTTTTTTTTTTTTTTTGTCGTTTTTGACATGTTTACATCATTTTCTTGCGGGCGAAAACATGCCGCTGATGATCGATTCAGCAAATGCCGACAGGAACGGATTGCATAGAAGACTATTAGATCAAAAGAGCAAAGACCATAATATATATGGTCCTCTTCTGGATAATTTGTTCGGTGTTCTGTGGGTCTACCAGGAAAGTGAAGTGAAAGGATAAAAAGTAAAAGTCTGAAATGTTACAGCAAGAAGTTACAGTATCACCATTTCATCCGTAGAGATTCGGGCGTTGGATGAGTATTATTAATTAATCACAAGAATAGAATAATACTATATATTTAACCCACGTTTTTTCGTGAGTTGTATTTTTTTTTTTTTAATAACAAGTATGCAGGTTGCTTTGATTTGTTTTCTTACATAAAAATTTCAAAGTATAGATTAAAAAGTCTATACAAGCATTTAATTAAATGGATTGATATATAATTATTTATATAAATAAATTAAAAAAAAAGCTAATAATAACCAAAAAAGAATTGAAAAAAAATAAAAGATTAATATATATCTGATTGTATTTACTTAACTTATTTATTTAAATCAATAAAAATAAATCTACACACTAAAAAAATCATGACCTGATAAAAAATAATCACAAATAAGACTAATTGAATAAAGTCATGCCCTTAAAAAATATCATGTAAGGCTCAACACATTAATAATATTATTTAAAAATAAATATTTTTTATTTTTAGAAATAATATCTTGAAAAATAAAAAACAAACACAAACAAAATAATTATCAACAAACTTATATTAAAAAATGAGTCATGAAACTATGATAAACCTATTGGAAAAAAAAATTAAAGATAATCATAAAACTAATATTTTAAAATAATAATAATGTAGAACAATAATATTGCACGAAGTCGAATCCCTGATAAAAAAATATTGAAAGATGAAACCATAAAAAAAAATTAATTACACAAAAGGATCTAAAACAAATTAAGGTTGAAAAAAAAAAGCATTAATTAGAGGTCAAATAAAACTTTTCAGATGAAGGGTTGAATTGAATTGAAAAATAGCTTTAACAAAAGAAAGAAAATCAAAATAATAAGGGTTAAATTAAAAAAAAATAAATTTGATTGAAGGATGAAATTAAAAGAAAAAAGTACTTCAACAGGGCAATTGAAAAAAAAATTACAAATAAAAAAATAAGAACCGAAATGAAAAGTAAGACATTTGAGAAATTATAATTGAAGGACTAAGTTGAAAAGAAAAAAAACTTCTATAAAAATAATAAGAACAAAAAAAAATTAAAAGAATGAGAACTGAAATTAAAAAAAATGATAAATTGTAATTGAAGGACTAAATAAAAAAAAACTTATTTAAAAGGAATAATAATGAAATAAGAAATTAAAAGAATGAGAACTGAAACTATAAATAGAATAAGAAATTAAAAGAATGAGGACTAAAATTAAAAAACAAAAAACAAAAAACAAAGAGGATAAATATGTACTTTATCTATCAGGAAAGAGAAAAGAAATGGGAGAAAATGATCACTGGTTAAAATTTAACCACCATAAGCCGACATGCGTCATCCCGTGTGGAAGAAGACCTAATTATACGTTAATTGAGATGATAGAAGGCTAAATTTGACCACTAGATGGTGTCACATGAGTCGTCTAAATGGCACAGAAGCTGCCTCCTCGCTGACATATTATCAATACTTGCCAGTAATTTTTTGATTTAAATAATCAAAAGTAAACATAAAAAATATCAAAACATCCTTTTATGACCATGTTACTTACACAAAATGCTCATGAAAAATTACAAAAATAGCCTCAAATGCAAAGCTACTTTTTATTTTGTCTAATCTAAGGTTAAGGTCGTACTTGTACTTGTGCTATACATGGACAATGAGAAACACAAAAAAAAACCCTTGTCCAGTAGCCCAACAATTTTTTGATCTTAGGAGCAAAAAAGTATTTTAACTGTTAAGAAACTTGTGAAAAGTCAAGAAAACCCTTGATCAATAATTTTAAATTTTGTTGACTTTAAGGGTAAAATAATATTTTTATTATTTAGAAAAAAAGGAAAAGACACATACACTTCCAATCTTTCAATGACCAGTGCCCCAGTAAAAAGACCAACAAAACCCCGGCCTCAAGGCCTAATTTTTTCTCGTTTAAGGGTAAATAAGTAATTTCATTGTAGCAATTCACAATAAATAGTGTATATTGCTACAATGAAACTCATTTTAAAGAAATAAGAGATATTAACTATTTGAGTTATAACACCAACTGAGATTGATAAGTTGGCTTTATTTTAACTAGACGATAAAAGAAAAGGTAATGATATTAATTGGACAATTTAAAAAAAAAACAAATTCATGATACCTTGGAAAAAAACAACAGGAGTACAAAATTGGATTAAAAAATTGACAGGTCAACAAACTCTAAAGAACATAATGAGAAAAAAAGAATTAACAAATAAAAAGAATTTAATATAAAAAAATAGTAATTAAAAGAATGGGGGTGAAAATCAAAAGAAAAGATAAATAAGAGGACAACTAATTTTTTTTATTGTAGGGTTAAATTGAAAAGAAAAATAACTAAAAAAAAATGAGGATAATAATGAAAAAAAATAACACACCATAAATTTGGATTAAATGGTAAGATTAAAAACCAATAAAACTTTTATAAAAGTGATAAGGAAAAAAATAAGAAATTCGAAGGTTAATGACAAAAAAAAAGTATATGAAAAATTGAAATTGAAGGATTAAATTTAAAGGAAATAACACTTGTACAAAAAGAAAAAGGACAAAAAAAGAAATTACAAGAAAAAAAGACATAAGTTTTTGTGTGCAGTGTTAAATTGAAGAAAAAAATAACTCAAACAAAAAAATAATAAAAATAGAGGACCAAACTGAAAACAATAACACTAAATAAACTTGGATTGAAGGGTGACATTGAGAAAAAAAAAATTTATAAAAGGATAGACTAAAGAAATTAGAAATTAAAAGAATAAGGTCCAAATTAAAATATATAATATATTACACATCAGAATTAAAGGACTAAATTAAAAGGAAATAAAACTTTTATTAAAGAGTCAATGAAAAAAAATAAAAAATCAAAAAAAAAATACCAAATCACAAATACAAAAAAGATGAAGAAGAAGAAGACTAATTTGTGATTTTCATGAGTGGAGAGAGAAAAAAAAAAGGAGGAAAAAGAATTTAAAAAAGAGATTTACCGGTGACAAACCACCCAACCATTGATGACATGTATTGTATTAGTTAAAAAAAACACGACAATGCATCTAACTACACGGTGGATGGATAGTTATAACTAGTAGGAGGTGTCGCACATGCAACCCGAAATATGTAGGTGCCGACATGTGCAACACACGCAATAATAACTTTTTAAAATTTAATATTATTTTATTATTATAAAATACAATAATTTCCTTGATAAAACAAAAATAAATAAATAACTTGAAAAAATATAAATATCTTTTTACTAAAAGCTTTGATTTTATTGATTTAAAAGGTATTTTAGTAATTTAACCATAACAAAAAATATAAAAACCTTTAATACCCATGAACTAAAGGTATATACGTCCTTTTCCTTCAAGGGAATTTTAGTATTTTAACTATTCATATAAAACAAAAGGACATTAATACCCTCCTAAACAAGGCCACCAGTTATTTGAATAAAGGGTAAAATAATAATTTTGCTATTATAACTCCCATGTATCTGGTGCTATAGTAAAATCATTGTTATAGTCGTCCGACTGTTTTAGTATATTTGTTATATTATATACTAGCATATACTAGCATAATCAGTACACAATGTCGCAATTAGCTTTAGAAAACCCGTTTTAATATTTTAATTAATTTAGAAAATCAAAATAAATTAATACACATTTTGTAATATTTAATATCATGCGTGTTCGTGTTTTTCTTCATGGGTTTAAATTGAAACCAAGAGTTGTTCAAGCAATTTACACTGGAAGGGTATTTAATTTTGAGTAATGAGTTCATAATACTGATTACAATGACGTAATTTTGAACTCTAATTTTCGTTATTCGAAATCAAACTATAAATTTTAATAGGAAAATAATAATATCAAGCAAATTATTTGATTTGTCTATGTTACCTGAAAAAATAATCAATAAAAAATAAATATAAATTAAAAGATGATAAATTAATAATCAATAAATTACATTTTTTTCTATTAAATGTTAATCTATCATAGTTTTGATTTTTAAAAAAAGAAAAGAAAAGAAAAGAAAAGCAGTTGGTGTTATTTCACTCAATTTCAATATCATTGCTATAAATTTTTTGAAAACTATATATGTTAGATTGATTAATTATCAATCATCAAAACCTCTATTATGGTAAAATTTCTAGATAATGATCATTACTTTTTGTAAACTAGTTATATGGAGAATCACAATTTTTGAATAATAAAATAAATTGTGAAAAATAATCATTAATTTTTTTTATAAGATTGAATGAAAAAATAAAAATAATCACTAATTATTGAGAGAATTTGGTTTTGAGGAAGTAATGAAAAAAAGAAAAATAAAAGTATGTTTAATTATTTTTATTATAATATTTATTTAATTGTCAATATATTTTTAGGATTTCGTTAGCTTTATTCAATAAGACAGCTGATTTTTAGGAAATTAGGAATTATATATAATTTTATTTTGATTTATGTTTTGTATTATTAAGATTTTCTTAATTTTCTACTTATGCTACTATACTAAACTTTTTGAAGAGGATATTTACTTTACTTTTAATGAAAACCCTGCTCCACGACAGCAGCTGCACGTTATAGCCAGGTCAAGATACAAAGTTTATGATGTCCACTTCATGTTCTTTTCTTTTCTTTTTTTCCTGCTTTAGGATAATTGGATAGATGTTCAACCGCACTAAAGGCAGCTATTGAAATTCACGAGGCAGACTTTAACCTGGACACCTGTTCTGCCTATCATTACTAAAAAAATTAATAAATAAAAATATCAAAATCAATATAATTCTTTTATTAATATATTACAGTGATATTTAATGACTAAATTTTTCATCATCTGATCTATTGATAAAAACCGACAAGAATATTCTTATAATATATATCTAAAAATCCACAATAAAAAAATAAAAAAACTAAATAGTTTGATGATGTATTTATTTAAATACGATGTTATCGAACTTGATTGTAAAATTTATCCATGAACTAGGAATATATACTAACAATATTAATTATAGAGGGTATTATTGTAGGATTCAAAAAGACAAATAATATAATAACATGATATTTTTACCATTATATGTGGATGTGTTTCTTTTTTCAATTCATCATGTTTTTTTTTTTTAAATAACTTTCACTTTATATTCAACTTTTCTTTCCTTGCCTTTCCAGTGAATTATCCAGACTGTCTGCCAATAGATTTGCCATGGAAATGAGGTGGATAAAAAGCTCAGAGAATCAATAAATCTAAGATTTAAGGCCCCATAATCGTACCAAGCAAGTAATATAAATGGATATTGTTACCTTTCTCTCTTACTACCACACTCAAATTTAAAGAATATTTATTATTATTATTATTATTATTATTATTAATGTAGGTATTCGAACTAGATTATATACACTTTAATTAGGAGTTTTTTTTTCCCTTCAATTTGATAATTTGATGACATAATATTAGATCTTGTTAGGAGGCCATAGAGTGGATGGGGCTCTGAAATACAGCAAGGAAAAAAAAAAAAAAAGAGGAAAAAACACACGCCCCTGCTCTAAACCAAGGCAAGTTAGTGTTTTCAAGGTAGGCATGATGTTTTATTCATTGCAAGAGCAGGAAGAAAGAGTAGTGAGAAGGCAGAAGAGAAAATCTCTTCTTCGGAATAAGCGAATATGCTTGCCTCTCCACGGAAAGCACGGAAAGAGGGGGCCCTAAAGGGCTGGTGCATTGTAATTAGCAAGCATAGTAGTCAATTCATCAAACGATAAAGATGAATAATTTTTCTTTTCGTTTTTTCAAAATCATATTCGTGATAGATTGAAAAGTTCGACTACAAAAGTTCTTGACCTAGAAGTGGGGGTTTACTCCTCGCATTTCCTTTTTGGCATAAAGTTTTTGAGATCAATGACGGATTATGAGTTAGCATAATTAGTATGATTATTATATTATTTTCAGAGCCATATTATTTTTAAAAATAAATCAAAATCATGAACTCAAAATATAACACATATTGAATAATTTTTTTAAAAAAATATTAAGATAATAATATATTAGATTGACTCGAGTTAAAAATAAATTAAAATCATGAACTCAAAATATAATACATATTGAATAAATTTTTTTTTAAATATTAATACAATGATATATTAAATGATTTTTTTAAAAAAATATTGAGACGATAATATATTGGATCGACTCGAGTTAACCTGTTAAATCTATACCTGGGCAATGAGACTGCGATAATCTTTTTTTAAAAAAATTATAATAAATTATGAAAATTAATTTCTAGTTATCTCAATATTGAAAAATAAAATCAAAAAGGATAAAAACAACTACCCACGTTAACTCGGGGGTTAGCTAAACCCACAACTCGGGTCTGAGATCTAGACAACCCTATAGAAAGTAAATCCACAAACATTATGAAGCACGATTTCCAACAAAGGATGGAATCAAAAGAAAGATTAATTAAAAAGTAAAAAAAAAAAAAAAACAACTCAAGTCAACCTGACTAACTAGTTAAACTCTTGATTTGGGTCTTAGGTCTGGGATAACTTTAAAAAAAATTTATGAAACTTCATTTCCAACAGATCCAATTTTAATGGTTGAGATTGAGAAAAAAAAAACTAAATCTATTAGACATGGATTATGTAAACCCCTGAAATAAAGTAATAAAATTGAGGGAAACAATAAGTCAAATGACAGAAATAAATTTATTTTATTTTGTGGGAATAATTATTCATGGGAGAAATTAAACAAAATTATGGTGAAAGGGTTTTAAGAAAATGAATTTGGTGTAAACAGATGTTTTGAACAAATAAATATTTACCTAGAGAAATAAAAGGTTGAATAGTGGGACATAAAGAGAATTAATCAAATTGTGATATATATATATATATATATATATATATATATATATATATATATATATAAGAGGCTTGGGCGGCCAACATAGAAGGAGGGAAAAAGAGAGAACTCTATATAGAATTCTAATGAAACTTAGGAAAAAGAACCTACAAGAAAGTGGAAATTAGAGAGAAAATCTTGAAGATTAGTAGAAATCAAGTATAAAGTGGTAAAAAAAAAAAAACAGAGGTGGGGAAGAGGGCCAAACAAGGAAAATCTAGGAAGTTATTTGGAGCACATTTAAGGCTTGTACAAGTACTTGGTAAGGTAATCTCCTTTGATTTTAACAAGTTTACATGAAAAGTAGATAAATTGAGTTAAAATTCTCAAGTTGTCTTTAGGATTTTTTATGGATGAATTGAGTTTTTTTTTTTTTATAAAAAAAATGAGTTTGAATTGGGATTATTGGTTTATATATAGTTTTGATACCAATGTTATTACAACAAAATTTGACTAAACTTGTGCTTGTGTCTTATGGTGTATAACAAATCATGAAAGAAAAAAATTTAAGGGTGAATTAAATTAGTATGTCTTTAATGTGTACATATGTAAATCTAAAAACATTAAAGAAGAAATTATGGTTATTGGAAGGGGAGGATCTGGTTATGGGGTAGGTGAAAATAGAAAATATTTGATATAAACTTGTATATGAGGAAATTATGAGTGAATTGTAGTAAGAGATGAAATTGTATTAGAGGAAGAAATAGCTTACACAATATGATGATTCTAGTGTATCTGGTATTGAGTTTCAGAAGCGCTTTCAAAAAAATTTAAATTTTATTTATTTATTTCTTTGCTTCAAATTAATATTTTGATGTGCTGATGTTAAAAATAATTTTTTAAAAATAAAATAAAAAACATTTTTTTGATGTGTTTTGGAATGAAAAGCATCCGCTACCACACTCTCAAATACACTAGAAGAGAAGTTGCTACTAAAAAATGAGGGTTACTCAAAGGAAAAAAATAAGAAAAAGAAATGAGAACTTAAATAGGTAAGTGAATTGTTGTATGATAAATGATGAGCTAACTAGGGCAAAGTTAAATGAATATGGTGAAATCATGTTTTTTTTGTTAGTGTAAACATGTTGATGATGTTTTAAAATTTACTAGAATTTAAAACAAATTAGTATATGTTGATTGATAATGAAATGGATTGTTTGATGTGGTTTACAAGTAACTGGACTATTTGATGCAATGATTTTATTAAATAATTTATCTTGTCTTGAAATTAAGCACATTGAGTTTATGAAGAAGTTTATAATGAGTTGGAATTTTCTTATTATATTAGAGGTTGCTAGGTCTTATTATATTAGATGTTGCTAGGATAGGAGCTCGGGTAGAAGGAGTTGGACCGTTGTGAGCATGAGATATGTGTTTTTCACTTCATTTAAATTTTGAAATTTATGTTTATAATTGCATTTTCAAATTTTATGGTTTTTAGATGTGTTTGTACACATATACGCATATAAGAAACCAAGAGAATAGAAATAGCAATAGATTTATGAATAACCGTGAGTTGTTAACAAATTATTTATAGTCAAAGGAATTCTTGGATTTATGGGCAACCACAAGGAGTTACTAGAATAATGGAACATAGGAGTTGCCAGATTTATGTGTAATTGTGAGGAGTTATCGAAGTATTGGCAATTAGATGGATTGCTGGAATTATTAGTAATCATGAGGGTTATTGAATTAATTACTATCAGAGTAATTGACAGAATTATTGTTATAATCCAATTATGGGTTATTCCTCAAAATTTACTCTTCTTTTTAAAAATAAAAATAAAAATACTAAAAAAAGATTGTCAATATGAAGAAAGCATTTTGGGGGATATAACTGCAATTTTAAAGGAAATTTAAGGCCTAATTATATCCTATTTTGCCCAAAAATAGAGAAAAATACAAATTAAAAGTCAAATGCAAATTAACTTGAAATAAAGTGGGCTAGATTAAGATTTAAGGAATTTATTAATATAAAAAAATAGAGAGGATATTTTAAAAATAAAATTAAAATGAAATAAAAGTGACGAGACACTTGATAAATGGAGAGAAGAAATTAATTAAAAACTTAAAGGACAATTAGTATTAAGTGTATTGAAGGGTAAAAGGTAAATGGGCATGGAAAAGAGAATAAAAGGGGTTTTTTTTTTCTCTCTCTCTCTCTCTCCTTGGACTCGACAAAGAAAGGGGAAGAGAAAAAAGCCTCAATTTCCACCAAATTCTTAGGAAAAAAAACCATGAAAAATCAAAAATTTGAGAGGAGATTGAGGAAAATTATTACACACTGCATCTTAAGCATAATTAAGAGAGAAAAGAGACGAAAACCAAAGGGAGAGGCTATACTATTCATGACAGTAGGGAGGAATTAAGGGAAGAATTGGAAATTTTTGACTGATTGCGATTTGAAGACTAGAATAATATCAGATAAAAAGTTTTAGTTGAAGACTAGAATAATATCTGATAAAAAGTTTTAGACTTATTTTAGCAATTTCATGCAATTCAAATAATATTTAAAGTAGAAATCATAGATTTTAGGTTAGGTTTTATAGAAAAATTTGGAGAAAATGCAAATTAACAATGAATTAATCAAATTAGGTTAGATTAGGTTGTGTTTAGTGTTAAATTTAATGGAATTGATGAAGAAAAAAAATATAGGATCTTTAAGAACTTAAGTGGTTGACTAAAAAGGGATTTAGGTTCTTAATGTATAATTGCATGTTATTGAGTGAAATTGTTTTGAATTAATGTATTTATATATAGGGAAATGATTTTCAAAAAAATTAAATTATATTTTGAATTTTGATTGAAATGCTTGTCGTAAAAGATAAAGAGTGAAAGGAACTTGTTTTCTTATGAATTCTTTTTTGATTTCTTGGTTGTTAGAGGTAACAAACTTATTTAATTAAGTTCTTCTAATTTTTTTTTATATCTTCTTGAATGATTAAGTTGCTAGAGTCTTATGAAAACAAATAGGTTTCTGAGATTAAATGTTGAAGTATATGTTTTGATGATTACATGATGCTAATTGGGATATGTGATGATTGAATAAAGGTTTAATAAAAGGAGTTTTAATTGTAAAGGATAAATTCGATTAGACGAGTGAAACAATCATATTAAGGATGTTATAAAATGAATCAAGTGGTTTTGATTGCTATAAATGATGGAAAGTTGCATGGAAACATTTAGTTACTTGTTAAACCTAGAAACACAAAAACAAGACAACCTTGTCCCTTGATGTTTAGCTTAAAATAGGGTTTGAAGATGATAGAATTTAAAATAAGTTCCTTCATAAAAGTTATAGGTATGAATACTAGTTTTAAAATTCAACTGGCCTAATTTAAATTAGAGTTATAAAACTCCAAATATGGAATAAAAATCAAAGAAAGGTGTAAACCAAGATTTATAAGGCAATTTCTATATATTGGTGTAATTTATGATTTTAGGTGTCTAGATGACAGAACTAGGTTTAGTGTTCTCGTCAAAATTTTATACATATGTTTTATCTTTCCATAGAAATAAACCATGCATAAAATAGATTTATACAGTTCCAATTATGATTAAAACACAAAACATTGTTAAGAGTTGATTATGATGAATGACCTGAAATTGGTTAATTTAAATTGTTAGATAAATGTTTAGATTTGACAATTTATTCAGTAACGAATATAATAAGAAAATTTGATATGTATATTGATACAAGAGAGGCTCTGGGAGCTATGTAACAACAAGGAGACACTCTGAAATCTTCAATTGCAGGTAGGTGTTCAACACATTAACATTCTTTTTGTTAGATTGTTGTTATAATGTTTTTGATCGATATGTTATGTTATTTTGTATATTTAATTTGAAAAGTATATATAGAGGAAGAATGTAATTTCCTATTGATGGGATTAATGCTCAGTAAAGAGCAGTGAAACCAGGTCATGGTGATGAGATTAATGCTCGATAAAAGGGCAAAAGAAATTAGTTCTTGATAATTGGAATGAAGTTCGGTAATGGACATAAGGATCTTTTGTTAATAGATAAGTGACCAATTACGTATTGTAACAATATATTAGACATCTATTATCTAGGGATCTTTTGTTAATTTTGTAAATGATTGTAATAATTATTCTTTTGTAACTGAAATTCAATTTCCCTTAAATGATGTATGCCTTGTTTGTTTCAAGGAAACCAAATTCCTGTAATCCATTTTCCTTATTTTTCCATGTTTGGCAACCATCCGGAAAGTTAGTCAAAGGAAAGTTTTTTGCGGTCAAAGGAAAAAACTGCCTTTTATCATAGGAAAGTGTTTTCCTTTCCTTGTCAAAAGGAAAACACTTTCCTCTCTTTACATAAAACACATATCTGAAACACTTTGTCAAATCCCTCTCTCTTTGTATCTCTTTCCAAAAACAGAAGCAAGAAGAACTGATATTTCACAAGCTGGGGAAGGGGCTGGTCTTTTTCTTCTTCATCTGAAGAAGCATAGCTGGCTAACAAGTCCATGGCAGAGAAAGAGAGGGAGGAATTGATTAAGGTTAAAGAGAGAGAAGGTGTGCGTGAAGAATGTTCAATGAAGCCCTTGCTCAATGGATCGGTCACAATGTTGAGGGGCTCTGCCTTGCTCAACTGATGACTCGATTGAAATATAGGTTGTAGCATAAGAGTTGTTGTTGGTTGCTACTTCACTACCGCTGCTCGAGAAGAGGGAACAATAACTAGTCTTAATGGTTGAAAGAAGATAAAGAAACTAGGTCTGGTGGGAGAAGAAACTTCTGGTGGCTATGATGGAGGTTTGATTTGGGAGTAGGAAAGCTACTATGATGGTGTGAATTGAAAAGATATACATGGTTGATTATGGAGGTTCTGTTATTTTTGTGTGAGAGAGAGGGTCGACTGAGAGAATAAAAAATTTGGGCTAAAGTTTAAATTCTCTCTTTTTTTCTTTTCTCTTTTAAATATTTTTATCAAATTTCTCTCTTTTTTTTAATGACTCTTATCACTTGTAAATTTGTCTCTTAACTAATTTATCAGTATAAATATATTAATAGATTTTACTTAAAAAATATTTCACAAGCTTATTTCTCTATAATATGATATGACATATATAGTTATATTTTATATAAGCTATGTATGAATATAGGATATAATAAAAAAAATTCACCATTATACTTTTTAGATTTCATTCTTTTATTGTAAGTGATTAAATATTTATATTAAATATTTTATATATATTAGATAAACTTGAAAAAAAATTAATTCATTAATAAATTATTTTCCAGTTTATTTTCCATAACATAACCAAACACTGAAAAGTGTTTTCCAGTTCATTTTCCATAACACTACCAAACATCAGAAAATACTTTCCCGGAATTCACTTTCCAAATAAAAACAACTTTCCTGCAAACAAACGGAGCCGTAATTAAAACTCCAACTTATTTGTGGTAATAATAATGATGCATTTATGCCTTTTTGTCATTGCTTAGACTAATAGTACCATATAACTTATAGTTATAGATCTTTGAATTGAATCTTGAACATTATAATTGAATGCATGATGTGATATTAAAATGAATTGCAATGATTGTGATGACATGTGTTGCGAAATGGTGAGTCCAGGATGGTTTTACAATGATTGAGTTGCATGTGTGATGAGTATATTGAAGTGTTACGAGTATTTTATCGATATCTTGGGATTTTTTAGTATAAGAGAGACTCTACCAAAATTTTGATAAAATTCTCATAAAACTAAGCTTATATAAAAAAAATTCACCAGAAAATAGAAATTTTTATAGGAAATAAAGTTTAAAATGTATGAAATTGTTAAGGTTGTTACATAAGAATTGGAAAAGTTTTGAGAATTATTTGTGATAGTAGCCGGAAAAGGTTTGGGAATGACTAAAATTTGTTGGTGAAAAGACTTGAAAAGGTTGGGGAATGATTATAAATTTTTTATAGCAATGGATGGAAATGAAAGAGTGTCTATTGGTTATGAAAATATGATGCTTGTTGTTGCTAGAAATAGCGTGGGGGAATTGAAGTGATAGATTTCATTATATTTTTGCTCTAGGGTCTTTGTAGTTATTTTTTAAAAAATAATAGGAATCTTGTAAATATTTAGATAAATTTTGTTGACTTTTTTTAAAAGGATGTAAAGTATTATCCAAATTATAAACTATAGAAGGCAAAATATAATTTTTCAAACTACAAAGGTAAAGTATAATTCACACCAAATCATGGGATGAAAAGCCTATATGCATGTGCTCTTCCTTTCATTGGCCTAGGGTGTTGGGATTTTTTTTTGGCCGTTTTTGTTTTTTAGTATATTTAGGTTAACTATAGATTTATGAAAAGAAAATATTAAATGCGGTAGAGTTCATGTGACGTATCGTGAGTTCAACAAGTTAAGCCACAATATTTATTCTATTTTCTTAATGCAATTTTTGTCCATTAATTTAAAAGAAAAATAATGCAATTTTATTATTTTGTTATTGATGATCTATTTTTTTTATTTAACTTGAAAATAAAAAAAAAATACAATTTGATCGTTTGTTTTCAATAATTTGCTTTTGTTATCTTAGTCCCAATACATATGTGATGGTTTTTTTTTTCTTTTATATAATATTTCATACAAAAAATTCGCATGTGCTTTATTATTATATAAATCTATCTAATGGAAAATAATTTATGAGATAAAACTTTTTATTGAATCCGATAGCATGCATGACTTGCGTCGCGAGATTAGTTGATTGACTTGAGATCACTTGTTTTTTTTTTTAAATATATTTTTTATCAATTTTATAACACCCTACCTTACTAGCAAGATATTGCTCGCTTTGGGCCTCCCAGTCCACCCAAATCCAGGGCTTCCACCCAGGTTCCTTCACAGTTTTGTTCTTAGCAATCACACATGATCCTAAAACACGTCTTATTAATCAAGGTAAGCATGCACTTATAAGGCCCTAGCTCTGGACGCTCGTTTCGGATGTGGGATCTTATAATCCCTCCACCTTAAAACGAGCCGTCTTCAGCTCTAATACTAAATGTAACACCCCACCTCACCAATAAGAAATTGTTCGCTTTGGGCCTCCTAGTCCACCCAAATCCAAGGCTTCCACTCAGATCCCCCTCACGGTTTTGTTCTTGGCAGCCACGCATGATCCCAAAACGCATTTTACTAGTCAAGGTGAGTATGCACTTATAAGGCCCTGGCTCTGGACGCTCGCTTCCGATGTGGGATCTTACAAATTTCATCCTTCAATATTGAGTTAGTTAAAGATTTTGGTTTCTAGTTTATTTTCTTCAAGATTATCCCTACAAGTCTTGCATGTCAATCTGGATTGACCTAGATAAATCTAATATGTTTCCATCTCCATATTAGGGGAAAAAAAATTCAATATGCAGGTGATTTTAAATTAATGATTAATATATATATATATATATATATATATATATATATATATATATATATATATATATATATATTTAGAAGACACGTTAACAATACCTAAATTTGTTTTGGTGTTTGAAAAAAAAACTTGCTTCGATCTCTTCGGTATAACACGAACAATAAGCTAGTCTCATATGATACATGCATGCCCATGCAAGTCATGTGACCCCAATTCAGAACTATTAAGGCATCAAGATTGATGTGCTTTAATTTTTTCACTTAATTTTCTAATAAATGGATATTTGAAAGTGAATAAGTTTTCTGGGGGCAAAAGAAAGAGCAAGATAAAAAAAAAAAGACTCAAAGAGAGTGCCAACTATATTTGTTCACATAAGTAAGTTCAATTCAGATGATGGAAAGATACAAAACCCAAATAGCTGCTTCCTACTTTTAGTTCCAAACTTTGCTAATTTATCTTTGGCATCTTTGTTGAAACTAGTGAGAGTGGAAAAGTTCTATTCGAACCTTTAAACACCATAGATGCTAACTAGAAAAAAAAAAAACTATGTTATAACTTATAACAATTCAACTAACTTGCTATATTAATAATAATAATAAACACTCTTTGCCTAAAACCAACAATTAAAACCAACAATAAAAACCAATTGGGTGGTAGCCCAATTGGTAAAAGATTCAATGATGAGTTTCAGATATTTATGATTGTTAATATGATGGTCACTAGTAACTTACATAATTGTTAACATTTTATAATTCATGGGATTAGTCGAGGTACGTCCAAAATAATCCGGACATCTATGTTAATAAATAAATAAAAGCTTTATTTTATCTTTTTATAAGATTAAAAAACAACCCATATGGCATAGAAAAAAGGGGATTGGAATCCAATCTTAAATAGTTAAAGGCTGGAATCAATTTCTAAGCAATTGAACATATAGAATCTGCATACAGAGAATTTAAACAGAGATTCTGAGGAATTGGAGATGCTGAATTCACGATTTCGAATTAAAGGCCGGAATCCAAATTTTTAGGCAATGTTTACTGACAGAGGCGTGAGTCCACACATGCGGGCCATCGAATAGGCGCAGACTTTTAGCAGAGTAAAAATTGCCAAATTTCTTTTATCTTGCTTATGGCCCAATAAAGAAATGCAGATCAGACCACAGTTGGCCTTTCTGTAGAGTCCAAATATTAAAAACGAAGGCCCAGCCCATAAAAGGGAACATCGGGAAACACAAAACAAATATCACCGAAAGCGCACAATAGCAGGAGCGGAAAGCCCTCTTTTTTTCTTAGCGACGGTGGCCCTGATTTAGAGGCTTCTTGTACTCCCCACCACCACCACCACAATCAACCGCTTTTTTCTTCTTCTTGTTCGCTCGTCACAAATTCTCCCTCTCTCTTTCCAAATCAAAACTACTGTGCAGAAACTGCTACTATATGCAGCAAAAATAAAATGCTAAGGTCAGTTCTCTAAACTAAAATTATATCAGTTTCATTTTTCTATATATCCCCTTTTTATTCGCCTTTTCTCTAGAAAACTGCAGAAGATAAACTAAAATCTCCGATAAAAGTTAAGTTTAGAGAGAAGATAAAACCTGTTTTGGTGTTCCATGCTTTTGTTTTGTTTGAGCTTTAAAAGGAATGTTGCGTAGAAATGTCGCCCGAGTGAAGATGAAGCTCTTTGATAGATTTGTCTCTCTCTCTCTCTTAAAAAAAAAAGAAAGAGAGAAGAATTAAATCGATATATATATATCGAATTAAATCGATATAAAGTGTAGCCTTGCAATCTAATGCTTAAGTTAGCTACATGTATTTTAGTTTATGCAAAGTAAATTATGCATTAAAAAGAAAAAAAGAGAGAGAGAGCAGGGGAATATGTTTTTAAGGTCCTATAAGCTTAGTGCTAAATAATTGCCAGGGAATGAGAGTAGAGGTTTGGGACCATGGAGGCTAGAATTTATTATATTCAAGAATTTATCACTTATCCTGTTAATTGATGCTGGTTAGGTTTGCACAACTTTAATAATTGGAAAAAAAGAAAGATGCACGTGTTTGATGCAAAGTGTTGCAAGTGCACTGCTAAGTTTTCTTTTACTGACTCATGTCGTTTACGCGGGAATGCATATGTTGCCATTCGAGTCGAGGGAGAGAGTTCAAAGCTTCCAGATAACCATTTCTTTCTTATATAGCGGTGAACTTGGTTAATAGCAGTCTATTAGTGAACAATTAGTGCAACTGTAGGGACGATGACAGAGTTGAGTTCTTGAGAAGATTTGCTTGAATCTACTCATGTGAAGACGAAGTAAAAATCTGGTGGAACTATTATTCCTTAATTGTCTAGTCATTTATAGCTCACTGCCTTGCTTTGTCCATGCTTGTTTATATGGACTATTTTTTTTAGATCTGATCCTCTCCCTCCCTCCAAGAAATTTCCTGATGTTTAATGTATGCTGCAAGTGTATGGAAAAAAGATAGGAGAACAATATCCATGCTATTTGTAGTGACTGGGACTTGTTCTTTTCACAGTAGTTTTGAGGGAAGACCCTTCAAATACAAAGCTCGATTTTGAATTCTAGAGAGCTGATATATTTTACTTAAAGCCTATGTCCAAGGCTGAGCACATGGGTGTTTCTCCATCAAAAGTTTCTCATACTAAAAGTTATTCATGCCCTGCACAAACTACACTGGAAAATACGCATGAACCCAGTGCTGAATACAAGTTTGGTGGATATCCGGAAGAGAGACATAAGCTTGAGTGTGAAATCATACAAACTGAAGCTGGAGATAGCAGTGCTGCAGTTCTCCAATCTTGTTCTGGTGAAGTTGTGCAACCATCTACTGACGATTTAACTAAAAGTTCTCTTATTGATTTGGACCCACCTCCTGACGATGCAAGGAGTGCTCCATTTGATAATAGTCCAAGACCCATATCAACCGCTATGGATCAGAAACTCAAGCCAGGTGCTACAAGTGTGAATACTGATTGTGTGCATAGTGAATCATCAAAAGCAATCGACTCTAGTATTCTACTGGATGAACCTAGGAATAGCAACACAGAATTGTCAAGCTGCATTGCAAATGAAACCTCACAAGCATCACTTGAAGATCTAGCCAATGATTCTCGTGCTGAAGATGCAGGACTGTCACTTGTAGAGGCAAGCAATAGTGACCTGATTGATGAAAGTTCATACTCTCAACAAACTACATCTGGACAGACACGTGAGTTTCCTTCTGACAGAGCTTGTTGTAAACTATTGGAAGAAAGACAGAAGTCCGGCTCTGAACTTGCAGAAAATGAATCAATGGAAATTGGCACTGGATTATCCAGTGGTATTGCTATTGAGAATTTGGAGCCGCTTACTGAACTTGTGACCAAGAGTTGTCCTGTCAAACATATAGGCATGCCTCCTGGTGATGACATCAGCATTCCTGCAAATGAACAAATAAGACCTACTCATGATAATGAGTCCAAATACCCTGATTGTGAACATTTGGAAAAACTATCTAGAATTGTGATTGGTATTACTAGTCAAGGTGTACCCAGTGCTAAGAGAACTTCAAAATTGTCAGGGAAGAAATATACAAGTTCTTTGAGAAAAAGCGATAGAGTTCTCCGGTCAAAATCACAAGAGAAACCTAAAGCTCCTGAGTCGAGTAATAATTCTACGAATGTTAATTCCACTGGTGAGGAAAAAGGGAAAAGGAGGAAAAAAAGAAGAGGGAAAAGTATAGTGGCTGATGAATATTCCAGAATCAGGGCACGTCTTAGGTACTTGTTGAATCGGATGAGCTATGAGCAAAGCTTGATCACTGCATATTCCGGGGAAGGCTGGAAAGGACTTAGGTATGTAGTATTCACTTTTCTATAGCCTTTTCTTGTGCTTTGTTTTCAGTTAATTTTGTCATCACGTGATGTTTTTGTTTTGATTTTAGAACTAAATTTTACAGTATAGAAAGTTAAATCCAAATTTAAGTGCTGGCTATCCACCGGAGATTTATTGCATTTGGAAATTGAATACAAGTTAATCTGCGAAGCCAATGTCAGAACAAAAATTTAGAACAGGGATTGTTTGATAAACTTGCAAGGAGTTCAAAAGTTATTCACATTGGATAACATATGTGATGCTTGGCCTTTGAACCAGATGATCAGCATTGTTAATTGATTCCATAACAAGAAGTGCTTAATAAATGAGCAGTGGGATTTTTAAAGGATGCTGATTTAATTTTTTTGAAACAAGGAATTGAAGATGATATTAGTTCAACTGTTAGTATTGTCAAGTAATATCCCTCTTCTCTAGTGCATCTTTCTCTGTGGGCTCACAGTTTCTCGTTCCAGCCAATTTTTTTTCTCCAAAAATTTTTCATTGCCTGTATTAGTGTACATGACTAAATATATCAATATCTTCATCAAGGAGGCTAATTTGAGGGATCTAAGGAATTGAATTTACATGTATGATTATGAGAAATAGAAGAAAACCTTTTTGTTTATATATGAAATCCAGTTTGACCTGCCCTTTAAAATGATGTGATCTCAAGCTGTTTCTTTACATTATATGTGTATTGATCTGTTCTCCACTGGAGAGCTTATCTGTAATTGTTTCTTTGACCGCTAATGTAATTTGCCAGCCTAGAAAAGTTAAAGCCCGAGAAGGAGTTGCAACGGGCCACATCTGAAATCATCAGACGCAAAGTGAAAATAAGGGATTTATTTCAACATATTGATTCACTATGCGGTGAAGGAAGGTTCCCAGCATCTTTGTTTGATTCTGAAGGACAAATTGACAGTGAGGATGTAGGATTATTATTTTTTTTGCCATCTTCTCTTGTTAACTAACTTCTTATATCCATAATTGTTGCTGTTTAGGGTGGTTTTTGTAGCATTGAATATCTCTTGGAATGTAATTACTTAGACTAGATCCATTTGTGGCAGATATTCTGTGCAAAATGTGGATCCAAAGATTTGACTGCTGATAATGATATTATACTATGTGATGGTGCTTGCGACCGAGGGTTTCATCAATTCTGTTTGGTACCACCATTGTTAAGAGAAGACAGTAATGATCTATCCACTTTTTTGATGGCACTGAGTTGAATAATGGTTCCTCTTTGGTGATTTCTACTTTCCTGATTGCTTTTTTGCATTTTTCATGTAGTTCCTCCTGGTGATGAGGGCTGGTTATGCCCTGGATGTGATTGCAAAGTTGACAGCATTGACTTGCTTAATGACTCTCAAGGAACAAATATATCTATCAGTGACAGCTGGGAGGTAATTATGCGGCCCCAGCCTTAACATTAGTTTTTTAGAAACCTGAGTTTGTTCCTTATTGTACTCCCATCCCATGTGCAGAATGTTTTCCCCGAGGCAGCTGCAGTAGCATCTGGACAAAAACTCGACTACAACTTTGGATTGTCTTCAGATGATTCTGATGATAATGATTATGATCCTGATGGTCCAGATATTGACGAGAAGAGTCAGGAGGAATCAAGCTCTGACGAATTGGACTTCAGTTCTGCATCTGATGAATTTGAGGCTCCACCTGATGATAAACAGTACTTGGGGCTCCCTTCTGATGATTCAGAGGATGATGACTATGATCCTGATGCTCCAGTTCTCGAGGAGATGCTGAAGCATGAAAGTTCCAGTTCTGATTTTACGTCGGACTCTGAGGATCTTGATGCCACTCTTAATGGTGATGGGTTGTCTTTAGGAGATGAATACCACATGCCTATTGAACCTCATGAAGATTCTAATGGGAGAAGATCGAGATTTGGTGGAAAGAAGAATCATTCTTTAAACAGCAAGCTTTTATCCATGCTAGAACCGGATTCTCACCAAGAAAAGTCTGCACCTGTTTCTGGAAAAAGAAATATTGAAAGATTGGACTACAAGAAGCTCTATGATGTGAGTGCCTCTGATCTTATAGCATATGAAACAGGATTCCTATTACGTGGTCTTGGCGCTTTTTTAAGTTGTTGCTTAACACACTATTATTTCAAGCATGATCATATAATTAGAGTTAATCCTGATCTTTTGTTTCAAATAGGTGTTTTGCCTTCTTCGTGTTGAGAAGCGAAGACATTGTGATTCTTTCCATATAAATAAAACTATTTTTAACCTGACTAGTGTCTGTTCCACTCCTTTTCAGAGAAGAGCATCAAATATAGGGAAGGAATTATTGATAGATGTCATGCACTATATACTCATGGAATTACGATAATTATAAAAGCAGAATTTTCCATTCTTTGTAGCATGTTAATGCCAAATATGGATGATTCTTGGAAGCAAATATAACGGTAATGCTTCCATATGAATGTATGTAGTGCCCACACATTTGTGTACAAAATAGTTTGTGCCACATCATAGATAACGCTACATGTATCAAAATCTTCAGCAATTTTTTCTTTTCCTAAACCAATAAGATAAAGCTTCTCAGGCAAAAACTTTCTCGGAGTTATTTCACATTAAATTTTTTCCACCTTCTGTCCCCATAGAGGTATAAACTTAGTTTCAAATATTAAGATTTTATTCTTGATATGATGCTACTTTTTAATCATATGATTTTTTCTCTCAATAGCTCAATTTCTTGTTTCTGTTCTCTATTCGTGAAGGAAACATATGGAAACATTTCTACTTCAAGTGATGATGATTACACTGATACTGTTGCACCAAGGAAGAGGAGGAAAAGCATTGGAGATGTTGCTATGGGGATAGCAAATGGCGATGCTTCTGTTACTGAGAATGGAATGAATAACAAGAATACGAATCAGGAATTAAAGAAGAATGAGCATCCTTCTGGGAGAACTCGCCAAAACTCGAGCTTTCAAGATACAAATGTTTCCCCAGCAAAAACACATGGAGGCGAATCTCTCTCTGGTTCTAGCACTAAAAGAGTTAGGCCCTCTGCTTATAAAAAACTTGGAGAAGCTGTAACTCAGGTATGTTTTTGTGAGTTATTTATTTAATATGTTCAACAGTACTGATAACTCATAAAACCTCTTGTGAGTTGAAGATATGCCATTATTCGGTATCATCTCCTCATCAAGGTGCTGGGTATTATTGAAAATGTGCGGTATGATTTATTTGTCCTCTTTTTAGCAAAAAAACGAAATGAATAATCTTTTTTTTAGTCTCCGTGTTTCATATTATTCTTTAATCCTTCAATTGCATGCTGGTCTGTGTTGAGTTGGCATTATTTTTAGGCTTCAAAGTTTGCTTTAACAAATTATACTTGTGCATGCAAGGTTCAGAAATGATCCAATTACATAAGAAACTTTTCAAGTGCTTTGCATTGAAGACAGAAAAATATCAAAGATTGATATGGAGACTGGAGAGATTATTATTTATTTTCAATGTGAAAAATGTTGAAATCAAGTCTTTGCCAGCTCCTGGTTTCAAGATTTTTTTGATTTCATGGTGTTATACCCTTGTCAGTGTTCTCTTTGGAACAATAATATATCTTGCGACTTCATTTTTGCGCCCCCCCCCCCCCCCCCCCCCCCCAAACTCCCTCCCTTTCTGACACACACACAAAGGATGACAAGGTTAAGGCGATGATCATTCTTGTATGCAGAAACTGTACAGTCTCTTCAAGGAAAATCAGTATCCTGACCAAGCCGCAAAGGCAAGTTTGGCAGAAGAGCTAGGAATTACTTTTGAGCAGGTCATACAACTGGAAAATTGTTTTATTCTTTTTAGAATTAACTTTCATTTGGGTGAAAGATAAGAGAACATAGTTTCAGGTTTTCCTAATATAGAAGTTGTATTATGCAGGTTAACAAGTGGTTCATGAATGCTCGTTGGAGCTTCAACCATTCATCACCTGAAGGCACAAGTAAAGCTGAAAGTGCTTCAGGAAAGGGTAGCTGTGACGGGCATGTGAGGGTTAGTGAATCGAAGAACCAAAAGAGCAATAAACAAAAAACTAGTACCCCAAAATCGAGGAGATAGTGTGAAGTAGATCTTCAAAAATATTTTATTGATCAAGAATGGAGGAAGCCGAGGTCTCCTTTCAATTTGCACAAAGCTCTTGTGCAAATTGTTGGTCGGGAAATCCATTTTATTCTATGATCCTAGTAGACGAACTGACCATTTACCTTCTGCAAGAACAAGATGCTAGGAGATAATATACTGGTTTTATTGCGAACGACTAACTCTGCCATGAAGGTGACCCCAAGACGCCACTGTTGTGCTGTAATTGGTGATTCGCGCACTGCTGTTTTCTTTTATTAGTAAGTTGCCTTATTTTATTTCAACTCCATTCACAAGGAATTTTACAATAAGAAAAATGTTGAGCGAGTCCAGCTCATCATCAATTCCTTTATTTTTCATTTTTTTTAATGAGATTATAATTTGTTCTCTGTGTTAAATCTCTAAGCCACCAATTTATGCACAATTTCCTTACTTCTAGTTCGATATCGCATTGCCTCAATTCTGGAATTTGGTATGCAACCTAGAACATAGAGAAACATCCTAGAAATGTCATGTTTGGCAATTAACAGAAAACCAGTGGTCTTTTATTTCCTTAGCTGGGGACACGAAGGAGGGTATTTTGATTATTGTCTCTGATCGAAGTCCAGGAATGCATGCCCATTTTGGCAAGAGTGAAAAGAGGAGATGTGTAAGCAGCTATCCAACCAGGTGATCAATGCAGTAGTTATTGGTGGGTTTTACTGATCAAATGATTTATAACTTTCCTGTCTTGTTTTTCTTTTCCTAAGAAATAGTATTATTCTTTCGGAAATAATCCAAATTTAGAAAATTAAACAAATAAATACTTTGGCTCGATGTAATTCTACAAATCTCTGGTGGAAAAACACTGTATATAAATCTTTGTTTATTGTGTATTTTAATGGTAAATTGATGGTTTTGTTCTTGGAAAAACTCAATAAATCTTTTTGAAGTAAAAATTGATGGTTTTTTTAATTGAAATAATTCATATAATTAAATAAAAATTGATTATTTTTTTTTCTTATTTTGTTTAGGGTTATCAGAGTCTGGATTAAATGTCTATTATAAATTATAAAAATGATATTTTAAATTATGAGCATTTAATTTTTAATATATAATTAAGTAATTTTTTTTTTAATTGAATCAAGTTGCGTAGGATCAAAACTATCTAATATGCTATCCTTTTAATATTTTAAAATCAATGTTTTTTTTTTGTTATTCAAATTTTTTTTGAATCTATTAAATCAATTAATTTACATCAAGTTAGTTTTTATATGGTTTAATTGAAAATTTGTGCAAGACAATGAACCAGATTAATAAATTTTAAAATTTACTTACTTATTTAATAGTATTATTAAAAAAATTCTCACTCTTTTAATATATTTTTTTTATTTTTTTAAAAAATTAATCCAGCTCGAAGTAGAGCTGCCGCGTGCTAAAGTCTTGAGTTGCACGCCAAGAACTGATGTTTCCTTTTCATTCTCCATCCTCGAATTGTTATTCTTACCTCCTGATTAAAAAACATGTTGATTCCTGGGTGAAGATCATTTAGACAAGGGCTTCGCCTTTCCGGTCTGATTGAGCTAATGTTTTAAGACCATGAACCTCTGTTGACAAACCCGAAGTTCCATGGAATAAGTGTGGAATTAGTGAGCAGATTAGTTTTCATATTATCGTCTCGGATCCAGCTAATGACACCCTTAACTGTTATTTCATTTCTTTACTTTATTAATATCTAAATCAAATTTATTAAAATAACAATAAAAACAAAACAACATTTCATGCAATTTTTACTCTTTCTATGATATTATTCATTGTACATTTTTTTTCTATTTTTAATTATATTATTTCAAATTATATTAGCATAGTTTTATACATCAAGAATCTTTTCCCTAACATACTTTTACATCAGCATTCGGTTAAGGGCTGATTTTATAAAATGGCATTTTAGATTGTAGTTAGAAAACAAATTAAAACAACTACAATAACAGTAACAATAATAAAATTATAAATTTAATTATTAAATATTTTTGTTTAATTTATTTAAATTTATTATTACTTATAATTCTAAAAAAAAACAATTAACTCTGTTTAAGAATATAGTTGTGATTACTTTTCAAAATGTTTTTTACCTGAATATAAATATATCAAAATGATCTAAAAACATTAAAAAATATTAATTTAAAATAAAAAATATATTTTTTATATGTTTTAAAAAATATTTTTAAAATGTAAAAATAGAAATTAAATTAAAAAAACAAAGTAATCATACATAAACTGTCTAATTTATTCTTTTAAAAAATATTACCAAATTGGATGTTCTTTTTCGGCCCAACCCGAACCTGCCAAATCTCGGACCCGAAATGCCTAAATCTTCAAACCCAGAAAGGCCGAAGGCCGAAGCAAAGCAGAAAAGCCGGAAAGCAACCGAAAAAAATCACCGCAATGGAGTTGGAAGTAGATGACAAAGACCTCAAAGCCGCCGGCGCCGAGATTTTAACCGACGGCCAATATGGACTCCGCATCCACGGCTGGGAAATCGTATCCTACAAGGGCTCCATTCTCAAGTCCTCATCTGTGATCACGTATTCTCTCTCTTTCTCTTTAAATTAGTCTCAAATTTGCAATCATTTTAAGTTTCTCATGAGCACCTGAGTACAAATTGTTAATTTTTGAGTCTTTGATGCTTGCTGTGAACGCTGCAGATGGGAAGAGAAGCTAGAAACCTCTCATTTACCAGAGATGGTTTTTGGAGAAAGTTCTTTGGTGCTTAAACATGTAATTAGTGGTGCCAAAATTCATTTTAATGCATTTGATGCCCTGACTGGTTGGAAAAAAGAGGCTTTACCGCCGGTTGAAGTTCCTGCTGCTGCACAATGGAAATTTAGAAGGTAATTTTAAGTATTTGTTTCATTTTGTTTGGATTTAATTACATCCAAATGTACGGCATCCTGAAGTGCACTGCGGTAATAGACAGTTGAATTGTTTGAATTTTTGATTTGGTTATGTGTGAGAGTTTAGCTAAGAGAGATTGTTTTTGGCTTGTGTTAACACTTTTGAATTTAATTTGCAGCAAACCATTCCAACAGGTGATATTGGATTATGATTATACATTCACGACGCCTTATTGTGGTTCTGAAACAATTGGATTGGATACGGAGAAGGTTTGTTCTTTTACTCAAAAAACTTTTTTGTTGTGCTGTGTTTGGAGGGGAATAAAATATTTTGTTGAAGCCATGTTCAACACAACTTGCGGACTTGATGGATTAATTCATGTCCTCATTGAGAATTTTTATGTTTGCATTTTTTATTTTAATGTTAAATTTTATGTTTTTCTTTTCTTCGTTATTTATGCTTTATTCTGTCATTTTTCCCTTCAAAACGTTGATAGCTTCTAAAATAGTTCCTGATTAAAACTTTTTTGAGGATGTTTGGGTTTACTGTAAAGGCTATGAAATGATGGGTTATATATATATATATAAATTATGTTATTTATGGCTGAGTTTGATCTCTGATGAATAGCAGTCATAAGTTGGCACAGATATAGTGCAATTAAGCTTTTTTTAAATATAAAAAAAATGTCTATCCTCTTCCTCATGCCAATATGAGATCATATCCTTGGTTTTGTGATCAGAAAGACAGTGGGGAAATTTTGGACGCTAGCTGCAGCCCCTGTTGGGAAGACTGTGAAGAGCAAATTGATGTGGTTGCACTTGCATCAAAAGAACCTATTCTTTTCTATGATGAGGTTGACTCCTTGTGCTACACTAGGATCATAAATTCATAAACCTGATATTCATTTTCTCTTCCTGGCATTTGTGGGTGTATCTTGATGAAATAATCTGTTTAATTCCACAGGTAGTTTTGTATGAAGACGAACTGGCTGATAATGGGGTTTCACTTCTAACTGTAAAAGTGGTAAATGCTAAAATATTTACTAATTGTTCCAAGCACTGATATGATATGCTGCTGATAATCAGTTGCTAAAGAACTGTTTGTGTCCTCTTTGAATTTTGTAGAGAGTCATGCCAAGTTGTTGGTTTCTTCTTTTGCGCTTCTGGGTGAGTTAATCGTCATTATTTACTCAATTTTCTCATCCATTGCAGTAAAAACAGCTCTATTTCTATGCATCTGCATGTGTGCATGCCTCAATGCTTAGTATAAAGAAGCTCTAAACAATTTTTTTCTCCTGAAAGGGGACATATTTTTCTTCACCTTTTACATTGTTTCATCAAATCAATCTCTCTTTTTCACCCCTTTCTGTTCAGCTTAGAGTTGATGGAGTGTTAATGAGATTAAGGGATACTCGAATGCATTGTGCTTTTAGTGATACTGCAAATCCTGTCATTCTTCGAGAAAGCTGCTGGAGAGAAGCCACCTTTCAAGCTCTGACCGCTGTAACCTCTCTCTCTCTCTCTCTCTCTCTCTCTTCCCACACACACACACACACAACCATAATAATGAGCACATGTATGGTTAGATGTGTGTCTTTGAACATGCTTGCTTGTATGTGTTCATGAGAATGACTATTTCATTAGCTTTATTTTCCAAGTTTCTACTCTTTCATGATAGAGATGGATTCTTTTCTGAGTGTCATCACGGGAATGATCACCTGTTTTTTGTTACAAAACTAGCAGTAGTGTGCAAATAGCTTTCAAAAAATGTATCTAAAAGAGTGAGGAGCGAAAAGGCAAGCAAATCTGGATAGAAAAGACAGATACAGAATATTCCCTAGAGGATGAACTGAATAAGCTCTCTAGCATGTCCTGCGAAACTTTAGGCACAGGACATGCTGCTGTCTAAAATACATGTTTCTGTTCTTTGCACATCTTTGAATCTTGTAATTTCTGCACTGTTGGGTATTTCTACAAAAGTTCCACATAAGTTGGTTCTACTTGGAAGTGTGTGGCCTGGTGCATGTGTTAATATATTGCATTGACATAATATTGCAGTATTTATACTGAAATTCATGATGTTTTTGGATATAGATCTCTTAAGATGCATCCACATAGGCTAGCTAAATCAGCTAATATTGAATTTTATTTGTCTTCCTGTTCTCAGAAAGTTATCAGCTTTTATTCTTTCTTTTTTATCTGTTGGGATTTAGAGCCTTGCATAGATACATTTCAAACTGTTGCATGGTTGACTTGTGTAACATGTAACAACTGTTCTCCTAACCTTATGCATTTTATTTCTGTAATGTTATTTTGCAGAAAGGATATCCTACCGATGCTGCTTCATATAGTGATCCAAGCATCATCAGCCAAAAGCTTCCTGTCATCATGCATAAGACTCAAAAGCTTGTGGTCCGCGGTAACTTGTAAGGCTGTAAGTTGTCTTTGTGCATGAAGATTTGAATTGTTTACTATGTTGAGGTCATATAGAAATCAAGCCCTTTCTGGTGGATTCAATTCTCCTAGTGGGTTTTTAAGTCATTCTTGTTACATCAACAAGCTATCTTGTGGATTTATTTGTGGAAAGAGGGAGAAAAAACGATATCCTCTGGATAAACAAAGATATTAGTTTAAGATATTCTCTGTACATATTTGTATAATTGTTTCCATGAATCAGGCGAGAATATGATGTAGAGACTAATTGGAAACATGACATTCCAACTAGGATAAACTGAGATATATAAGCACTAGGAGAACATATGAGCCATGTTTAGAGTGTAGAAAAGAAGCACAATAAGAAAGGCCACAGCTTTTTTAGTGTTTCTATCAACTGAAATGCATCACAACTGTTAAGTGAATGAAGGAGGATAAGAAATGCACAGACGACAAGAGAGTAGGGAAGCGAAGAGCTCACAGAACTCTTTACAAGGGTGAAGAAAACCTAGCCACCATCAATGATAGATAATATTCCCTTATATGACATTGCTACTTGGTGTTTCCCGACCATATTCATGGAGAAAATTAAGTTGGGCCTTAGAAGATTGACATTTTCAACTGATTTACACCTATAAAATAGAGTTGTATTTGAAAAAAATATGCCTATGATTGATTATGGTTAACTGAGCATGTTGGAATGGAAACGAAACAATTGAGCTCTGGATGAAAGAGTTGTGTGCAACATTGGAGAAACTGATACAAGCTAAACATGCTATGCAAGAAGATAAGGGCCATAAAGGCAAGGAAAAGTGTGCCATTATGAATGGCAGAAGAGTTTATGTATTATATCAAATTTACTTTGCTTCTTGGGCAGTCAAATTCCATGGACTAGAGTACTGGTGTATTTTACAGAGGTTAGATTCAGGTTCACCTTTCTTGAGGTAGTTGCTGTTTTCTTATGGCTAGTTTAACTTTGTCTATGCCAGGTTATCTTTAGGTCATATACAAAAAAAATATCAACCAAACCTCAATCCCAAATTAGTTGGGTCAGCGAAATGGATCTTTGTGATAATTTACTAATTTTGGAACATATAAGCAGAAAAAAAAAGGTAACGGGAAATGCAAGATGCCACATGGAGAGCCATAGTGTTAGGATGTTATTGTTTTCCTTCCATTCTTTGCATTTTATCTGGTTTGTGTTGAGATGTTCCAATCAATGTTTGTAGGTTAAGATAACTTATATGTGTAAAAGAATAATTAACTGGGGTGTAAAATGGATAATCATTGCACCTAAAAAAAAAAAAAAAAACACTGCATATACAACTTCTAATTAAAATAAGTAAAAATGTCTAATAATGTTAAACTGCATTATCATTATTTTAGAAAAAGATAGCTTAATAACTGATGGCGTGAAATGGTATAATGACTGCACCAGAAAAACTTCATGATCACTTAAAAAAGAAATGTACAGCGGCTCAAAACTGGAAGTTGATGATTAGGATTGAAGGAATCCCTGTAGTTAGCTGCCATATAAATATGGTTATCTGGCATTTATTTTTCCAGAAATTGAACTGAAGAGTAGGGGTATTTTCTAGGTTTCTTGTACATGACATGCACACTTGGCAGAGCATTTTCCATGTTTCTTCTAGAACCAGGCAGAATCTGTATGATGTTTAACACTTCATAAGGCTGGTTACCCACCTGTATTAGTTTCTGTATTAGATGGTCCGTCAAAAACTGTTCTGCGAGAAGAAAATTTGGAACCACAACAAAGGGATTGATTAGAGTCGAAGGTTCAAGTCAAGCTTGAGTGACTCTGATGATGTCTCTGGTGGTTGTGGATCCAAGCGAAAGCTGCCTGGCCATGTCAAATCCGTTGTATCATCAACTGTGAAGGGCATCCATGACATATCAAATCCTGAACTGGCTTCATTAAATCTCCCTGCAATAGCAGTTCCATCTCTATTTGGCTTGTGCACAAGGGTGTGGGGCCTGACCCCAAGTGATCTAGCCATCGGAGAATTCACTGGCAAACCCATAATTGTCATCATCCTCTGGGAGTGGTATCTTCTCGCTGCACCCCTCTCCCTTTTGTGGGCGTTCTGATGACCCCCTAGTGCCTGTGAGCTGAAGAACTTCCTTCTACAGAAATTACATGAGAAAACCTTGCTAGAAGTAGGTCTTGATTGTGAGTCATAATCTCCTGCTGTTGAGGGTGAATTTCCACCTAGGCTCAGATTCAGCCACTCTCCTGGATTGTTATCATCATAGCCTTCATTGCTATTGCTGCTGTTCAACATCTCATTTCGGTGATTGAGGGTTTTTATTTCAATTGCTTCTTCCCGGAAGATCATATCTTCACGAATCTGAACTTTCTTAGAGGTGTGTGGAGGGGAGATGAATAGGGAAAGGGTGGAATAATCGCGGCAGACTTGAAGGTTTAGATCGAAAGTAGGAGAGGGGAAACAAACGGAGATAGATTTAACAATGGAAATCAAGTTAAGTTTATTTGGTCTCTCAATTCAGGAACCCCACTAGTCGCTTGGTGTATCATGGGGCAATGCTTATGTCATTTTACCGTTGCCCTTGTCAAGCTTAGGATTCCCCACTTCCATCGATCTTCTTTATCCTTTCCCTCCTCAAATCAAGCCAACTTTACATGGTTCTCTTTTGGATCAAGTAGAGAAACTTAAGGTTGACAATCAACAATAATTCCCATCCGTCGTCAAACTCATGATCTTACAATTAGTTGATTCTGCCTTCAGTGCTTCTTATATCACGCAAACATATAAAATTGCTTTACTTATCTGTCTTCAGTATAAAGGTTCTAAGATTCGGGTTTATTTACGTAGATGATGGGTGGATCTACTCAGCTTCGTAGATAAATGTGAACATGCAGAAGTGCCCATTTATCAAGTGATTTTGATTACAGTTGGATCCCTTTGTTGACAGCAAGCCATCCATCTATGCAGATAGGATCACCAGTAAATGATTCTTATTCACAATAACTATCTGTTTCAATACTTTTTTTCTTCAGCGTATCTAAGGTAAACATTATATTTCTATAATGCTGGGCACAAGTTGCCAAGAGGGACATTTGTAGTGTTCAATGCTGTCAAGTCGGTGTGTTATGTGATAACGACATTGAAAAGATGCATTTCCTATTCGGAGAAGTGAGTAAGAGATAAGCTTCAAAGCTCTATGGAAATATTGAATTCAGTGGTGGTAGGGTTCCTTTGTTTTCCAATTGCCTTTTGATTTAATGTTGGTGGGGGCTGAATCGTGATGGGACCCAAGGAATTGCCAATTATTGTGTTTAAAGCAAGAATAAGATAGAGTGGTCTCCTGCCAGTTTAATATTGTTTTCCTTTAGACAAGAGTATCCATGTGGGGGTCTTCGTCTAGGAGTTTCTAGGGCTGGTTTTTTAAACGCTTGGTGGCCAATGTTCATGTACAAACAGAGAAGTGCATCACCAGACATTTGTACTTGTTGTGGAGCTTGGAATGTTATAATATAATAATTTTTTGTTCACCCTTTCTTAGAGAGAAGCGTGCCCTAAGAGAGGTTAGAGACCTGTGGGAACAGGCCGAGGATAAGAGGTTGTGTCGTTGACAGTTAAAATGAGGAGGCATGGACTGAGAATTGTCCCATACTCCTTGGATTTGGAGCACTAGAAAAGGTATATTGTTTTTTGGTCTATGAAGCTTGCAACTTGGTTTTTTCTTGTAGCTATATGCGGTGCTGAATATTATCCTTCGATGCATAATTACATACTCGACTAACGTCACGAGGATGTAGAGATGAACAGTTGGGTAAAGACAATTTTGGAGTTAGGTCTGTTGTTTGATGTTTAGCACACTGCTCTAGTCAACTTTCTATCATTCACAATCGGGATCATCTCTGACTCCTAACCAACGCACAACCCTCCCAATCTATCCATTTCTGATTCCTTACCCATTATTCATGTGGCACTCGATATTACACAGGACAATGCTTTAGAGTCCTTTCGAACTCTTTTTTTAATGGAGTTTTTAAGGTTTAAAGTTTCCCGTTTGATGTCATGTCAAGTGGTAAGAAGGGTTTGTGCGGAGAAGACTCAAACATGAACGGAAAGGGATTTCGTACAACACTCTCTTTTCCAGACTTTCTGAGACTAGAATTCTCCTTCGCTTTGGGACTTTAATAGCTGTATCTGGGCGTCTCCCCTGTGAAACATTGCCTCGCTTGATAGTTAGATCAAAGGTGTTGTTGGTAATTATCAACTTTTTACGCTGGCAAATCGTGGGTTTCACAGTGGCCATTCAAATACAGCGTGTATTTTTCGTGAGATTGCAGTCTATTGTTTTTTAAAATATATTTTATTTAAAAATATATTAAAATAATATATTTTTATTTTTAAAAAATTATTTTTAATATCAACGTATCAAAATAATATATAAATATATATAAATTAATTTAAAGTAAAAAAAATAAAATTTTTTAAATTTCTTTAAAAATATTTTTAAAACCAAAAAATAAACAGTATTTAAATATTTGAGATGAGCAGGATGCCAGCATCATTTGGTGACACATCACATCGGTTAATTGGAGAGCAATTGAAAATGGTTGAATGGGACTTCAACAGTACAATTGGTCAAACGAGAATGACACAAAATGGTTTTAATCAATGTACCACTGTAAGTGCTTAAAAAAAAAACAAGGAATACGAGTAGTGGTGATGCAAAGTGACCTGTCCATCTCTTTTACAAACTCGGCTCACGTTAGTTTCTCCTGGAAGAACTAGCTCGGAGGTGGAAAAGGATAGGCACAAGAATCTCCGTGGTTACAGCTCCGCTTGGCTACTCTTGTGCGTCGCTTCCAGCTGTGATGCAAGTTCTTTTCATTTCATGTGCTGTCGGTGAAAAAAGAACGAAGCAAATTTTCTGGGAACAAGTTTTCTGTTGATGGAAGGCAAAGTCCTTACGTAATTTGGATAATCAGGAGAGCCATCACTATTCATGAGCCTATGGTTTGCTTCAATGGACCACTTGTAACATAAAATGCCAACCACTTGATGTTCCTTCATGAGTTGCCTTTTCCTGGGATCAGTTCATGCAGAATATGGACGTTTAACAAGTTGAATGTGGCCCCGAATTCTACCCTTTTACCGAGGATCGATTCAACTGCTTTCATTTAGCCAATGGCCTGTTGCAGAATGGCACAAGCTTCCTGTACAGAGGAGAGCGAGTGGCAATCATCTGAAGAGCTTATTCGGTTGTTTCTTTGTTGCACAGGACGGGTTCTGAGCTTCCTCATTAACATTCAAATTCGTCAAACTTCTTGACTTTTCTCAGCAAGCCCATAGGATTGAATGACCTCAATAATGTATTTGGTGAGCAGATGAAACTGAGCATCATAGGACTGTCTAATGGGAAAAAAAAAAACAGGACACGAGACATGATTAAAACTGTCTTTCGTTGCATTCCACATGGCCTCCATCCGCTAAAACACCAGTACGAGTAAGATTGTATTATCCCAATTCATTCCCATGTATCAAAAGCTACCAACAGTCTGCCTGGAAAGCTATACTTGTACGGAGCTGGCAAGCATTTGATCTCAAGATAGTAGAGAGCTCTCTTTTCAGCTTCTAAACTACCATTAGTCACATTAAAATGAAGGTGTTTGGAGGTGGCGCCTTCTCAGATCCTCGCAAATGGCAATGACATTAAAGCCAAAATATGGATGCACAGTGCACCAATATGGAGCAGGGTCCTGGTGCACGAGCTGAAAACGACAGCCCTCGTGCTGTTTGTTCATAGATTACAACTAAAATATGAGACACTAGTCAGGCGTGGCATCCCATGCGTTCACCAGGTGTTCCTCCACAAGAGAGTCAAAAGGTAAACAAAATTCAGATGCAGCATCTCAACCTAATGCTACTTGACTGTACCTTGCTCGTCACCATCAATAACTTTTGGGAAATTCATACTCCTCTCCTTGGAGAGCAACCCAGCCATTGCATGGAACAAAATCTCACCAATACCAATGCAAGTTCTAGAAACCATACTTGAAAGATCTAGTATCTAGTTTTAAGAAAACGGATGCTGGAATGTCCAGTTAAAACTCCAAGCCTTTTTTTGAACCATGTTATAAAGCCACGTCCCAAGAATTCCCCTGCACTTTTGGCCACTCCATGATAGCACCACACATCATCGAGCACTTACAGAGGGGTAGTGGATGGCCCGTGAAAACCCTTTCATTTAATAAACAAGGACATAAATTCCAGAAGCTAAAGGAGGTCCGATAGTGATAATGAAGCATCAACAGCAGGACCTTGAGGAAACAAGGTATAAATCAAAGGAACAGGCAAACAAACTCATACTCGAATATTGCCTGCGAAACCATAAAATTTGATTGTCCCAAGAGCATAGGAAATCTAACATTGATCTCAGATGTAGCATAGAACATAACATCATTATTAAATATGCATGCCAAAAAGCCTAACATCCTAACATCCCAAGGGGTACTCCATTCACCGACTTCCTTCAAACAATGTTGCACTTGGTTGTGTTAATCTAAAGGCTCTTCAAGTACCTGCAACAACAGCGTAAATGGTTCAAAATCCATGCAGGAATTCTGCATCAGAAAAGCGTAGTTTTTTTGGGGAATAATTCCTTCAAGCAGTAAGAAACTTAGAGTTCAATAGCAGGAAAGTATTGAATTCGAAGATTTCTAATTTCAGATCTTAATCTGAAATTTGGAAAAATCTTTGTTGCTAATAACTACATGAAAACTGGCTAATTGATTTAGAAGTCAGCCTTACCAGTACAGATTAGAGATTACAGAATCTTGTGGCTCATAGGGACATTTAATTTTCATTGCGATGGAGCTGTCAAGTAATAAAAACAGAGAAGGAATACACCTTGGTTTTTGCTTGTAACTTGCAGAAAACTACACACAATAAAAGGAAGAAAATGGAGGACAAAATCTGAATCTGGCCTATCATTCGATAGAAGAGAATCCACTGAATTCTAATTCCAAATGCATCACTTGAGATGTGTCTCTCATGGGATCAAGCAATGACTCTTACATTCAAACCATACTGAGAAAACTAACACGCTAAAAGGATTTCTCATTATTTTTTCTATCAGCAGTAAAGAAAAAAGCAGTAAAGAAAAAAGAATTATGCACAAGGGGGTTGCAAACCAACTTATGATGAGAATATTAAAAAAACCACAACAAAAACAATAAATGAAGAAAAAACCCTAAAATTGCAATGTGTTTGTTATCTTAGAAGCAAATGGAGACAAGTTTCAGCCTAGGTAATATTAACAACTAAAATGATCAGGAGAGATATATCTCCCAGCATAAGAATCTAGAAACATAAAAACCTTGCAAATGTTCATTTTGAAATGCATGAAGCAATTGACTATATGCCTCAAAAACTTATCTTGAAGGCTCTGGTTTCTTTTTGGACTCGATACAGATGCACTACATTTATGTTTTCTACGAACAAGAAACAAGAACAAAACGAGAAACCTACAATTGTGGCATCAATTCTGCGCCTTTAACTGACAGTAAGTCCACGTGCATCACCCATCTTTTCCATTCCTCCCTATCAACCTCAATCCCAATTCCTCTCATTAACCAGGTTTCATGAAACCAACAAAAACAAATCTACTTCATAACGTAAGTTTGACGAAAGAAACTCAAAAAATTTTACTCTTCCCAATCAAAGTTATTCAGGGCAGCAGTTCACTAACAACTTTTGATTTGTTGTGTGCCCTAGAAACAGTAAGACTCACAAAGAAACTATTAGCGATCCGGACAAGTACGGCAGAAGGTACCATGAGACAGCTCACAGAAAGCCCGCAAATTAGCATTGAGACGTGATGTCAAGTGCCCCGAGGCCACCAAAGGCAACAACGACTGCGTGCATCCCAGTTCTCCCAAGTTCCTACAAAAACACAGTACAAAGAAAACTGCCCATTGATGAACAATATGCAAAATTTGTATAGGAAAAAATGAAAATTTCTTGATTTCTTACAAAATCTAGAATTAGCATTGACAATTTTCTAAATTAAGGATTCACAATGCTTAACCTTCCATCTCGAACGAGCTCATTAAGCCACATGCAGTGAGAAGAAATGGGTAGTGATGTTTTAATCTAAGAAATCGAGAAGAAAAATCTAAGAGGAACGGCTACCTGGAAGGAGCGAAGGATAAACGGCGGGATTGGAAACGGGGGGAGGAGGTAGGCGGCGGACGGAGGCGGGGGAGCGGTGCGGAAGAGCGGGGGGTCGGCGCCCTGGCGGCGGACATGAGCGAACGCGAGAGTGATCCTCCACTGCGCCAAGCCATTAGAGAGCAGAAAACGTGGAACGGTTTTTGCGGAAATGAGAGGGAGGTGTGAAATGAAAATGAAGGTGTAGGGTACAGCTGTATCTTTCGGCCCATGACCAGGCCCAACATGTTGAAAGCCTGCAATTGAGCTATGTTGCCTGTGAAGCAGGCTGTGGGCCAATGCTTATAGCAAAATCTCCTATAGATGAGAGAACTTTCCTTCCTTTCTATATATTTGTTTTAACTTATGATTATGGAACGAGAGAGCTCACTTATGTGCTGTTTATTTATTGAAAAGTATTTTTTTAAAAAATAAATTTTAAAAAAATAAATTATTTTTTGATGTTTAGTAATATAATAAAAAATAAATTAGAAAACACTTTCCAGTATTTTGTTATGTCATGAAAAATAAGCTGAAAAATAACTTATTAATGTTTTACTTTTCTCAAGTTTATTAAAATAAAAAAGAATAAATTTTACAAATAAAAAAGTTGAATGAGAATGAAATTAAAAAAAAATATATAATTTCATAAATTATCTCAAAAAAAATAAATAATAATCAAAATAATAGAGATCAAATTTAAAAAAAATTAAAAATTAAAAAATTAAAATAATAATAATTAACATTTTATAAATTATTTCAAATAAAATAAGTAACAATCAAAAGAATGAGTACTAAATTTGATAGATAAAAAATTTCAATAAAAAAATAATTAGAGAAAAGCAAATAACGATTATAAAAATAAGGATCAAAGTTAATATAAAAATTAAATTTTAAGAGATGAAATTGAAAAATAAATATTCAAAACAAAATATATATAGCAATCAGAAGTTTGAGGATCAAATTTGATATAATCAGCAAATAATATGACATTTCTAAATTTTTCATAACTTTCAAAAAGTGTTTTCCTCCTAAATTTTTTAAAAAAGTACTTTTTTAGAGATCAAGCTAAATTTTTCTTTGACCGAAAAGTATTTTTTATTGATTAATTTTTTTAATAATAAAAAAAAATAAAATAATTTTAAAAATAATTTTTTAAAAAATAAACATAGCCTAAACAGTACTCATGAGAGGAGGAAGCATGCCTTTACACGTTGTTAGAAAGTGCAAATTGTTCTCTGATAAGCTGGCGGTGACTCTAATTCCTCTGTAATGTTTTCTCCCTTATCTGCTTACAGTGCTGACTGCAACAACTGAATTTCTTAATCATTGACCAGAGTTTGGGGAGAAACTCTTCCCTCCTCCGTTGATCTAGATCTCAAGGACAAAAGGTTAAAAAAATTAAGAAAAATGCTTTTAATAAGAGGAGGGTGTTCCAAAGTGTGTCCCCAAATCTCTCCTTCTGGCAATTTTCCAGCCCAAATTAGCTCGAAAAATCCAGATAAATGAAAGGTGCTCGCTCACCTCTAGTTGTGGGGGAATGGAGACGAAAGCAAATGGGGTCGTTGCGGATTTGCCATTGTATTAGTTGGAGTAAAATATGATTTCATCCTTGCACTGTTAGTTATTTTCTTTTGAATGATTTTATCAAAACAATTATTATTGAAGTAATAAGTTGTTTTCTTTGCCAATTTCCTTCTTAATAATCAAAATATACATTTTTTAAGAGATAGCGTTTTCTCTTTTGTTATAAATTGACATATTCTGGAAAATTTCATCATCCTTAAATTTAAATTCAAAATCTAGGATAAAATTCCCTAATGTTTTGGACAGATACGGACCCAAACATTATACGTACTTTTTTATATTTTATGATAAGTTTTTTTATTTTCATGTTTTAAAAATATTTTTTAAAAAAATTAATTTGCTTCAGATTAAAGTTCTTATGTGTTTTTAAACTGTTATAATATATTAACATTAAAAATAAATTTTAAAATTAAAAAAATATTATTTTAATATATTTGTAAATAAAAAAAAAACCACATACTTCAATTTGTAAATACATGTTCATGGAAGATTGAAATTTAACAAGGCATATCTCTAAACTCGAGGGAAGGCCACTTCCGAAAGCGAGAACGACTTTATACATTGCAACTGTGAATTAAATGTGTAAATTATCCCAGATGATAAGCTTGTCGTAACTGTAGTTCCTCTATAATGTAATCTTTGGAGAGAACAACTCCCATCCTTCTTCAACCAAAGGCCAACTTCTTGAAGATCTCCTTTGTCCCAGCATATGTTGACTGTATTCCCCCCCCGTGCTTGCAATCCTCTCACACACCCTTTTGCCCATTTATCTCGAGGAAGAGCAGGAAGCAAGTACAGATCCGTCATGGTACTCTGGACAAGCATCTCCGAAACTGCGGCTGGGAACCTGGAACCAGAAGCGGAAGAAAAAGAACATCTGTGTGAAATCATTAATATCAGAAACGCACAGATGTTAATTTGTGGTATCTGGTGGTCTCCCAGATCAAGATGAGCCCTTTTGAACGGGAAGTGTTCATTGCATTTTCAGGGACAACACAGACAATGCTGCTTACCCCAAATTGGCATCGATTTGGAAAGGAGGGTGTGCTGCAAATAAGTTGCTGTAAAGTCCACCTTCGAAACCTATCTTCTGATCCTCCGGGTCCACCAACCTAATCAAATGCTTAACCATTGTATAAGCGTGCTCACTGTTCTGTAGACGTGCCCATACAGCAGTTTTCCATACAGTCGACCATCCTGGACCATCCTCTCCTGTTAAATGAAAATTAAAAAGCAACATTATGTGACTATTATACTCTGAGTAATGCCATGCCTGCTGAAGTTTCAAATATTAAAACCACGACCGTTGAATGAGATGGATTTTTCGAACAGCATAATATTTTAGGTAGGGTCAAATAATTGCTTCGAAGACATTTTGCCATCCCCATTTGTGGACAACGCATATCAGCTGCACAATTCATTGGAAGTAAACTTGGAATGCTTTAGCATGCATATTGATGTTGAAACCAGAATATGACTCTTTATATCATCATTTTGCACACTGGCACCAAGAACTTCAATGGAATTCTGTAGCTGCGTGAATTCTTCGATTCAGATTGAAACAACTAAAAGTCATTTACCATGCACAATGATCATCTGCGAAACCAAAATGCACCTTTTTTATATCATTTTGCGCTTGCATCAAGAGCTTCCGTGTTCAAAGCAGGACAACTTTTTTGAAGTTTGACAGTTTTATACTTTTATGTAAGAAACCTTTCTCAAACATATAATCTATCAGAAACAGAAAGAACAGAAAAGGCAATGCAACAGGATGGAACAATTCCACTCAAATGCCCCTAGACTAATTTTATATTGAAGGGAAAAGGTCACAATTAATCTTTGCTAACCTCTTTTGTAGAGAGTATTTTCTGCGGCTTTACAAAGTTCTGGATTTTTCTTCAAGGTTATTGAGTGCCCTGGAAACAGCCCAAATAGATGTGAAATATGTCGATGCTTCACCTCAGGATCCTTGAAATTGAGTGCCTGCACCACCACAGAGAGGATTTCACTTGTCAGATTCAGCAATTAAAATACAGGAAATGACTTCATTATGTGGATTAGGACCCATAATATAGAAAACTACTCGCTTACCCATTCCATGATAGAACCATCTGGAGCAATTTTTGGTGGATAAAGCCTTGGTTGAGCCTTGAGCACTTTCTGAACAAGAGCATCCTCACTTCTGCCTAAAACCTGTTTCAACAGTTTTTTAACATACATAGTTTGTAGACAATTTAGAAAATACAATTGTGATTACTACAGCCGTTGAGAATAAAAGCTTTACCTCAGAAGCAGAAACAACTGCAGAAAATACTTCGTTGATGATAGCCATATCCATGGTTGACGAGTAGCTCACAGAAGCAGGATTACCATCTGGGGCAATAAACATGTGTTCTGGAGATGTTGACGGGTTGGTTTCCAGATATCCATCATTCCCTTCAATCAACCAGTCCACCAAAAATGATGCACATCCTTCCAACAGAGGGTATGCCGTATTTATAAGAAAATCCTATCATTTAGAAATTATCAGCCTAACAGACCCCATAAAGTAAATTATGCTATTAACAAAAAATTATAAAGAGAAGCAGGAACGAAATAAGAAACAAAATATCTGAAGTTTCATTAGATGTTCATCAAGAATATGGTAAATAACAACAAAGGGGAAGGCATAATCTGATGTAAGTTGCAGTAGAACCACTTAAGAACACAGAAACCATCCAATCTTAGTAATATCTTGTCCAAAAATATGAGGCGGCCTACCCCCTCAGTCATCAGATGAAAATGCATGGTACGGTCCCCATTGATGAATCACTTGAAAGTGAAAGAAAGGAAGAAGAATTTCAAGTTCTCTTTGAAAATGCCTTTAAGCGTTGGATGTACTAGCAGTCCTTCAAAATTTCATAACAGCAGCTATTAAGGAGAGCTACAGCTATTTAGTTAACGGAGAAGAAAATGAGCATGCCAATGATCAAAGACAGCAAGGTAACACACAATTTATGGAAAAACATATCTCTTACTTTGTCCAGTGTATAAGTGTAGTGCTCCCATAAGTGTGTACAAACCCAGGCCCCAGCCATTGGCCATATTGCCCACTTAGGATTTCCCATATCTGCAGATGGTTTCGCCCATATGTCAGACCTATGATGCGCAACCCAACCACTTGCAGTGTAGTTTACCTGCAAATTATGAGACACAAGTAAGAAAGATATGGATGAAAAATGAATAAAACAAAAACCACAAGGGATCAGGGGTATAGATTGGGATGTTGCTGGTTTTAGGCCTAGGGATGCTACACTGACATGAATATGTAGTACTGCACCTTCCTAGTAGAATGATGACGAGTGTAAGTAGGTAGAGCTGATTTGAGGACAAGACTCTCTAGGCAGCCTAGCTATTTTGACATGGAAACCCCACATGAAAAAGTGAAAATACGAGACACCCCTCATCTTAGTATTACTGCTTTCAGTTGTGACTGCAAATCTGAGATTTCTTAATTATTGGCTAGAGTTTGAGGAGAACCACTGCCATTGAAATCTAATCAAACAGTCCAGTGAGTGGGATAAATTATAAATAAACGGTCAAATAAATAACAAAATGCTTTTAATATGAGATAGAATGGAAAGGGATCTTACTTGTGCAACTTTACTTCCATTGATTGATAGAGATTTGATGAAATCAAACAAGGGCTCCTGGCACTCTCTGAGGTTGCAAGGCAGGGAAGGCCAATAGTTCATTTCAAGATTGATGTTCAAGGTTGGAGCAGAACTGAAGAAAGAGATACCAGGGTAAGTAGGAGTCCAAATGAAATGTTGATGCTCAAAGAAGTGGAAGTCATCATTTAACTTCAACTTATGATGGATATTATTAATAACCAATAGTTCAGATATGGTCATGTACTTTTGAGCAATAAAGAAACTTAGAAGTCAAATTCCTGATACTCTAAATCTTTTCTGTTTTCGATCTCCCATATGTTCCCCTCGAAAACTAACTTCTACACATATATAGATAGAAATAAAGAGGGAGGTAAAAAATTAAGAAGATTGGAGAGTGGAATATACTCCCATGCTGGATGAAGATCCTTGTTCCATATTCCTTGAAGATTAGCCACCTGAGTTCCGGGGCGTGAACAAGAAATAAGCAAATATCGACCAAACTGGAATAGAAGCTCCACCAAGGAAGGATCTTCATCAGATTCAAAGGACTTTATTCTCTCTACTGTTGGAACCACAACATCTTTGTTCCCTTCGAAATCTTCAATCACTGAAGGCATAAGATTCTTGATCTCTGATAACTCCATCTCCAATAGCAGAGCTCTTCTCCAGCTGCAATGAAACACGGTGAAAAAGATTCTGAAAGTCATCTAAATGACGTGAATAAAGCTGAGAATATGACAGCTTTTTTATTGAGTTCATTTCTTGAAGTGAGTCAGAAGTAGGATTCTTCTTTGAATCTGAAGGATCCACGAATGGCCCTTCAAATGAAGATGAAGCCACCAGCAGCAACACAGCCCAATCTGCTCCAACAACCTTCAACTTGTTGTCATCCAGAAGACGTACCAAACGTGCGCCATTACTAATCTGTAAATCAAGAACAGCAGTGAACTTCATTCCCTTTGGATAATCATTTGCCTTCACTTCTGGTGTCATCCTTTTTCCAGGGCAAATTCCTTCCATTACAAGTTGATTTTCATCTGTTAGGTAACATTGATGCTCTAATATGCTGTCTAAAGATACAGCAAAGGATACAGACTGTGCTTTGCTTCCAGAAATCTTGGTCACAATCACTTGATCTGGATTAGATACAAAGTGTTCCCTTGTGAATTCTACATCATCCACGGTATACTTTACTCTTCCTGTTGCAGTATCTAAGTCTAGCTCTCTATAATATGTTCCTTCGGCATATGTGGAACCATTAAATTCTAGCTTGATATCACCAAGTAGTTTGTAAACCTAAATCATCAAACGAAATTCATCAGAATGTGCTTACCCTCTTCCATTGAATTATTCATTAAACGTTAAAATTGAATTGTAACACAAAAATGGTGATATTAAATCCCATTAAGTTCTAAAATACCTCAGAACAGAAATTCATTACTAACACACAAGAACACAAAAATTAAGATGGTATATCAAAAAACTTGATCTTAAGAAGGGCTTGAACAAGAAAACATCAACGCTAGAAAAGAGAGAGGAAAGAAAAGAAGGTTGTGTTACTTTAACATACGTTGGTATATTTTCCAAACATCCTTGCTGCTGCTTTAGTTGCTTCTGAAAACTTACCACTGTCAACAAGATTTCTAACCTCTGATAATGCTTGTGGTATAGCAGGGTCAGTAAAATCAGTTGGAGTCCCTGTCCATAATGTGTCCTCTACAAAAAAACAATTCAACAATATCATTATGACCGTCTATATTCTTATGCATTGCAATAAATCAAACAGCAAAAGTTAACTAACATTAAAATTGGGAAAACAAGTTACCATTCAGTTGGATAAGTTCTGATGAAACACCACCCCACACCATGGCACCGAGACGGCCATTACCGATCGGAATTCCATCCGTCCAGTACTTGGCCGGCCCGCTAAAAGTGACCTTTAACGGTCTGGAATCCTCCAACTCAGTTGAAGTTGGGTTCCACAAGTCTTTCTCGGTTGGTCGTGTTACAAAAACCCACTCTCCACTTTCCATTGTCAGTACAAGTGGGTGAAGAAAGGAAGAAAATGTGAATTAGAAGAAAAAAGAAAAAAAAGAAGGGAAGCGTAGAGTTTGTTTTGTGATTGTAAATGATATTTTCTTAAAATAGCTTGGCTTAGGAAAAGTGACAATTTTGTTTTTGTCTTGTTTTGTGGCTTGTCATACTTCCCTGACGTGCTTTGCGTCTCTTGTTTTTAACTTTTTGTGTTTCTTTCAAGGCAAGAGAAGGAACTGGCAGCAACAGAGGAGCCAGGAGTGTTGCTCACTCGTCACGATATTACTGTTGATGTTGAGAAACTTGAGGCTAATTGATCCAAGTCTCCCTAAACTATTATAGCCAACGAGGACTGAACTCCTAACTCCACTATCCTCACCCTTTTTGGGAAAGTTTGGAGGAGGAGGAGGAGGAGGAGGGACCAAAATAAGGAAACTGGAAGATAATTACGGATTTAATTGTTGTTTCTATCTCAAACAAACGAGCAACTACTGCCATATACTTGTTGATAGATAGTTTAAGGGCTTACTAGGCATCTCCTCACCATGCAAGCCATGCTCGGTTTTAAGTTTCACTAGCAAGTGATGTTTTAGACAGATCTTCCACATTTAGATTAATGCATTCCTCGAAGACTTATGATCACTTACATAGCCTTATTTTGGTTTTGGATCCAAGCCGAAATTGATACTTCCATTCACAAAATGATTTTATTGACTGTTGACCCAAAATAGGGTTTTAAAGTGCCATGCCTTTCCTACATTTTCCACGGGGCTTGTTTTGACAGGTAGTTGGTCACAGTAAGATCGCATTTGGTTGTGTGCAAGGCCGAACCTGACCCGAGTAACCTATGTTTTGTCCTGATCGAGCATCCATTACCGATACTGGTTGCCCGTGACCTGATGTTTTTCATATTCGATCACTTTTAGAGACCTCATCTCAATTATCAACCTGGGAGTTACTAATAAAGTGGGAGAAGTTGCAGCATTTCATTTTTATGTTCTTTTGACGAATCCTTTTAGTGAAAAATCACCAGGCAATATAAGCTGTTCTTCATCAACTTCTACTTGTTAATGCAGAGAAGATCAGATACCACTTCAATGAGCCTAAGAAAAACGATTTGCTTTTATGGAAAAAAGCTCGTATGCTTTGCAATTTTTAGATGATGTCAACATCATCCAAAAGCAGTCAGATTTTATCGATTCCTTCATTACTGACTCATCAACATAATTTGCAGTCACCGAGAAGGGACTGCTGCTCACAATTAGAGTCCTGACCATGTAATCTTCGTGAGAAATTTCATCTCCTTTCCCAAAGAAAGCCCAATTCATACAGGAATAAAATCACTATTGATGGTATGAATAGAAATAAACCTCATAAGACTATTTTTATCACCTTACAGGCTTACAGTTTGTACCAGAAACTCACAGAATTAGATTTTGCATTCGTCAAAGTCAGTCACCTACAATGAGATTGTTAGCTTTCTCTGAAGGCATACATGCACTCAAAACGATAGATTAAATTTTTTTTACAAGTCTTAAGCATCTCTGAGATGAATCGAATAATTATTTCAAGATTAAGTTATAGTAAATTACAAGTACTTTAAGTATTTGGTTTCTTATAATAATTCCCAAGAATTATCAATGAAAAATCTTTATACTTTTCAATGCCAGCTGTTATTTTTTGTGTTGATGTACTTTTGTATTATGTTATTATACTATCATGTGCAGAAAATAAGATATATAACATTTTATTTATAAGAAAACATCTAAACCCTATAGATAACAAAATATCAATTTGTTTCTTAAATAATATCATATATATTATTGTATAATAATTTTAGAAGTTTATTCAATGAAGTCCATACTTAATTTTTTTTAAGTTTAGAATTGTAATTACCTGTATTAATTACATTCTAGTTCTTAATTTCTAAAATTTTTTTATAATCAAGTCATACTTGATTAACCATTCTATTTTAATTTCTGACCAATTATTCTTATATGTGTAACCCATTATGTTTCCTAATAAATTGATCCAAATATAAATCATAATTCTAAATAAAATATGATTAAATAAATTATACAATTTAATTTATTATCAATTTAATAATTGATTGATTTATATTTGAAGATCAAGTATAATATCTAGCAACTTGTTATGATCCTTAATATTAGAAAAGTCATTAGTGATTTGACTTAATATTTCAATGACTAATTTCTCAATATAATTATTATCTCTTTCATCAATAATATTTTAATTTAGATATTATAGCTTGGAGTATATATGCTTTGTTAAATCATTTTTGTTTCCAACGTTATAGTCATTGATTATTTGAACAATATTTGAAACTCTTTTCAAATATCGTTTTATCTTGGCTAATGATTTTACAATCATTACTATTTGAGAACATATAAAATATAGTTTTTTAATTCACCTAAAATGATGAATCCTCTCTTGATTATTCAAATATCTTCATATAGTTTATGTTATACTCAATATCTGCTCATTTGTTATCCTTGATTAGAACAATGTGTAATTAGGAGTATAGCATAACACTTCATATATAAGATAACTTACTGATCTCAAGTCTAAAAATTACTTATATAAATATCATGTGAGTCTTTTCATAGATATATATGATTGCTCCATGTATAATTCTATTGCGAGTTAGTTTAGTGTACATATATCATTTGATAAGCACCTACATATTACTTTCAGGTGTCCTTTATACCTCAATTTATGAGAGCAACCATTTCCTTTTATAAGGAAATGAACATAATATACACCGGTTTTAGCAATTCTAATTAATGTCCAGTCTTAATAAAACATTGACTATGAACATGAACATTTAGTAACAATATTTTGATGCAATATTAATCTCATAATTATAACAGCTTTATAATTTTTTATACAAATATTTTTGTTCCTCAGAATTTATCTCTACTTTAGATTTATTAATCAAATATAAATAAATATTACAAAAAAAAGTTTTATTAATAATAAATTTGTTTTATATAAATAAAATTAATGTGACATATAACTAACTAATTAGCTACCAAACATATTCACTAAAAGAGACATTGTTGCTCTATTTATCAGTACAAGCTAATGATTAACAACCTCAGTTTTTTCTGTAGCCAAAATGTTTGTTTTCTATAATTTTTGAAAATGACATTTGGGATTGTGCTAACAGAGAAGAACAATCTAGTCATCTACGGCTCCTTCCTTAACTGCAATTAAATATTTGCCACTTCTGAAAGCTTTATCAATTTCATAAAGCTGAAAACGATTCATTACTCAATGGTTGTTCAGTTTGATCATTGATTGCGAGATCCTGGGGAACTACTCCTAAGTTTCTGATGCTAGGTGGTGAGTGCAACATGACTACTAATATGAGGCAGTGGCATCTCATGATCAGCATAATTAGCTTTTGTCAAAAGCTTCATCATTCTCATTTAAAGATAAAATGATGGCCACTAGATGCTTACATGGTCGTTAATTTCAAGGCCTGTAGGATTAGTCGAGGTGCGCGCAAGCTGGCCCGGACACCCACGTTAATAATAATAAAAAAAAAACAAGATGAAATGATTTGTTACTCACAGGATGTGCTTCAGTTTCATTACTAAGTGCGAAGTCCTGAGGAACAGATGCAATTAGGGTTTTAGCTGATGTTGTGATGAGTGCAACACGATTTGTATTGAGAGTCGGTGGTATCTTATGATCAGCACAATGCATAGTCCTTACAAAATCTTCACCATTCTCGTAAAGTAGAATTAATGATTCATTACTCACTGCAAGTGCTTCAATTTCATTACGGGGTGAGGTCCTCAGGAACTTGTGCAAGTGGGGATGTGGTTGATGCATCAAGTGAAACATGCTTGGTATCGAGAGGCAGCGGCGTCACATGATCGGAACGATGTATACCCACAATTTTGTCATCCTTAATGTCCAGGTTCACTAATTCAAAGGAAAAGATACAGAGTAATTAATCAGGGAATATAGGATGTTATCTAAGTGATTTCTAGTTCTCAGATTAATCTCTGACTATAAATAGAATATTTCCATTTCATTGCTTAGATTAGATAGGTAGGAAATTTCAAGAATATGAAACTGTATGCTAATCCAAATATATCATATTCATTCAATTGCACCTGCTGCTATTGTTATGTTTAATGAAGTGTGATTGTCTCATATATCAAGCAAATTTCTCAGAAAGAGCCGACCAGAAGTCAATATACTCTTGAAAGGATCCTGAAGTTACTAACTATCCCAAGTGCAAATCAATGACCTCTCTTTCCCTTCTCTACATCACTCCTTTCAAGCACCATTCATATAATATGGAAGCTTTGGTTTCCTGAACAATTTTAAGCTGTAAGTGCCCGTTTAAGGAAACAAAGAAAAGGGTACTTCTATAAAAAGAAAGAAATCATGAATCTAAAACAAGTAGTAGAAGAAACCGATCAATACTTCAAGTCAATGCCATTATCAAGAACCAAAAGTTTCAAGAAGTGCAACGAAAACCAACTCATTAACATTTTAACTACATACCATCACCATTTTAACTGATTACAAAAAACAGTGGCATGGTTCAAAAACACAGTATACATACAAAGCAAGAAGCCTAAAACCAAGCAAAACAAACAAATATTTGTGATGTTTTAAATAAATAGAGAAAGAATAAATACAAAAAAGGCAACAATGCTCTTGGAGGCTTAGAAATATGTATAAATAAATGAGGGCTATTATAGTAATTGAACAAATAGTTTGATAAGTATAAATAAAAAGAAAAAAAATCTGAAATTAAGAGAGAGAGAGAGAGAGAGAGAGAGAGAGAGAGAATCGGTAGTTCAAGAAGAAGAAGAAAATAAAGAGAACGATAGGGGAAAAGGATTGGAGAAGCTAAGTGTTTAAGGTAAGACTTGTTTTTTAATGTGTAATTGAAGTAATTAGCTTTGATTTTTTTGGTTTGTTAAGGTTTAAGATTTTAAAGTTTATGTTTTAGGGTTAGATTGATGTATTAATTGATGAATTGATTATATGTGATGAATTAGTTGATTGTAGTGTGATGGCTTGAATTGTTATAGGTTGATAATATTGGGTTTTGAGGTTTTTAGGATAAGAATTATGATCTGCCATTTTAGGAAAACTAGTTTAGAATTCCGGTTAACCAATTGGGGTTGAACCAGCAGACCAATTGGCTTGCTAAACTTCGATCCACTAGTTGGGATGAATCGGTAAACCGGTTAGGTGTTGGATTTTAGTTGACTGGTTGACTTGATAGTGAGGGAAGAATGATTCTTTCAGGTTTGATTAATTTAGGTTATGTTTGAAATCGATCGAGTGAATTGATTCCTATTTATAATTACGTTTTGATTCCTAAATGTATAAAATCTTGAGTTAGACCCTAAGTTAAGTGTATTAAATAGATTGTACAATCTTTTCAAGTTGTTTTTTATTATGTTTTATTTTGTATTCAGACAATCCTGATATTTTACCTATAGGACGTCAATAGGATTTCCTTGGATATATGTTTTTGTATTCTTTTTGCTTTTGAGTAAGGTAAAGGAATAATTTTTCATGCGTTAGAGGATTAATATAAATACTTGAATTGTTAATATAAAATTGATCATGCTTCTTATTAATTCTTATATTGTTATTTATTCCTTATTTATAATTAAACATGACCACTTATTAAAATTGAATATTTGATATGAGCTATTATGCATTTCTGAATTGATAGTTCCTCATTTGAATGATGTCATGAGTTAAGCTTTGAGATATGATTCTATTTGTTTGATTATGATATGATCTTTGATATGTCAGTCAAAGTATTTATGCTAACAGGGTAGTATTAATCTTTGTGCACATCATATATGAATTCTAGTTGGTTGGAAGAGTCACCAACTTGTGCGGACTGATCATTCCATAGTTAGGAGCTACTTGCTAATTGCATTTTGATTTTTTGACCTTACCTTATGATATTCCTTGTTATAAGTTGTTTGTGAAACTTTCTTGTAAAAGTCTAAAGTCAAATTTGTATATATTTCTCTTTTTTTTTTATTACCTCATATGTGTATATTGAACATTATCTACTCACTGAGTTGTTGAACTCATACTCTTGGTATTAATTCTTTTCAGGCTTATAGCTTCTTAGTAGGTAGTTTTTATTGGACCATCAAAACCGACTCTTTCAGTTGTTATTGTACTTTTTCTTTATGTCTACATAATGCTCCATAAATTATTGAAATTATATTAAGCAATAAAATTATATTATGAGGATAGTTTATCAATGTTGTATAGAACGTTTTGGTTATTTAGGTGAAAAAGTTTGTACGTTTGTCTAGATTTAAATAGGTAAGAAACCTGAAGAGTATCCTTGCTTATGTGTTGGTTATAGTTTTAGGGATCGGGTTATGACAATATTAAAGAATAGAAACCAATAAAAAAGATAGGACAAGAACTAAGTACTTGAAAAAGAGAACCACCAGAGTGTGAAAAGACATAACAACATGTTATGGGTCAAATGGAAATGGCTTCCTCTGCTACTAATCTCAGTGTTATTTAGTTAGCTGGTGAAGATCATGACCAGATATCAACTTAATATATGAAGAAGAAATGAAAATTGGATAGAAAAAGGAGTGATTCACCCGAATCTCTCTCTCATGCGTTCATTGCATTATAGTTTTTCAGCGTGGTTTCTATTATGTTACAACCTAATATATACACATATAATTGGTTTGTTCTGAAATTGAAGGATAACATTCCTTATTACATGTGTCTCCTAAAACATTGTAAAATAAAATAAAATGGTGTGTTTAGCTGTTTGATGAGTTCCCACTCTGATCATTAATTCAAATCTCCGATGTTTCTGTTATTGCTTGTTCTTCGTCTTTATCCCTTGTAGCGTTATTGCTAGCAACATGTGACAAATCTTCCCCCATTGAAACAACCTTGTCCTCAAGGTTAAAGTGTGGAAAATAAGCTACGGTTTCCTCTACATATTCCCATGTAGCGTTTGCAGGTGAGAAACCCTTCCAATGAATCAATACTTGAGTAGCTGCCTAATTCTATCTCTTCACGATGCGTCTATCCATTGTTGTTTATGGTTGTAATGTAGGGGTTGGAGGCATTTGTGGCAAGGTAGTCTGCACTGGTTGGCTCCCTACATGCCTTTTAAGTTGTGAAACGTTGAACAGTGGATGTATGACAGAAGAAGGTGGAAGCTTTAGTTTGTACGCCACTTGGCCAATCTTGTTTATCACCAATAAGGACCAAAGAACTTGGCTGATAATTTCTGTGATGTTCTGTAGACTACTGATTTTTGCTTGTAGTGTTGGAGTTTAAGATAAACATAGTCCCCTATAGAGAAGCTATTTTCGCTTCGCTTGTTATTAGCAATTTATGTCATCCTATTTTATGCAGTTTATAGATTCCTCTTGACTTGCTTAAGCATTTATTCTCTCCTAGTTAGAATGTCATTAATTGACTCCACAATAGAGTCTTTAGAAAGGTAAGGAACATGTATAGGAGGAGGAAACCTATGTAGTATTTCATAGAGAGTGAGTTGAGTCGAAGAATGGAAATTGGTATTGTACCACCATTCTGCCAGTGATAGCCATCTTGTTCACTAGTTTGGGTTGGTCCTGATCATGCATCTAAGGTAGTTTCCAACACATATATTTACTATCTCTGTCTGGCCATCATTTTGAGGGTGATATGCTAATGAATAGAGTAAGTCCCTTGAATAGTGAACAATTCTTTCCAGAGTTTACTAAAAAATATTGGATCCTTGTCACTGGCAATAATTAATACTGGAAGACTGTATAATTTATACACATTATCCATGAATAGCTTAGCCACTGTAGGTGCTGAATAGAGATGATTGAGGCCCATGAAATGAGCATATTTGTTGAAGCGATTGACTACTACCATAATGATGTCCTTGCCTTTAGATTTAGGTAGCCTATCAATGAAATCCATGCTGATGTCAATGAATGGAGCATGAGGAATAGGCAGAGGTTGTAGTAGCCCTGGTGCGGCTACATTCTCATGTTTGTTTTGTTGACAGATTGAGCATGCTCTCACAAACTAGCAAATGTGTTTCTGTTGGCCCTTCCAGTAGAACAAACTTCCTACCTTTTTTGCAGTGGTCATGCTTCCTAAATGGCCTCCCACTATTGTGCTGTGATACAATGAGATTAGTCTGGAATCTAAGTCTAAATCGCACCCACCATAATTTTTCCTTTCCTCTGTAGGTGGCCATTGACCCATGTGTAGTGTGAATGCGATGCTGGAGAGACTTGCAGGCCTTGAATGACAGTCTGCAACTATGGATCCACTTGCCAAGATCATGTAATCTCCTCCATGAGCTTGGAAGAGACTGAAGAGACAACTAATGAGTAGAGTAACTGGCTTGCAGTTCGTGAGAGAGCATCGACTGCCATATTTCTTTCCCTTTTCTGTATTCGATCTCATAGTCATACCCTATTAATTTAACTAACCATTGGTGCTGCATAGGAGTAACTATTTTTTGGTCTAGGAGATATTTAAGACTCACATGATTTGTGCGACTCTTAAAATGCCCACCCCTAGAGGTAATGCTTTCATTTATTGACTGCATGCAGTATAGCTAACATCTCCTTTTTATGAATAGACATAACTTGTTGTTTAGGGCCTAAAGATTTGTTGATGTAGGCGATAAGATGCCCCTCTTACATAAGTACTACACCCATACCCACTATGAATGTGTCGATGTTTACAACAAATATTTTATATAAAGCTCGCAAGGATAATACAAGAGGAGTAGTCATCAACTCCTTGAGCAAAGTGAATGCAGTAGTTGCTTCAAGGTTCCAGCTGAAGGCATCCTTTTTTTAAGATTTATATTAAGGGTTTACAAACGGATCCGTATCCCTTGACAGATCTTCTATAGTAGCCAGTAAGCCTCAAAAATCCTCTCAGTTATTGTAAGTTCTTAGGCAGTGGCCAATCAATTATAGCTTTGATTTTGTTGGGGTTAGTAGAAACTCCATATTTAGATATAATATGGCCCAATTATTCAACTTGTTCGCTGCTAAAACTATATTTACTCGCCTTCACAACCAGCTAATGTATCCTTAACAGGTTAAAAATAGTCTGTAAATGTCATAGTGGGCTGCAAATGTCTTGACGTATAATAATACATCATCGAAGAATACCAAGATGAACTTCCTGAGGTGTACTTTAAAAACCTTATTCATCAAGCTCTGAAATGTAATTGGAGCATTGGTTAACCCAAACGGCATAACTAAGAACTCGTAGTGGGCATTGTATGTCCTGAAAGCTATTTTGAATTCCTCCCCCGAACCCATTCTAATTTGGTGATAACCAGATTGAAGGTCAATCTTTGAAAATATTGTTGCTCCAACCAATTCCTCTAGTAACTCTACAAATCAAAGGACATCCAAAGATGCTTGTAGTTGCATAGAATGTCACCTAGCATTGATAACCATTGAACACCTAACACCATGTCATATTTACTCAAATCCATGATGAACATGTCTACTTCAAAACACACCCCTTGTATCTCCCATTTCAGGCCCTTACACACTGATTTAGTAAGATTTGTAAAAGTTGAGTTTGGTGGTTGCATGGTTTTTGGTGGCAAACTGTGGCTGGTGGTAGAGACTGAGTGTTTTGGTATATATCTTGAATTTTGTCAATAGGCTAAGGTATTGGCATACAATCTAGTGAGGTTGTAGGCTTGTCTAAGGTCTTTGGGTTCGAACATTTTGACAGTGTTTTTAATCTCCAATTCCAGACCCCCTTAAGAATATGACTAAGGCTTGTTTCTCCTCTATACTTACCTTATTCCATAGAATGTCAAAATCGTGGATATAACTCTTTAGAGTCCCTACTTGTTTTAGGTCAATCAGGTTTTCCATAGGGTCCTTTTGCCATCCAAACATGTAACACAAAGCTTCTACATACTCACCCCAACTTACTCCCTGGTTATTTAAGTTTCTCATAAAATTTTGGTGCTAATATAGAGCTATGCCATCTAAATAATAAGAAGCAAATTTCAGTTTCTTAAAATCCTCAATGTCCTAAATTTCAAAATATTGATTGCATTTATACAACCATCTATGCACATCTTCCCCTCTAAATACTAGAAAGAAATGTTTTGGCTTGTATACCTTATAAACAATTGGTCTTCCTTTAGTAGAATAGCTAGGTCTACCTGCTGATTCATTCTGATGAGGCGCATGCTTATCTCTGCCCTGACTTGATTCTCCTAAAACAAATAGAATTCTCTACATAACAAACTCCAGTTGTTGCGCCAGACCATTGAGCAAATTCTTTATGTCTTCGATTTGAGCTCCTTGACAGTGTGTGGTAGTGTCCAACTTCTGGCCTTGTTCCTTCACGAGTGTAATGAGCAAATCATACTTGTTGTTGGTTTCTCTTTTTATCAATTCAACGGACCTTTCAAGCCTTTTAATCTTTACGGTTTATGTGTCTGGTGCTATAGCCTCAATCCAAGGAAGGTTAGCTCTGATACCAGTTGTTATAGGTCAAATGAAAATGGCTTTCCTAGCTACTAATCTCAGTGTTATCTAGTTAACTGGTGAATATCATGACTAGATATCAATTTAATAGATGAAGAAGAAATGAAAATTGGATAGAAAAAGGAGTGATTCACCCGAATCTCTCTCTTCATGCGTTCATTGCATTATAGTTTTTCAGCATGGTTTATATTCT